>CM021101.1:241638272-242238272 GCA_007115665.2 Sequoiadendron giganteum
TAAATATTTAATATGAAAATTGACGTCGAATGAAAACCACTTTGTTTTAATACACAAACATTTTCATATTTATTTATAAATATATATTTATCAAATTTGGAAAAAATATATCCATGCACTAAAGTATCAAGTTATAAATGCATACAAAAAATTTGAAGGAGAAAAACAAAAATTACTATATAAAGATTGACATCTCATGTAACTTCATTTTCCAACATTTTATCAGCAACAAAATTATAGTGTCAATTTATTAATAACTATTTTAAAATATTTTTTAAAATTTTCTAAAAAAATATAAACATAAAATATACTAAAAAATACACATTTTATTAGTTTACATAATTTCAAAATTCAAAACATATATGCCACTTTTTAGTGATTTAATTTTAAAATTTAAATAAGTGTAAGTTTTTTCCTTTATAAAAGTGTGACACAACTTTGTACTTTTACCCCTAAATATTACAAGATCACCCAACTATAGAATGCATCCACCCAATAAGGGTTTGACAGAACATCAATGGATCCACCTAAGTAGAAAGGAATCATCTAAGGATAGAGAAAAATCACCCATGGATGATCAACTAGACTAAAGAGTGAAATCACCCAGAACATAGTAGATCTACCCATCTAGAGACAAAATTGCCTAAGAATAGGGCATAAACATCTAACTATGGATAACGACCAGATGACAAAGAATAGAAAAAATCATAACTAAATCAAAGAGGATGGAGTAATAGACATGCACTGGTAATCACAAGAAAACATGCCAAATTACACAAACCTAGATTAGTCAAGTAGGAGTGATAACCTAACATAGGCCCACTAGCCTTGAGGCTAATATCTCAAGATCGGTGTGAAGCACCTCTTAGTCAAGATTTGAGGCCCACCTTTTCCCTTTACTTGGAGGTCTTGAGACCTTACCCAAAGAGCTCCTATCTCTATTCAGGGAGATACATGGTGAGTAGCTTCAGGTATGATATTGTACCTTGCACTATGCTAGGCAACGGTCGAAGATCTTAAGCTAGGCTAAAATAGGAAATCTAATGCATCATTTATATACCAAGAGGGTATGTGAGGTGTGTCCATAAACACTAGTCTATCACAAGTGTGGGTCAAGAATATCAATCAAGTCATTCGAACCAGCCTACACTCCTAGATTAGTATCACTCGAGTATGAGAGCTTCACTAAACATGACAAAACTAGATTGGGTACAAGTTTCATTCTCCCCTTTTTATATACCCTTTCGGTTCACATGATTGAGGTCACCCTTTAAGGGGATGAAATCCCCAACGATGCCTCCTAAAGGGAAGGAAATGCTAGGATTTTCTAATCTCCAGGCTCACATGTAGTGCAAGGAGAGAGCATACATATAAACTAAGACCCCTAGGTAAACACCACAAAACATAGGTCAATTTGTGATTTATGATCCCCAGTCTCATCGAATAGTGCAAGGGGAGAGCATATGTCAACAAAAGACTCAAAACAAAGCACACAAGATTAATTGAACCTTTAACGAAACTGAAATGTGTCTAGATTAGTGGGATGAGAATAGAAATGAATGGCGTTTCTGAGCTCTGTTGGCCGAGCTAGGGCGTTCATGCCCTAGCTTGTTGTCTGCGTTTACTTGCTGGTGTGAAGAGGGGGGTTCTTTCTGCGTTCAGGGTTTTGTTTGTGTTGTGGTTACCTTCCCGCGTTTCTAGATCTCTTGGGTGCGCGGTGGTGGGTGCTTGGATTGTGCCAGCAAGTTTGGACCTGCATTTTTTCTGTGTGTGGTGGCGACGTGGTGTTCCTCGGTGTGCTGCTATTGGGAGAGGCTCTGTTAGCTTGCAGGGCCCATGTGGGGCTGAGTTAGTTGGACATGGTGTTGTTGGTTGGAGCGTGAAGCTGTCATTCTCCTTGGGCAGTGCATTTCCTTGATTGGGGGTTGGGATTTTTTGTTTGTAGATGAAACTTTTGCATTGTGGTGGGTTGTGGGTGGAGCTAGAGGGGTTTTGTGTTAACCCTCATGTATACTTTTTCCTCTGTTCCCTTGCTTTGGGGGCTTGCACATCCACTTAGGGTATTGCTCTGGGTTCATGTCTCGAGGGGAAACATCTGGGGCTAACCCCAGTATGGATTTCCAATCAGCCTTTGGATCGAAACCTCTGTCACAGGGTACGAAGGTCTTTGAGAATAATTTGTTTGCGTTGAATCAAGAGTTGAATGGTTCTGGGTCATCTAGAGGATCTAAGATTACGAAGATTAATGGATGCTTGGAAAGATGTAAGGGGAGACCGAAATTGGTTATCCCGATGGAGATGTTGGCAGATGATATTGAATATTATTCGAAACACTCTTTTTATTGCAAGTTTATGGGTTTAAGAGTCTCACTGCAATTTTTGGAATCTTGGGCTCAGAGGACCTGGTTGCCAGAAGGAGAGATGGAGATTAGGCTCTTAGCGAATAATTACTTTATGGTTTCATTTGATTGCATGGCGGATCGGAATAGGATTTTTGAAGGGGGTCCCTATTTCTACAACCAAGTTGGCTTGTTTATGAAGTCGTGGCATGCAGGTTTCAATCCAACTGAAGAGCTCCTGAATAGGGTTCCAGTGTGGGTTCAGCTACCGTGGTTTCCAGTCGAATGTTGGCGAGAGGATGTTCTACATTTAGTGGCTTCAATGCTTGATAAACCAGTTGGGTCTGCTCAGCAGACGCAGTTTAAAAAGGTAATGAATTTTTCTCGTATCTGTGTGGAAATTGATTTAAGCATGCCATTGCCAGATTCTATGGAAGTGAGTGTAGGATCATATACATGGGTGCAACAGTTAGACTATGAAACTCTACCTTTTCGGTGTCGATTCTATCATGAGTATGAACACTTGCAGCGCAGGTTCCCTAAGGCTAAGCAGATGGGGACCCAATCTAGCCAAACTCCTCGCAATCCTCCTGGGGCTGATAAGGGGAAGGGGCCTATTCTGAGTGATGGTTCTGGGGAGGATGGATATATTCCTGTTAAAGCTCATAATAGGAATCGAGGGCAGAAGAAGACTCTGGGGGAGAGGCAGGATGATACTTCTTTTAACAGGTTTGAGGTGTTGGATGATCTCATCCAACATGAAGATAATCCGGGTTTGATGAACTTTGGTCAAGGAACTTTGGGTTCAGGAAAGGATGGGCCTCCTTCAGAGGCTATACAGGTTGTGCAGGACACGGGTGTTGGGCAGATGGACATGGATCAGCAGTTGATGGTTTCAGCTGGGCCAGATCCTGTGATTGGGGCTTTGACGAGTGGGGGAGAGGGTTCTCCTTTGCCTATAAAGATTGGTGTGGAAGCTAGAAAGAGCTCCATGTCCTCTTCTCGCATGGGTATTCAACAAAAGGATCCAAAGAAAGGGGTTGGTGAGAAGAATCCCAAGCTGGGTAGGAAAAAGGATTTGGAAAAGATTAAATCAACTGGGGAAACTCTTCAAGGGCAGTTAAGACCATGGATTCACACCTCTTTTGTACCCAGAAATGATTGTCTTGTCCTGGAATGTAAGGGGCTTGAACAGTGGCCCTCGGCAAAAAGTTGTTCATGATTTGGTTAGGAATCATTCTCCAGATGTTCTTTTTCTTTAGGAAACTAAACTTTGTGTGGAGAGTATGTTGAATATGGTACCTAAGTTGTGGAAGTATGGCAAGTGTCAGTGTGTTGGAGCTCACAGTGCATCCGAGGGGGTGGCTTGCTTATGGAACCCACAAAGGATTTTCCCTCTCTAGTGGATGTCTTCTAAGTCTGCAATTTTGTTGGTGGCCTCATGCTTTAGGATAGGATAATGTATTCTCCTCTCCAATGTGTATGCACCTATTGATTATCAGGGTAAGTAGCTTCTATGGTCCCACCTTTGATATGTTTGTAGCCTGGTTCCTTTCCACCCGTGGATTTTGGCTAGGGATTTCAACGCTATAGTGGAGTGGTCTGAGAAAAGGGGTGGAATTGCTCGATTGGAGCCTTCTGCACTGCTTCTCAGGGATAGCATTTCTAATCTAAATCTTATTGATGTTCAACCCAGTAATGGTCATTTTACTTGGAATAATAGGACTGGTGAGGACTGTGTCACTGAGAGGTTGGATCGGTTCTTGGTATCCTGTTATTGGGTTGGTGACTTGTGGTCAAGCTCCTCTGAAATTTTGGATTGGAGGGGTTCGGACCACTGGCCTATCAAGCTTAGTATCATCTCTGCTCGAGCGCCTCATTCTCCTTCCTTCAAATTCCAGCTTATGTGGTTACGAGACTACTCTTTATGACCAATTGGATGTGTGGTGGAGGATAGGTAGACCTGCTTATGGTACTGCAATGTATACTTTCACCAAGCTTCTCCAATTTGTCAAGTATCAGCTTAAAATGTGGAACCGTTGGTGTTTTGGTAATATTTTTCATGATAAGGTTGTTTCGCTAGAAGAGTCAAATAATGTTACGAGATTGATTCAGGATAACGGGATCTTAGAGGATCTTTTGAAAGAAGAGGCTAGGACTTTGAAGGTGGTGGAGGAATGTGAGTTACGTGAAGAGGTTTATTGGAAGCAAAAGGCTCGGGTTGAATGGCTGCAGGAGGGAGACAAAAGCACTGCATTTTTCTTTAATTCTGTGAAGGCCATGAGGCATGGTAACTCTATCTCTGTGCTGGTTAATGACAGGGGGGATCGTGTTGTCTCGTTTCAGGAAATCGAGACTGAGGCATCGTAGTATTTTGCTGCTCTTTTTAAAGAGGATTCACAAGGGGGCTCAGTTGAGGAGGAATAGGTTCTTGCTTGTATTCCTCAGTTGGTTTCCAGGAGGCGAATGATTATCTGATGAGGGAGATTTCTCTAGAGGAGCTGGAGGAGATGGTGTTTTAGATTATGAAAGGAAAAGCTCCTGGTCCTGATGGTTTCCCAATAGAGTTCTTTCAAGAGTTCTGGGATATCATAAAGTTGGATCTTCTGGCGGTTGTTCAGGAGTCCTGGAGGAACAAGCAGATGTTGCGTGCCCTTAATTCCACTTCCATTGCTTTCATTCCCAAGTGTGAAGAGGCGGATAGGTTAACAAAGTTCAGGCCTATCTCCCTTTGCAATGTGGCATATAAAATTATTTCAAAGTTAATGGCTGAGAGATTGAAGAAGTGGCTTAAAGTGTTGATCTCGGAAGAACAAAGTGGGTTTGTTGTGGGTTGCCAAATTTTGGATGGGGTTGTTATTGCTACTGAGACCATCCACTCCATGGCCAGTTCACATGAGAAGGCAATGTTCATCAAGCTGGATATGGCGAAGGCCTATGATAGGGTTAGATGGTCCTTCCTTTCGAAGATCCTGGTCGCTTTTGGGTTTTGCGAGGAATGGATCCAATGGGTTATGAGTTGTGTTACTTCAGTATCCTTCTCGGTTTTGATAAATGGTAATCATTCGGAACTATTTGGGGCTTCTAGGGGGCTTCGCCAAGGGGACCCTCTCTCCCCGTACCTATTTCTTCTTCTTGCTAAAGGTCTTGGACGTTTGTTGAAAAGAAATGTTGGGTTGGGCATCATTCAGGGTTGGCATTGGGGCGGAGATTTACCTCCGCAGTCTCATTTATAGTTTGTTGATGATACAGCCTTGATGGGGATGGCTACTGTCAGGGAAGCTACTTTTTTGAGATAGTTGTTGGATGTTTACCTTGTGGCTTTGGGGCAATTGATTAATGAGGATAAGTCTTCCATCTTCTTCTTCAATACGCCTGCCCCCATTCAGAGAAGAATTGCTAATATTTTGAGGTTTCAAATAGGGGTTCTCCCTTTTACGTATTTGGGAATTCCAATTTTTGTTGGTCGTCTTCCCAAGGGCTCTTTGCAAAATATCATTGATAAGTTTTGGATGAAATTCAATCATTGGACACATAGATGGTTGTCTTTTGCTGGCCGGGTTTAGCTTCTTAAGTCAGTTGTGCAAGCTCTCCCTACTTATAGATGTATGCTTTAGGTGGCTCCAGTGGGGCTTCTTAAGGAGTTGGATTCTCTTGAAAGACAGTTTTTATGGGCTGGAAACTTGTTGTCCTCCAAGTGGAGCCTGGTCAAGTGGGAAGATGTGTGTAGTCCAAAGCAATATGGTGGTTTGGGTCTTCGCCAATCTACTTTGTTCGGAGTGGTTGTGGCTGCTAAAATTTTCTAGCGTTGGTGTGTGGAGCAAGATCAGTTGTGGGCCAAGATATTATCTCATAAGTATTTCCCTGGTGTCCCTCGGCATGATCTCCTTAGGTACCCTCTTGAAAGGAAAGGTTCGGTGGTTTGGAGTACTCTTCAGAAGGGTGCGCAACTCATTAAGGAAGGATTATTTTGGATCTATCGACGGGGTTCAAAAGCTCTTTTTTGGTCAGACTCTTGGGATGGTTTCCCTCTGCTTATCTCTCAGTTTCCTCACTTGCTTCCTTTGAGTTAGAGATTTCTTGTGGTTGGTTGGTCTAGGGTGAGTGACTTTAAGACCTCTTTTTATGGTCAGTTGGAGAGGGCTTGTTGGAAGGATCCAACTCAATGGCTGGAATTGGGCAAGGAGGATGGCAAGGTTGAGCTTCACATGATTCTTTGTAGTAGACGTTGTAGCTCTCTACTAGAAGAGGATATTATTGCTTGGGCTCACAATCCCAAGGGGATTTACTCTGTTGCTTGTGGATATCAGGTGTTATTGGCTCAGAAGTTGGTTAGGGTGGAGGTTCAGTGGTGGAAGAGGGTGTGGAGTAAGCTATCATGGCCTAAGTGTAATTGCTTTGTGTGGAATTTAGCGTGGAATAGGTGCTTGACCTGGGATAACATTCGTAAGCATGGTTTCCAGGGGCCTTTGGTCTATGTTCTTTGTGGAAAAGAGGAAGAGGATTCTTCACACTTGTTCTTCTGATGTCCCTTTGTTGTGCAACTTGGGCACTGGTGTTGGGAGGTTTGGAAGCAACCTTGTGTTCATGCTTCCTCGTTGGTGGATTTTCGGGATAGTATGGGAAGACCCCCCTCATTGGCCTCCTTTTTGCAGGAGGTTTGGTACGTTGGACCTACTTTTCTTCTTTGGTAGACCTGGTTGGAGCGGAATCATAGGATATTCTGCGGTGTTAAATTGGTGGTTCAGCGGGTGTGGATGCGTATATTAGGTATGATATAGGAGTCGGTTGAGGCCAAGAGTGAAGTATTTTTTCCCCTGGGGAAAGAGGATGCTGAGTTGGTGGATAGATTGGGTCTTCAGGGGATACATTCTTCTTCTGGTGGTTCAAGGAGAAGTAGGCATGGGACTAGGAGAGTGCAACGGATGGGTAGTGGGTTACCTCCTCCGACTGGAATCTTGAAGATCAACTCTGATGGTTCTTCTAGAGGTAATCCTGGGCCTGCTGGGATTGGTGGGATCGGCAAGGATTCTGGGGGTTCAGTAATATTCATTTTCTCTATTCATGAAGGGGAGAAGACTGTTAATCTTATGGAGGGCTTGGTGATTCTTTATGCTGTGGAGTGGGCCCTTGCTTTGGGATGGAAAAAGTTTATTTGTGAAGCTGATTCACAAATTTTGATTAATTTGTTGAATGAAAGAAAGATGGTTGATACTAATTGGCAGCTGACTTCAGTTGTTCAACGTATTCTTCAGGTTAGCTCTAGGATGGAGGCAGTTTCTTTTGTTCATATCCCGAGGGAGTAGAATCAGGTTGCTGACTACTTGGCTAAATGGGCCTCTGAGCATGATACTGGCTGGAGGATTGAGGATTGGATGCAGATTTCCCCTGAGTTACGACAGGATTTGGATAGATTCCTTGAAGAGGATAGAAGGATACTGGAAAATAGTTGATTTTGTTCTGGTTCTTGCTTTGTTGATTCTTTGATTTCTGGGACTTGCTCCCTTTGTTTTGGTTGTAATGTTCTCTTCTGATTTTCAATAAAGTTTTTACCCCTTTTTTATTAAAAAAATATATATATATTTAATATATATATATGTTTAATATATACAGAATGTTTTCCTTAATATATAGAGGCAACAAATATAATTACACATCAATGAATCAATAATTATATATTCACACACACACACAAATATATATACGAACCCATCATAATTAACATAAATGTTGAATAGTAAACTTGTTGTATATATCAAATTATACAAGTCGAAGGCTATATATAATAAATCTAAGATATCAATTTATGCAAATTGAAAGTCATACATAATAAATATGAGATATTGAATTATACAAAGTGAACTTCTATCAAAACTAGACCCATCAAAATGGATTGAAATTGCCATATGCTAATTTTTTGGTAACTCAAGCCAAAAATAACAAGCAAGTCCAAGTGCATAGGAAAGGCAACAACACAATGAAACTTCATAAAATTCAAAAGTCATAACAATGTAACACATGAAAATCTCATTCCACTCCTGGAAATGTCTCATTGAAATGAATTCACATGGGAAGAAGGCACCCTAAAAGTTTAAGATATGGATTATTATACAATGCAGATGTACATCTAATGACTATAGTTCCTCATGCCCCAAACAAAATATAACACCCCTCTGTTTTTCTCTTATGTTTAGACTACAATGCTTTGTTATTTTTGATCGCTAACTTTATGACGATGTGGATTTTATGATATGATGTGATGTTACTCTATTTTGATGTTATCATTTGACATGCCTTTGATTAGCATAAAGGTTATTTGGAATAACATTTTTATTTGCACATGAGTAGATTATATCTATTACAATTGTTAGTTTTGTGATTGTATTGGTGAAGGGGGTGGAATTGCGTCACTCGCTTGCGAGCGCCCTGTGATTCTGTGATTTCCTCTTCACGGCATGTTCCATTATGATGTATATATACATGTTCTATATATGCCTTGTTTACAGGTTTGCAGGTACAGGACATTGAATCCAACTAGCTTCACAGGTTTGAGCGTGTCCATTGCCCAACAGTAATATTGATTGGGAGATAGCAGTTAGGATTCCTATGTCAAGTCATTACCCTAGTCAAAGTGTCCTGTTGAGTCTAGTCGGTTTCATTTATTAAATGTTGTTTAATTTTGCTTTGAAATTATTATGTTGTAAAGTTTGTAAAAGGTAATTTAATGGATTTTATTATTTAAGATGATTATTAAATTAATCTGATTTTAATGTTAGAAGTTGTTAATTAATTAATTAATTAATTTAATTTAATTGGTAAATAGTCTAATCTTAGGATTATATTATTTATTAATTAATTATATTATTTATTAATTAAGTTAAATTTGAAATGTTAAATATTTTAGAATTACTAAATGTTTTAATTCTTAAAATATTTGGAGGATTTGTGCAAATTGGTTGTAAAAGATATTTTGGGTTTTCAACATGTGTTGGAAAATTTATGAGGTTGGTTGGGAAATTTATTCATGGGGAGAAATATGAGGTTATAAGGGGAAGAAGTGAGAAGCTTCTTCACAAAAGAAGGATGGAGGACATTTGGGTGTGTTGGGGAAAAGATTAAAAAAAAAAGTCTTTTGTGATTGCATGTGTTCTGAATTTTTTTGGAAGATTTACTCTCGGAAAAAGTTTTGTGTTCTTGAATTTTTTGAAAAGTTACTCTCGGGAATAGTTTTTGTGTTTGGGAATTGTTATTTTTCTGGAGGAAGATTTTGTTTATCTGGGAGGAAATACTTGAATCTGTGGAGGAGGCGCTACTTCAATTTACATCCTCATGGGCGTTGGACTACAGGTGCCCTCTTTATTTTTTGTTAGTTTTATATTGAAAACCTTCTTAGTTTAGATCTTTCTCTGGAAAAGATTGTCTGTGCAAGATTTTAAGTTTGAGTTTTGCTTTAAAGTTGTAATTGTCGTATATGAAATTCTCTGTAGAATAAAAATCCTCTGTAGAATGAAATTCTCTGTGGAAACTATTGCAAAATTGTAAATTGGGTTTATTGTGAACATAGAAGAACCCAGAAGAATACAGTTAGGGATTTGGAAAGAAAATCTTCCTCAAAAAGAAATTTAGTTTTCTGTAGAAAATTTTCCTGTAGGTTGAAAGCTCCTCGGGAAATTTCTGGTAAAAATTATATGTATGAATTTGATTGTTCTTTCTCTTTAAGATTCATCTTCTAGGTAGTTTTAAAATAATTATCTATGTTTTATTTGATAATTTCACCTATAGAAAATTTCTATGTAATATAGCTTCCAGATGTTATTGGAAAAGTTTCTTGTAGAATTCTTCTGGAAAATTATTTTCCCAGTTACAGTATTTGTTTAATCAAATTTATATTTTAATATATATATATATATACATACATATATATTGTTGAATATATATATACATATATAAATATATATATTATTTACTGTTTGAAAGTTGTTTAAATTTCTAGAGAATTCCATTTAAGCGTTGTACGATGATGTTATGTTTTTAGTCGCTGGGAAAAAAAATTCATTTTAGTTTGAAGGCTTCCATGTTTTATTTTATGGGAGGGAGAGTGTGGAGGTGTCACCTCCACCGCCACCCCATATGGGAGTGGCCTTGTGGAGGTAAACCATCCACAACCTCCCCCTCTAAACATTGGGTTGTGACCTTACATATGAGAGGAGGCTCGGTTGTATTTGATACAACCGACCCATCCTTAAAAGCTTTAGCGAAGCTTTTTAGTGCGAGTTTTGTTTGCCGATGCTCGACGATTCTTATTTCATGTGGTTTGTATTTTATTGTATATATGGTATGTGTATATATTATATATAAATATATATATGTTATGTATATAATAAATTATGTTAATTGTTTTAAAAAGGAAATTTTGTTTTAATAAATAAAGATATTTTTGTTTAGTGATTTTAATATATATATAATGTATATACATTGGTATATATAACCATATATATGTGGTTATGTGTATACCTTTAAATATATATTTTTAATGATTTTATTTAAAAATTGGTGCATGCATATATATGCACAAGTAGAAGAATTGGAAGAAATAATTTTGAAGTAAAAATTATTATTTTATTAAAAGTAATCAAGAAATTGAAGATATTGATAAGTTAGATCTTTTCTTCTCTGATTGTTAAGGGTTTTTATTTTATTAAATTTATTGGGCAATTATTTTACTCTATAACACTGAAAGGGGGAATTGGATTTAATATATCCGAAAAATACTTTATTTCTCGTATTATTGCCTTTGCATGTAATTTCCTTTGTTCACTTTTTGGGGAAATGGTTTGGAAATGTTTTAAGTCTTTCAGTTGTGTTTTAGATTTGGGGGTTGTGAATTTTTTAATGTCAGCCCATTTTGTTACCCTTGGTTAGTGTGTTTTTCGTTATCAGTGATCGCCCGGTTATCACGAATGGGGAATTGTGGCCTCCTTTGTTTAGAGTGGATTTTGTTATTTGTTGCCTCCAATGTATGGAGTGGAATTTGTTAAGTGATTCCTCCTAAGTTTGGAGTGGATTTTTTCCACATGTTGATAGTAGGAGAGTGATTCTAGATGGGGGTCGAGGTCTAGGAAGATCTGTCAGGGTAACCCATGCACCTTTTTGGTGACACTCCTCCTATGATAGTAGTATGGTTGGTTCACTATTGTATTTTATTATTTAACACTGGAAGCATTGTACCCTATGAGTTAGTGTAGTAATGGTATTTGTTAAAGTTCAGTTATATGTGTTAGCCTTTGTCTAGTGGTAGATGGTCTTATCTAGGGAACCTTGTTACTGTCTCCTAGCATGGGGGGTGGGCTTTTGGGTACCACTTGGTTGGGTGGAATGTGCACCTTACTCCATTCGGCCCCCTTGCTTATGTTTGTGATGGCGATATCTTCCAGTAGGATAGCTCGTGGTGGTTCCAGTGGATACGTTCCTTTCTTGTGATGTATTATTTCTGTTGAAATTTGTATTTAATTTACTCCTTAGTTGTATTTGAGGAGGTCTCATGTAATCTTGTAACTCTTATGTATGATCTTCTTCATTCTAGGAATGATTATTGTAAACCTTAATTGTAAATTAATGTAATCTAAGTTCTTGATGTATTTCAAATCTATGTGATGCAATTTTAATGTTATAAATGTATGTTCTTTAATTCGTGTTTACTAATTAATTAAATGCTATGAATGAGTAATGTTTAAGTTATGGGATTTAAATGTAACCTTACTCGCGTGCCTTAGAGGATGTTGCGATAGTGTGGTGCATTTCTCATGTTAATATTGCACTTAATAAAAATAAATAAAAAATTATATGATTTCGTAGTTGTTGCAACTTCCTCTAGGGTTACGAGGCAGGGCATTACACATGGTATTAGAGCCCCACGTTCATACACTAGGTACTTTGGGTACATTTGAGTCCACTATGTTTCCTTGTGAATCTATTAGTGGAGTTGTTAAGAGATCACGTGTTCATGGCTTTGACATTTAGCATGATGTACTCTATGGAAAAGATTAGAGTGATAGAAAAATGATAAAAGGTTATGGATGGAAAGTAATGATATGTATCCCATGGGTTATGGAATTAGATGTTCCTATGGGATTATGTATGTAGTTGTACCTCCTATAAATGTAAGGAACTAGTAATCGTGCATCGGTTTAGTGTTGTGAATACCCTGTACTTGCTTTGTATGTCCATGTGATGGTGATACTTGGTACCCATCCATGGGGGAATAAGTTGCACTTTGATGTGGGATTTACCATACCAAAATGTGTGTTTTCATGTTTGTTACCTGATTGAGGGCCAACCCATGTGTGGTTGAAACTTATATATAAGAGTAACCAAAAGTTAGTTTCATAGGTTCTTTTTCTTTTGGTTCTCTAGCCCCTCAATCCGTGAAGGGATAGTAGTAGCCACAAGTTCCTTGGGTGGAGTGTGCAGTGTACACATATTGCGGCACAGAGCGGTCTCAACTCAATCGATCCTGAGGAAACGTACCCACTACTTTCCCCTATGATGGATTAGGATACTTGATCCTTAAGTGTTAGCCCAATCCCCACATATTTGAGTACAACAACATAGGTTTGTTAGTATATGCCTGGCCATCCATAGAGATGTTGATCTGGCATTATTGAGTAAACCTTGTCCATATGAGAGGTGGAGCTCTGTTAGCCCCATATTGATATTATCGTATGTATATTATATATATTATATCTGCACGTGTTTCGATATAATGCAATAGCTGATGCCACACCCCACTGATGTTCTGACATAGTTTTGGTGACGATGTCGTGTTACACAATGCCACGTGCTTAGACACATGAAGGCACATTATGAGATTGTCTTTGATAGCCTACTTGTGTGATGAGCATTATGGGCCCTCAAACACTTATAGAGGGATACTCATGGTTGCTTCAACAATGTTTGGTCAGGTAGCATATTAGTAGGTCTTAGCCATGTATACCTCTATCTATGGCGAGTGCTTGTGTGTGCCTTCTCCATGAGGTATCGCTATGCAAGATGTGTTTTGCGATGCCTACTTCCACGGACCCACAGACACACTATTGTATGGCATATGGCCAGTACATGCCTTCTCCAGCTAGCGTATAACCATGCCAAGTGATGATGTGATAGTCATGGAGTACACTCTAGGTCATGTGGATAGTGTGCTCACTCCACACCACATGAGGGCTATTACTATAGTTGGACATTGTTTCCTCCTTCCTCGTTTGGTGGCTAGTATTTAGTCACACAGTGTTGTACAATACAATTTTAAAGATTGTGAACTTTATGATTATTGATGATTTTCAGTTGATTGTGTAGGTCGAAACCTTTTTTATATTTGATTGTGATGGTTTAGCCACACCTTGTGATCTTATTTGCTAGTAACCCTCGTGGTTATATTTGTTTTAGTGTTGAAATTACACGTATTTATTGCCTTATTGTCAAAATTGAATTTTTATTTTCTCTTCTTTATGACCTTGGCGGCTAAACTAGTTAATTTTTATTGTTTTCAATGTTTGCATTGTGTCGTAATGTGAATCCTCTCCAAGGACGCATGAGGCAGACTTGGTGAGTGTATACGAGGAAGTAGATGCAGGGAACCTTGAGGATGGGGATATGTGAGGTTGTTATGCAGCTAGGTCCCATTACCCACCTATGTGTGATGACTATCTCTTGGAGGCTAATCACCTTATACAACAAGAGACAGGTCATTGTGGTCTTGTTTGGATGGTCTCACATTATGTGTGGCCTAACACCATCAAGCCATTGATTGTGATGTTTGGTTTATGTGAGATGGATATTTTCTCTTGGATCATGGTTTTGTATGCTACTTTTTGGTGTCTAGATGGACCCATGTGTGACCTTGCGTTGTGATTTATGGTGATGTGAATTGGTGTGTATGTGTAGAATGTATGTTAAATAATGAATATGGTGCTTGACTTATGAGTTTCTGTATTTTAATTTTGCTTTCTAGTTGTGACTCCTTTCTTGGATGGTGTGTATAGGATGCCTAAGAGAGGTGGTCGTGGAGTCAATCATCTGAACTATTCTTTTCTGAGTCCCCACGAGAAGGAATGTGTGGAGCACCTGGGTCCTCAGATTTGTTCTTTGCTTGAGGAATTTCTTACCCAGCTAAGCCCTAGACAAGAGTGTGGTACGCAACAACAACACTTTGAACCTAAGCGTAAGGTTTTACAACCTCATCATGGTGGTAATGGTTCTCAATCTAGGAAGAACCATAACTAGTGGCATAGTAAGTGCAACCATTAGGAGTGGCCGGCACAGAGTGCATAGGCTGCAATAGGTAGAGGTGCAAAATGTTACACTTGTGGCCAGCAGGGCCACATAGCTAGACAGTGTCCTCAGAGGAACTCACCTAATCTTAGTCAAAGGATGACAACTACGAAACCAATAAGGAATGACGTAGGAAGGACTCATGGGATGAGTGCAGTGGTGGATCATCGTTAGACAAAGCATCAGGGCACATATGTGGAGATTACTGGTAGTGGACAGGTAGCTGTTTTGGGAGCTGACGGAAATCCTGCGGTACAGGAGGCTGAGGAAGTGCCTTCAGTGTTGTTTTCTCTACATTGATTCTTGTTATGTTAGGATATGTGTTTTTGAGACTTTGTTGGTAGTTTTTGCACCATGTTGGTTGTTTGGATTGGTAGTTTATTTGGCTTAGAGGATTATGACTCTGGTTACTGTTGTTTTAATGTGATGTATGGAGTGGTTCAGTTTTGGAACCATTGATTATGTGTGATTATATGGAGTTTTTTCTAGGGGTATTTGCAAGCTTCCAGGAGTAAGCCTAACCTTGGGGGGGAGAATGTAACACCCCTCTATTTTTCTCTTATGTTTAGACTACGATGCTTTGTTATTTTTTATCGCTAATTTTATGGCAATGTGGATTTTTTGATATGATGTGATGTTACTCTATTTTGATGTTATCATTTGACATGCCTTTGATTAGCATAATGGTTATTTGGAATAACATTATTATTTGCACATGAGTAGATTATATATGTTAGAATTGTCAGTTTTTTTATAATGTATTGGTGAAGGGGACAAAATTGCATCACTCGCTTGTGAGCGCCCTGTAATTCCGTGATTCCATCTTCATGGTGTGTTCCATTATGATGTATATATACATGTTCTATATATGCCTTGTTTATAGGTACATGACATCAACTCCACCTGGCTTCACAGATTTGAGCGTGTCCATTGCCCAATGGTAATGTTGATTGAGAGATAGTAGCTAGGATTCCTGTGTCAAGCCATTACCCTAGTCATAGTGTGTCGTTGAGTCTAGTCGGTTTTGTTTATTAAATGTTGTTTAATTTTTGTTTGAAATTATTATGTTGCAAAGTTTGTAAAAGGTAATTTAATGGATTTTATTACTTAAGATGATTATTAAATTAATTTGGTTTTAATGTTAGAAGTTGTTAATTAATTAATTAATTAATTTAATTTAATTGGTAAATAGTCTAATCTTAGGATTATATTATTTATTAATTAATTAAATTAGTTTAATTAAAATAAATTTGAAATGTTAAATATTTTAGAATTAATAAATGCTTTAATTCTTAAAATATCTAGAGGATTTTGTGCAAATTGGTTGTAAAAGATATTTTGGATTTTCAACATGTGTTGGAAAATTTATGAGGTTGGTTGGGAAATTTATTCACAGGGAGAAATATGAGGCTGTAAGGGGAAGAAGTGAGAAGCTTCTTCAGGGAAGAAGGATGGAGGATATTTGGGTGTGTTGGGGAAAAGATTAAAAAAAAAAGCCTTTTGTGATTGCATGTGTTCTGAATTTTTTTAGAAGATTTACTCTCAGGAAAATTTTTGTGTTCTTGAATTTTTTTAAAAGTTACTCTCAGGAATAGTTTGTGTTTGGGAATTTTTATTGTTCTGGAGGAAGCTTTCGTTTATTTGGGAGGAAATACTTGAATCTGTGGAGGAGGCGTTGCTTCAATTTACATCCTCACAGGCATTGGACGACAGGTTCCTTCTTTAATTTTTGTTAAATTCATATTGAAAAGCTTCTTAGTTTAGATCTTTCTCTGGAAAAGATTGTTTGTGCAAGCTTTTAAGTTTGAGTTTTGCTTTAACATTGTAATTGTCGTATATGAAATTCTCTGTAGAATAAAAAATCTTTGTAGAATGAAATTCTCTGTGGAATCTATTGCAAAATTGTAAATTGGGTTTATTGTGAACATAGAAGAACCCAGAAGAATACAGTTAGGGATCTGGAAAGAAAATCTTCCTCGGAAAGAAATTTAGTTTTCTATAGAAAATTTTCCTATAGGTTGAAAGCTTCTCGGAAATTTTTTGGTAAAAATTATTTGTATGAATTTTATTGTTCTTTATCTTTAAGATTCGTCTTCTGGGTAGTTTTAAAATAATTCTATGTGTTCTATTTGAGAATTTCACCTATAGAAAAGTCCTTTGTAATTTTTCTTCCGGATGTTGTTAGAAAATTTTCTTGTAGAATTCTTCTGGAAAATTATTTTCCCAATTATAGTATTTGTTTAATCAAATTTATATTAATATATATATCTATATATACATACATATTGCTGAATATATATATATATATATATATATATATATATATATATATATATTATTTATTGTTTTAAAGTTGTTTAAATTTCTGGAAAATTCCATTTAATCGTTGTACGGCGATGTTATGTTTTTAGTCGTTGGGAAAAAAAATCATTTTAGTTTGAAGGCTTCCATGTTTTATTTTATGGGAGGGAGAGTGTGCAAGTGTTACCTCCACTACCGCCTCATATGGGAGTGGCGTTGTGGAGGTAAACCCTCCACAGCCTCCCACTCTAACCATTGGGTTGCGACCTTACATATGAGAGGAGGCTCAGTTGTATTTGATATAGTCGACCCCTCCGTAAAAGCTTCAGTGAACCTTTTTAGTGTGAGTTATGTTCGCCGATGTTCGGTGATTCTTATTTCATGTGGTTTATATTTTATTGTATATATGGTATGTGTATATATTATATATAAATATATATATATAATAAATTATGTTAATTGTTTTAAAAAGGAAATTTTGTTTTAATAAATAAAGATATTTTTGTTTAGTGATTTTAATAAATATATATAATGTATATACGTTGGTATATATATAACCATATATATATGGATATGTGTATACCTTTAAATATATATTTTTAATGATTTTATTTAAAAATTGGTGCATGCATATATGCACAAGTAGAAGAATTGGAAGAAATAATTTTGAAGTAAAAAATATTATTTTATTCAAAGTAATCGAGAAATTGAAGATATTGATAAGTTAGATATTTTCTTCTCTAATTGTTAAGGGTTTTTATTTTATTAAATTTATTGGGAAATTATTTTACTGTATAATACTAAAAGGGGGAAATTGGATTTAATATATCCAAAAAATAGTTTATTTCCTGTATTATTGCCTTTGCATGTAATTTCCTCTGTTCACTTTTTGGGGAAATGGTTTGGAAATGTTTTAAGTCTTCCAGTTGTGTTTTAGATTTGGGGGTTGTGAATTTTTTTAATGTCAATCCATTTTGTTACCCTTGGTTAGTGTGTTTGTCGTTATCAGTGATCACTCGATTATCATGAACGGGGAATTGTAGCCTCATTTGTTTGGAGTGGATTTTGTTATTTGTTGCCTCCAATGTATAGAGCGGAATTTTTTAAGTGTTACCTCCTAAGTTTGGAGTGGATTTGTTCCACGTGTTGACAATAGGAGAGTGATTCTAGATGGGGGTCGGGGTCTAGGAACATTTTTTGGGGTAACCCATGCACCTTTGTGGTGACACTCCTCCTATGACAGTAGTATGGTTGGTTCACTGTTGTATTTTATTATTTAACACTGTAAGCATTGTACCCTATGAATAAGTGTAGTAATGGTATTTGTTAAAGTTCAGTTATATGTGTTAGCTTATGTCTAGTGGTAGATGATCTTACCTAGGGAACCTTGTTACTGTCTCCTAGCATGGGGGTAGGCCTTCGGGTACCACATGGTTGGGTGGAATGTGCACCTTACTCCGTTGGGTCCCCTGGATTATGTTTGTGATGGCGAGATCTTCCAGTAGGAGAGCTCGTGGTGGTTCCAGTGGATATGTTCCTTTCTTGTGATGTATTATTTCAATTGACATTTTTCTTTAATTTACTCCTCAGTTGTATTTGAGGAAGTCTCATGCAATCTTGTAACTCTTATGTATGATCTTCCTCATTCTGGGAATGAGTATTGTAAACCTTAATTGTAAATTAATGTAATCTAAGTTCTTGATGTATTTCAAATCTATGTGATGCAATTTTAATGTTTTAAATGTATGTTCTTTCATTTGTGTTTAGTAATTAATTAAATGCTATGAATGAGTAATGTTTAAGTTATGGGATTTAGATATAACCTTAGTCGCGTGCCTTAGAGGATGTTGTGATAGTGTGGTGCATTTCTCATGTTAATATTGCACTTAATAATAATTAAAAAAAATTGTACGCTTTCTTAGTTGTTGCAACTTCCTCTAGGGTTACGAGGCAGGGCATTACACAAAAACCAAAATTGATTAAGAAGGAAAACTAATAAGGGTACGATGCACGAAAAGAACTCACCCAACATATTTTCCAAAATAAAATCAAGGTTTTAAGCATATAATTTCAACTGGCAATCATCGATCCATTTTCCCATTCAATTAACAATGGAAAATGTGAGATTAGGTAAGAAGGGAATTTAAAATGTGTCATGAGTGGACATTAGGGGGTGCTAACGTTGTGGATGTTGGGGATTCCATTAATGGAAGATAAAAATAGATAGTATTACGAGGTTGCAACGATCAACAAAGAAGAGTAAAGTGATATTAGAGGGAGATGAAGCAAAGAAATGAGTGCTAGAGTCACTGTTACCAACAATATAAAGCATTGATAAATTGAAGAAACCATACCCAACAAAGGCATAAAACTGAATGCTGAGCACATGGGCAAGCATCAGACTCACAAAAGGATAAGCATATCAACTATACATGAAAGGGTAAAGTATATTGGCAAAATCTACAAATTTATATGGTCTGATATTCAATTGCAACATGATCATTAAACACCAAGTTTATTAAAATGAAACCAATACAACTAAATTCAGTATTACATGTTTACCACATAAGAAGAGAACACAAAACCAATAGTACCGTAGCTAAACAATCAAGGCAAAGAATGGATGCATAGTACAAAGCATCGAAATAAAGTATAGAGATGAATCTAACATGGACTCTAATGCAATCTTGGACAAAGTTTGATGTCGAGATCAACTTCTACGTCTAAAACAATCCACTTCTCCAAAGCCTTAATCGAATCTTCCGTAATTTTTTCCCCCAATCCAATTTTTGAAACAATCTACAAAATGTAATTCCTCTACCGATAATTTCTTGCAAACCCAGTTCTCTATTCAAAAACAAAAAAATTCCATCCTCATCCAAAATCTCTCAAAATGATAATTATTAACGTAGGAAATTTGTTTTCTTTTCAAAAACCCCAAAATCTAATAAAACTCAAAAATCTCCAATAGACAACTAGTTTCCTTTATCCACCATTAGTTTGAATCTGTGCATGAATTTGCATGCAAAACCTTCTATCTTATTAATATTTTAACCATCTAATAATTACAACATTCCATTTTAATATTTTATTTTATTTTATTTAATATTTCATTGCACTTTCAAAATTATTAAAAACCATAATCATTAATAAATATATTTATATCTATTTATAAAATACTTTTACTTAATAATTTATTTAATACATCAATTAGTCAAAACAACATTTTACAAACAACTTAAACTAAACAATCCAAATCAATATTTATCAAACATCATGAAAGAGTGAATCATGGAGGGGCACTACATCCTCCCCCCTAAGATTCGCCTTACTCTTGTAAGTCGCAAGGTTAAAATAAAACATACACACATTAGTTCTAAAACTTGTTAAATAATATCGCGTTCACCTTTCCTTTAACGTAAATACGCAACATCAATTAGTCAAGCAAACTAAATGTCAAACCATTACCTAAACCTTTACCAAGGTCGAGAAGTAGGACCAACTGACCACCAACATTAGACGACACAATCGAGGTGACATATTAGATACCCATCCTCTTCGAGGATGATGGCTAGGGTACAGGACCATATGCTATTTCTGGTCAACTATTCCATTGGGTTTAAGACACACTCAAACCTGCCAATTCAGGTGGAGTCGATGCCTAGTACTTGTAATCTGTAGCAAACAAAACAATCAAACATATATATAATCATACAATCAGGCACACCATGAAAGGAAATCACAGCGTAGCAGTGTAATCACAAATGAGTAATGTGACACTATCCCTTTCACCAAGAGACATCCGAAGACAAAACTCGATAATCAAATCAACTCGTAAACCATCCACTATATATCAATCATTAAAGTTGGTTCATTACCTCAAAATGCTACACTTCCATAAAACACAACATAATTTTGCACACAAAGCACACATTTTCCATTAAATTTCCATCATTTATAGACAAGACATTCCACTTTATTAATTATTCAACACAAAATCACATAACATATGCGACACAAGATCGTGATTTTACACCTTTCTAGAAGCATGGAAACATAATTTATCACTTCAATAGCACAATATTATAGATTTAACATACATTCTTCACATACAGACACCATTCACATCATCGGGAATCACATCACAAAGGCTACACAAGGGTCGATGATGCATCCCCGATAGAAATAATATCAGTGCATTACGCACTACATTGAGGGTCCAATCCTTCCCACCAGTTTTCTGCACCATTGAACAACCACTACCAATGGACAAATCTCGAGTTTCTAAGCGAGGATGGAAAAAGAGGAAGGAAATAACCTCAAGAGTACAAGAAACTAGAAAAACATAATGGGCTCGTATGTATCCAGAGTACCCAGTGTATGAACCTAGGCTCTGATACCTGGTGTAACACCCCACCATGGAACCCTAGAGGACAACACAACTATAACACAATAATGAAACATTTTAAAAAAAAAGAAACATCAATGAAATGTAAAGCATGACATAACATATAAATTAACCTAAGTCCTCTAAGGTCCCATGACTGTATTACTAACACAACTAATAACAAGAACTAACCATAATCATGATTTAACTAACAATCAAGAGTTCTTTTAATCCATCACATTAAATGATTAAACACATACGTTTCCATATTATAGCATCAAATAAGTAATCATCAAAGATCATATATATATAGAGCTACAAGTACATATACAAACTCCCTTACATGAGGGTACATCATTAGGTTGTTACAATTTTACATCAATGCTTCTCTCAATACAATGAGAAGAATACATCAAGATTACATTACATTATACAAAGGATATACAAAACCAATACATAACATGTGAAACTATCCCTCAAATTGGTACAAGATCCAAGGTCTTCTACATAAGGTACATCCTCCGCACTCATGAACAACGGCAAGGGAAACCCAATGGAGGATAAGGCACAATCCACCCAACCATGTAGAACCCTAAGGTCCACCCCCGTGCTAGGAGATAACAATAAGGTCCCACTACATTAAGTAGTCAAGAAGATAGAAGGCTAATCCAAAGCTATAAAACATGGCTCCAACATAAAAAAGTACATCATGACATCACATAACAAAGATACCACTTCCAGAGGCATGCAAACAACATGGGGAACACAAGACTAGGGAATCCTAGACAACAATAGAGAAGAGTGTCATCGCTAGCTTGATATGGGTTAACCATGCAGATCTTCCTAGGCCCTGGCCCCCATCCTGGGTTACCCTATTGACCTCTCTCAATCCCCAGCCCCCACACAAACTCATGCAGAATCAACGTACCTTTCATGAGGACAAGCCAATTGATCTTGCCATTTCGGACCTTCTCATCTCATCTCAAGCCTAAATGAGCACTTGAGCCATGAGTGAGGCATACATTATCTTAATTAATGTGAATTATACCCAACCCCCTAACTCATTTTAGGGTATCACTGTCTTAAGAAACTCCCAAATGGGTTACCCTGGACACCACTTTGGGTTATGACCCCCATTGAGAGCCACTCCCCCTACTTGCAACTCGAAGACCCAATACATAAGCAGGGTAAATCCCTCTTGCATACTTAACCAATTCACATGAAAATGCATATAGAGCGAGGCATAGACCATTTCACTTACGAAACACCAACACTAGAAGGCAAAAAACAGTGCAAGGCAAACCCTCTTGCACACATCTCAAGGACATAAAAAACTATTTTCAAAATGAAATAAACATGAATCCAATACTCAAGATAATTTCCCTAAGCCTCTAGAAGACCATCGTTAACCACTTAGGACAAAGAATCCCTCCATATAACAATAACCGAAAATCAGCTCATTATCAACCAAACACAATAATCAATAATAAAAATCAACAAACAAAACATCCATGGGAGACATTAATTTCACGTTTTCTATAACTCATTACTTAATTACTATCTTCACTTAATAAGCCTTTCACACCGTAATTCTCAAATATCTATAATATCAATTAATCATATTTACACTCCAACTATTGAAGAATACAACGAAATTAAAATTATTTCCTAGCTTATATATTGATTATATTATGTATATATTAAAATTGATATGCATAGTTGTTATTTTTTCATTATACGTAATAATCAATGTACTGGTCCTTTTAATAGCCATGGAGATTTTTGAAAACATGGTTGATTCTATGGTTTCAAGTGCTACAAGTGGATTGATATGATGGTATTTACACACACACACACATATATATATACATATGGAAACTAAATGTCTTAATCAATCAGTATGGAGATCCATGCATAACAAAGGTACAAAAATATATTTTTAATTGCCACGAAAAGCTATAGGCATACTGATGCCATATACTGAGGTGTTAAGGTCGACAAACAGGTTTTATTATGTATGCATAGATAAAACAATACATGCTACAATACAAGTAGTAATTTCCTTCAAACCCCACAATATAATAAGAGTATTATTCATCATTTAAACTTGTACATTTACCTAGTCTCCTTTGTATGCTAACTCCTCAACTCTACTCTCCTTCTCTATGTGCTAACTCCTTAGCTCTTCTCAGATACTACGATGCCCCTACTTCTCAGTCATTGCCAGTAGTGATAAAAAAAATAGTCACTCATTTCCTTTTCGTGATGGCAAGTGCTCAACTCCAGTTTTAATGGTTTTCATATTTCCATGCAAGTGTTCAAATCCAATTGGACTATCTCTCTATTTTTAGAACTAAACTTTCCCTTCTACCAAGATCGCATGATTTATCATGCAAATCATTTAAATTTAAAACTGATTTTATTTAATTTTTATTTTCTAGCTTATATTGATTATATTATGTATATATTAAAATTGATATGCATAGTTGTTATTTTTGCATTATTAATATCAATGTACTGGTCCATTTAATAGCCATGGATATTTTTGAAAACATGGTTGATTATATGGTTTCAAGTGCTACATGTGGATCGATATGATGGTATTACACACACGAAAAGCTATAGGCATATTGATGCCATATACTGAGGTGTTAAGGTCGACACATAGGTTTTGTTATGTATGCATAGATAAAACAATACATACTACAATACAAGTAGTAATTTCCTTCAAACCCCACAATATAATAAGAATATTATTCATCATTTAAACTTGTAGATGTACCTAGTCCCCTTTGTGTGCTAACTCCTAAACACTACTCTCCTTCTCTATGTGCTAACTCCTCAGCTCTTCTTAGATACTATGATGCCCCTACTTATCAGTCGTTGCCAGTAGTGATAACAAAAATAGTCACTCCTTTCCTCTTTGTGATAGCAAGTGCTCAACTCTAGTTTTAATGGTTTTCATATTTCCATGCAAGTGTTCAAATACAGTTGGACTATCTCTTCATTTTTAGAACTAAACTTTCCCTTCTACCAAGATCGCATGATTTATCATGCAAATCATTTAAATTTAAAACTGATTTTATTTTATTTTTATTTTATTTTTAATAATAATCTATTCATATTTCCATGCAAGTGTTCAAATTATTTCCTAGCTTATATTGATTATATTATGTATATATTAAAATTGATATGCATAGTTGTTATTTCTGCATTATATGAAATAATCAATGTATTGGTCCTTTTAATAGCCATGGATATTTTTGAAAACATGGTTGATTCTATGGTTTCAAGTGCTACAAGTGGATCAATATGATGGTATTTACACACACACATATATATACATATGGAAATCGAATGTCTTAATCAATCAGTATGGAGGTCCATGCATAACAAAGGTACAAAAACATATTTTTAATTGCCATGAAAAGCTATAGGCATATTGATGCCATATACTGAGGTGTTAAGGTCAACACACAGGTTTTGTTATGTATGCATAGATAAAAAAATACATGCAACAATACAAGTGGTAATTTCCTTCAAACCCCACAATACAATAACAATATTATTCATCATTTAAACTTGTACATTTACCTAGTCTCCTTTGTGTGCTAACTCCTTAACTCTACTCTCCTTCTCTATGTGCTAACTCCTCAGCTCTTCTCATATACTACGATGCCCCTACTTCTCAGTCATTGCCAGTAGTGATAACAAAAATAGTCACTCATTTCCTCTTTGTGATAGCAAGTGCTCAACTCCAGTTTTAATGGTTTTTGCATTTCCATGCAAGTGTTCAAATTCAGTTGGACTATCTCTTTATTTTTAGAACTAAACTTTCCCTTCTACCAAGATCACATAAATTATCATGCAAATCATTTACATTTAAAACTGATTTTGTTTAATTTTTCTTTTCTTTTCAATAGTAATCTATTCATATATATTTATCATGCAGATATTTTGAATTTAAAACTTATTTAATTTAATTTTTGTTTTATTTTTAATAGTAAGCTATTTATATATATTTATCATGCAGACCATTTGAATTTAAAACTTTTTTTTTTTATAAATTTTTTAATAGTAAGTTATTTATATATTTATATATAAATAATGATACTATTATTAATAATATATAAATTATGATATTTATCATTACAAACATTTGAAAATAAAATCTTTTTATTTTTTAATTAAATTAACTTTTGTAAACAAAACAAGCATAAGATAGACATTATTTAAATCATAACACATAATAGGCAATGACATATTCATGATAACACAATGCATAACATAATCATTAACAATGCATGATGAATGCAACTACATGAGTGTGTGTGTAGGATTTCCATCATTCCAACTATTGTCAGGTGGCTCTAGGTCATCTCTACCTCAGCCATGTTCTTGCCTTCAACCTATTCTTGCACTCATTTGCACTCAATATCTTGCTAATAGGTTAGATATAAAACCATAATCAATAATTGAAATATTTGTATCATAATAATTCATCATTTTTTAAATCACAACAACATGAATTTTAAAGATAACATCTAATTTATCATCCATGAAAACACATTAATCTATGCTTCAAACACATATTATCCAATGGTCTCATATAGTTCCATTTATTATTAGATAAATTTTATGCAAGAAAAATAGAGATGTGACAAGAATGGAGATTAGATGGAAAGAAAATAAGGATTAGTGATGAAATAAATGATGATAGAATATAACAGTGATAGGATGGTTGTTGATAGGACAAATGTATAAGGATGAAGATAGTGATGACTAGGTTACAATAATGGATGAAAAGGATGAGATGAGAGAAATATGAGGGTTTTTTGATGGATATTATGTAAATGGTTGATGTTTCAGGTGAAATGATGGTTAAGGATGGATCTCCTAGGTTTGATGAAGGTCTAAAATGATCAGGCTTGCAAGTTGAGGCTCTAAAGTGGTCAAATGGTAGTGAAATGACAAAGGCACAACTTCAGGTGATAGAGGTGCCACTCTATGGAATAGAGGTGCAACTCTATGAAACATAGGTGCAACTCTATGAAACATAGGTGCCTTTATGTGGAATAGAGGCGTAATTTCATGGTAAATTGTATAGGGGTGTGTTAGGATGATGCATAAGCACTGAGAGATGAAACAAAAATGAAATTTGATAGCATGAGATGGTTTTTGATGATTTTTGGCAAGAAACAATAAAAAAAGAATCTACACATTGGCTAACTTGACTTTCAAGGTGATAAGGATAAGTGGCTTCATTTTTTTTTTCACATGAAGACATGCGAAGCACAATAGCACAATCCTATATTTATTCAAGTAGGTGTGTTAACTTAATGCAAGCCCACCAACCAAAAGACTAATATCTCAAGATTGGTGTGAGACATCTCTCTTTCAAGAGTCGATAGCTAGAGATATAGTGGAATAAAGGCTCACATTTTCTCTTTCCCTGGATATACTAAGATCTTTCCCAAAGAGACTCTACCTCTACTTAGGGAGATACATGGTGAGTAACTTTGGTCATGATATTGTACCCTGCACCACACTAAGCAATAGTTGAATGGTCTTAAAGGATTCTAAATAAAATATTCTTAGTGGATATGTGAATAGTGAGCTCATCTAATAGTACCCAAGATTAGGAGGGTCTCTCTTTCTCTCATCACCAAACAAGTCTCGATGGATTGAGGGTCTTGTGGCTTGGCTTGAACAAAACTAGCTACACTTTGAGGTACAAATTTTTCTCTCCCCCCTTTGTATACCCCACTAAAAAACTTGGTTGAGGTTTTCCTTGAGGTGATCAAATCCCCAAGCAAGCCTACGAATGGAAAAGATTATACTAGGTGTTTTTGATCACCTAAGATCACATGAAGTGCAAGGGGGGAGAATACACACAAACTAGTAAGCCTTGGGATAATAATTAGAACATAAAAGAAATGAAGATATGTGATATTTATGATCTCCAAGACTGCACTAAGTGCATGGAGATAGCATAAGTCTACACACCCTTTGAAACACGAAAAAAATTGTTCATTGAACCACTAAGCTACTTTAGATAGCTAGATTAGTGAAAAATAAAGCCTTCGACCAACAAATATAAATCAAACCATTAGTAATATCAATGATAATAATCTTTGACAAGTGTTATACAGTTGCACCACTTGTTAGTTGCTAAAAGATGAAGGTTAGAGAAAAATAGCTCAAAAACCCTAGAAAATGCAAATTGGAATAGAAGCGTAGCTTTACCAAATAGAGGTGCCAATTTATGAAATAGACACACAAATTTATGATGCAAAGGCACAACTCTTTGAAAAAAAGGCACAGTTTCATAGATAGGGCCTAAAAATGAGCTTTAGGATTCGAAAAAAAAAGAAGTTTTTCACCAACCTAGTTTGCAAGATAATACTATAGGATACTTGAAAACACAAAGACCTTATAAAAATATGTTATATTATAAGCTCAAAAGATCTCAAAATGAAGAAAACCCTAGATCTCTTAGAAAACTTGCAAGGAACCCTAGTTTGACAAAATCCTAGAAACCTTAATTATTGCAAGAAAAGAATGAAACAATTTACAAAAATAGAATGTTAGAATGATGAAGTCCTACAAAAAAAGGTCTCAAAGGTTAATCAAACCCTAGGTCAAGATCAAAATGATCAATCCCAAGCACATAACAAAAGTGTAGTTCTAGGTGACGAAAACATAACTTCACATAACAGAGGCATATTTTTGTGAAACAAAGGCACACCTTTTTGCTAAAGAGGTGCCTTTTTGTGAAACAAAGGCATCACTTCATAGTTTGGGACCTAAAAATGTTTTTTGCATCACAAAAACTCATGATTTTTTTACCAAAAAGATAAAAAAAGGGATGTAGGTCCCACGGAGTGTGCCAAAATGAAGAGGGTGGAAAGTATTGAAGGTAAATAAAAATGGAAGATAAAGCAATACAAAGCACAATACCTTCACCTTGAATCTTTTCTTCTCTCCTTGATGAGTGAAAATGGAGTGCACCCTTATTCCATTTGATTTGCTCTTTGATGTTGATATGCGGATTGCTCAATGCCCTATCATAACCTTGATAAGATTCGATAATAATAGATAATAAAAAAATATAACATATTTAGGTATGATAGCTTAGAATGAGATTGCAAGAGCTAGAAATGAAGGATGAGAGCCTCTAGATATAGAGTCTTGGAGAGGAAAAATCAATGGCTAGGAATGGTTGATGATGGATAGCTAAGAGTGAAGGAGGACTAGGGTTTGGATGAAATATGTAGTCATGTGACATGTGGCACGCGAGGGATAGGAGAAATGGATAGAATTTAGAGGTTTAAGTGAGATGAATGGATAAGATGAAAAGTTGGCTTGACTTTTGACTAGGTGTCTAGATTCAATTAATCTAGACTAGGAGTTAGTTAGACATGTGAAGGGGACACTTGTCACATGATGAAAATTTTAGATTATGATCCATGTGAACAAGATAAAATGGCTAAGACTAGATGAACAAAGACAAAGGATAAATGATAATTAATTAAATAGATAAAATATTTATTTAATTGATGGGATCATGATGGATGGAAATAATAAATAAATAGTTAATATTTATTTAATTAAAGGATTGGGATAAAAATGAGAAAGGATGGAAATAATTAAATAAATAATAGACATTTGTCTAATTAATGGGCTAAGGATAGACTAAAATTAAGTGTGGTTGGGTAAGGTCAGATTTCAGGTGTCTACAATAAGGTTATGATGTACATTATGTATTCTCTTATTGTAGATTAATACAAGCTTGCAACTCTCTTTGGTGGTGGATATTTTATCTAAAACAGTTTTCCTATTTATATCAACCTTATTTTTTGTGGATAATCTTGTAGTTGTCATAACTATTTATTTATTTTCTTATTATTTCTAATTACTAATTTGTTACAACATATTAAATTAGATTTGATAGCTAAAATTAATATTTTATGATAACTTCTAACCTAAATTCTCAATATTTGGCATCAAAGGCTCATTTTGGCTTGACTAAAGAGCCAAAGCCTTTCTTTTTGTGCTTGACTAGGTTGTAGCGAGAGAATTTATTGATTTAGTGAACATTAGGTACATGTGGTGTAAAAATCATGATAATCACATCTATGGTTGAAATTGAAAAGTTGAATTGAAAACACTATGAACTATGAAAATTACAAATAGAAGATCTCTTGATAAAAATCAATGAATTGCAATGACTGAAAAATGAAACTTGCTAGTGTGAATAATAAATATTAGAATGAACTTGATAAGAAAAAAGAAGACCTATCTCATTATATGTTTCTAATTCTATTTTTATAAATATATATAAAAAATTATTACACATAATTCATATATATAATAATAAATTATTTCTAAAAAAAATATGTATTCACTTAAAATAAAATAACTCTATAACAAATGATCTTGTACCTTACTCTTCAAATAAAAAAATATTAAAAAATAATAATCATATTAAAATAAATAATATATAATAATTTTTAAATTAAAAAAAAAAGCACATCCAACAATCGAAACAATAGAAAACTTCACCTAAAAAGTAATACCTTACACTCCCTACCACTTGCCAAATACAACTCAAACCATTTACACTTATCTACTAGAACATTCTAAATCTAGTGCTACCTTATAATATTTTGTTAATTTTAAAATAAACATACTTAGTAGGTAGTTGCCATACACACCCACTAGCAAATAATTTATTGTTCACTTGTCAAATTCCATGTGAATCCTATTTATCCAAACCACACCATTTTAATTTAAATTATGTACTCTCCAAAAAAAATATAGGTATCCCATCTTCAAAATTAAAAATAATAATAACTTTCAAAAGTAAAGATCGTTTCTAATTAAATAATTATTTTATTTTATTCATTATGTCAAGAAGGTTTCATTCTATTTGTCAGACATTTATATATTAAATAATTAATATTTCATAGTAAACATAATATTAATAAATATCACATATATTTCAAATATATATTTAATTTTTTATTTATTTTAAAATAATGTTGGGGATTGAATTAACATTTTATATGTTGCAACTAGGGAAACTATCAATATATCTATTTTTAGAAAGTTTTATGTAAAAGATTTTGAAAGATATCATTTTCAAGTGCCCATTTGAGTTAAATCACAAATATAATAAAAAAAGATATATCTCAAAATATTTAATATAGATATACTAGTCTAAGTATCTAGGTACCACATGTTAACTTCATTTTATATGTTTATTTAATATAAATTTTAGACATGATAAAAATCTTTGTATTTAATTAATGTTGAGAGATATTTTATTTTAGAATGACATTAAGGAGTGGAGTATAATGACATGAATGTATTAACAAAGACTATTATCTCTTACCTTAAATTTAACAGAGATTTGCATGCCAAATTATTAATAGATAGATATACAATATTATTTATTATTTAAAAATCAAATAATTAACCATAAATTTAGAAAATAAATAAAGTTATATTTAAAAAAATCTACTATTCCATAATTAAATTCATGAAAAAAAGTTAAATTTTTTATTAGTAGATATTTAGAAAATTATATTTTATTTTTATTTTTAACAATATTTTTCAATGATGATATTTAAAAAATATATAAATATAAAACTTAGATATTTCTCAGATATTTTTTAGATAGATGTATTTAAGATATTTATACTAATGTTATGATTATTATTTAAAATAATAAAATATCTATTGATATTAATAATATTAATTAGTAAGAATAATAATAACTTTCAAAATAAAGATTATCTCTAATTAAATAATTATTTCATTTTATCTATTATGTCAAGAAGGTTTCACTTTATTTGACAGTCATTTATACATCAAATAGTTAATATTTCATAATAAATTTAATACTAGTAATAAATATCACAAATATTTAAATAAAATTATTTATTTATTTATTTATTTTTAAATAATGTTGGGGATTGAATTAACATTTTATATGTTGCAACTAGGGAAACTACCAATATACCCATTTTTAGATAATTTTATGTAAAAGATGTTGAGAGATATCATTTTTCAAGTGCCTATGTCGGTTAAATCACAAACTTATTAAAAAATTGGTATCTCTCAAAATATTTAATATGGGTATGCTAGTCTAAATATCTAGATATCACATGGTAACCTCATTTTATATGTTTATTCAATATAAATGTTAGATATGAGAAAAATCTTAGTATTTAATTAATATTGAGAAGCATTTTACAATGGTACATGGGGTGGAGTATAATGACCTGAGTGTGTTAACAAAAACTCTTATCTCTTACCTTAAATTTGATAGTCATTTACATGTCAAATTATTAATTGATAGATATATAAATATTATTTATTATTTTAAAAATAATTAACTAATCACAAATATAAAAAATAAATAAAATTATATTTTAAAAAAATCTACTATTTCATAATTAAATTCATAAAAATACTATTAAATTTTTTATTAATAGATATTAAGAAATTATATTTTGTTTTTGTTTAAAAAAAAAAAATCAATAATAATAATTTTTACAAAATTTAAATAGAAAACTTAGATATTTCTCAATATTTTTTAGATAAATGTATTTAAGGTATCTATAAAAGTGTTATGAATATTTTAGATAATTATTTAGAAAATACTAAGATATCTTTTGATATTAATAATATTAATTAATAAAAATATTTACTAACAAGTAAGTATATATATAATTGAAAATATTATATTATAAGAATAAAATTATTTAATAGATTATAATCTTATAAAGATAAAGGCATCTTTTAAATAAAAAACACTAACTAAGAATTATAATATTAAGAATTATTTTATGATTTTAATTTAATATATATATATATATAGGTTGTGTTTTAATTTTAATTATTGTATATTTAATCATATAATTATTTATTCATCTTTTTTTACTATATATAATTATTTCTATTAAAATTATTATTACTATTATTTGATAAAAGGGGGTAAAAACTTTATTGAAAGCAATAAATTAATGGTACATATGAATTAGGGAGCCAGAAAGCTCCCAAGAAAAGCAAGTACAAGAACAGCCAGTCAAAATAGAAACCGCTACTGTAATACCCCTCCATTTTGCTTCTCGTTTCATGTTGTTTTATGCTTTGCTTGGATTACAGCTACTTTGATACTGGACACATTTTTGTTTTGATCGCTACTCTTGAGCGGCAACTATTATTGTGTGATGTGACTATTTGATTTTATTTCACATGCTTTGATGAATTAATGATGTTAGTAGAATTATCATGTGAATATTGTTTATGACGTTAGTGTCAGTCTTTGATGAGTGTATTGGTGAAGAAGACGGGTTCGCATCACTCGCTTGCAAGCGCCCTGTGAATCCGAGATTTCTTCTTCACGGTGTGAATTATATGCTGGATATATTATGTTGTTTACTTGATTTCAGGTTGCAGGTACATGACATCGACTCCACCTAGTTTCACAGGTTTGAGCATGTCGATCCAATGGTTAAGTTGAATGGGAGATAGTAACTTGGTAACATGTGTCAGGTCTACACCCTAACCTTAGTGTGTCGTCAGTTCTGATTATTGAGTCATGTTGTATCTTATTGGATGTTAAGTAATGTTTTGAAAAGTGTTGTCTTATTAAATAGTTCTTTTAGAAAATTGCATTGGCTAGAAGAAATGTTTATTTTATATTATATTAATGTTATGCTTTTTGGTTATATTTAAAATGATTATTGAAATTAAACTTAAATTACTTAATTAATTAAATTTAAATCTCAAGGATTAAATTTAATTATTAAATAATTGTAAGTAAGCTAATTAAAGTTAAATTATTTAATTTATTAAATTTAAATCTCAAGGGATTGGATTTAATTATTAAATAATTGAAAGTGTGTTAATTAAAGTTAAAGTATTTATTTAATTAAATTTAAATCCCAAGGGATTAAATTTAATTATTAAATAATTGTAAGTTAATTAAAGTTAAATTATTTATTTAATTAAATTTAAATCTCAAGGGATTGGATTTAGTTATTAGATAATTTAATAATAATTAAGGAAGTGTATTTGATTGTTAAATTAAATTAAATCAAAAAGGGAATTATGAGAAATTGAAATTTTACTTTAAAGTCAAAATTAGGGCCTTCCAAAAAAGGGGAAATGAAATTAACTTTTAAATTCAATTTCTTGCATTGAATGTGAATTAGGGTTGCATTAGGTTATTTTGGAATTTTGAGGAAATGATGTTTTATAAGATTAGGGCAGAAAAATTTGGGGAGTCTTCTTCCTTTTTTTTTTTCACAGGTATGAGTTTTTTGGAGAGCGTTTGCACATTAAAGTTTTGGAATTATTTTCTGTTTGGAGAATTAAATTGAAAGGAGAGAAAATTATGTGAAGAAGGTGGAGCTATTGGATCAAAGCTAGCTGGAAATTCATTGCATTGTTGAAAAGGAATTGTGAGGAGTTCAAGGGAAGCTCTGCATCAAGAATCTTGGCTATTTCCTGTGGCTTCAAATAACCAGGTTTTTTTTTATTTCTTTGTTTTATTGTTCCTAGTTTAACCTATTTTCTAAATGATAAGAAATTTGCAAATGGGTGAATCTTTTTCTTGAAACCCTAGGTTAAAATTCAACATCTAGTTTGCAGATTTGTATTTCAAACCACAAACCCTCTTTAGAAAATTATGTTAAAAAAACTCTAGATCAATGTATTGATTTTTTTGTGTTTAAAATTATTTGAAAACAAGAAAAAAAAGAAGGGTTTCTTTTGGTATTCAGATTTTAAATGCTTGACTTTGAGAGGTTTTATTATTTTCAAAGTTTGTTACTGGTTTTTAAAAAATTTCTTTCAATTTCACCAGTACAATGAATTTAAAAAATATATATATATTAATGTAAAATACATTACATGTATCATATTTTAAATATGATACACATAAAATATATTTACAAAAATATAATATTTTATTTAAGCTTTTGTTTGTTGAGCTTTTGAAATCGCCGCCGTATGGACCTGTGTAAAATCGTACTCTACATACAAAATTTTGATTTTACATTTTTGAATAAAAAATTAAATTTTTTGTTGAGTGGGGGGGGTTCGGCCCCCACTGTCCTTTTGCCTTGGGGTACGTAGTACCCCTTGGGCAGTGCACCCACCGCATGGGGGACACACTGTTCTGTGGGGACTGTGGCCCCCTTAGTGGTCGTGCCGGCCGCTGTATTTAGAGTACATTCGGTGCAGGTTGTACTATGTGTGCGGACTGTCCGCGGGTACCGACGGTACCGTCCGTCGAACGAGGTACCGTCCGGACCTGTGTTTAATGTTTTTTTTTAAATTTTCTTTTTTGTTATTTTAAATTCGTTTTAAATTTTATTTTTATTTTGATTTGATTTATTTTATATATATAATATTTAATTTATATATATATTATATGTATTTTTATATTATATATGAATATATATAATATTTAATATATATATATATAAAATGTAATTAATATTATATATATTGTATATGTAATCTTATTTAAAGTTTTTCTTTGCATAGTTGATTTTTTTTGGATTAAGATAAAAATATTGGTTTTAATAGTGCATATTAAATTTTAATATGAGGTGTTTTCTTTGTGAATATGTATGTAATATCTTGTTAAACATAGGATTACGTAATGACTTGGACAAACAATTTTGGTTGGATCTAGTATTGCTCATGATTAGAGTAAGTCGCGAAAAAATATTTATTTTATGAAAATTTATTGTTTCAAATATAAATTTAGAATGACATTATTCTATTTGCTACGAAAAGCATTAGATAGGAACATGGTTTTAAGATAACCAAATATAGAACTTTTCATTGTCAATGCATGAGTTCATTTATGTATCTTTTAATGAGTATGTTGTGAATGAGTGTTGAGTAGTTGGGTTGTAAAGTCTTCCAGTAAAACGTGGGCCATTCCCTTGTTAAACTATTGTTTTGATTTCCCTTGGGTAAGTGTTACAAGTATCTAGTGTCCTCCTAGTGTTGGAGTGGATTTCTTTGTGGTTGCCTCCTAGGATAGGAGAAAGCATGTTGGTTCAGTTCTGTAACACTTGAGTAACCCTTGGAGTTAGATTGTGTAGTGTGTTATCCAATTAGAAGAGTGGCTTTTGTTAGGGGCTGGAGCCCAAAGAGGTAAACAGAGAAACCTTCAGAAGTGATTTTAACAACTGAGAACTAAAGTAAATGTATTTAGAGGATTAGGATGTAGTTCACATTAACCAAGATAAATTAACCTCACTCATAGACACAAGGGTTTGTTTAGACTTGGGGTGAGTGAGAAGGCCTGGAATGGCAAGATCACTATCTCGTCCTTATGAGAGGTAGTTGATTCCACTTGAGCTAGTATGAGTGCCGGGATTCGGTTGAGGCCACCAGGATTTCCGGAGCCTATGAAGAATGCCCAAAGGATATCTCATGACAAACCTTACGATGACACTCTGTCTAGGATAACACTGTGTTATGTTGTGCGTATGGTTCTTTAGCACACTTGATTATATTATGTCTGGAAGCAATGTATCCATGATTAGAGATAGACTTATATTGTGCATATGTGTGGTTGAGTCAGTTTGTGTCAGTTTGAGTCTACCTTTGGTTTGAGGCAGTAGGTTTCTCGTCCATGTCACTTGGTTACTATCTCCTAGCATGGGGGGTGGGCCTGCGAGTACCACATGGTTGGGTGGAACATGCAACAAAACCGTTGGGTCCCCTTGATCTTTAGTACTTGGTGGCGAGACATCTAGATGGACATCTCGCATTTCTTACTTTTAATTCTTGTACTTTGTATCTCATATTGTAATGATATTGATTTACCCCTCTTGTGTTATGAGGTGGACCTTGTATTGATCATACTTATGTATTTTGACTCATTCTGGGAATGAGGATTGTAATAGATTTATGTAATGAATGCATCTTTTTATCTCATATCTTTTTATGTTGTTGAATGTTATTACTTGAGTTGTTTACTTTCAATGTAATTTAGATGATGTATGTTAATGAGGATTTAAGTAATCTTAGTTATGTAACCCTAGGGGATGTTGTCAATTTTAGTTGAACATGTGGGTTTAATTCACTTCTTTAAAAAAAAAAAATTAGTACACTTGTTTAGTGAATTGAAACTTCCTCTAGGGTTGCGTGGCGGGGCATTATAGCTACCCAAACAGCCACAAACACCCTATCCATCCAAATCATCAACAATAACCCTCTCTAGTTCATGACAATAATCTGGGGACAACTACCCCAAACCCTCAATCTTCAAATCATCATCTTTCTTTGAAGCCCACTTGGACAAACAATCAACAACCCTATTTCACTCACGTGGAATATGGGAAAAAGACACCACCTCCATCAAAGAGCTCATCTACAAAATCTGTCAAACAATCGAAGCAAGCTAGCAATTAACATCAATCACCTTTTATTCATTCAACAAATTAACAATAATTTGTGAGTTAGATTCACAGATAATCCTATGCCAACCTAAAGCCCAAGCACACTCAATAGCTAAGAGAATCGCCAACCCCTCCATCAAGTTGTTAGAATGTTGCCCTTTATGAATAGAGAAAGGGAAAATAACCAAGCTAGAGAAATCTCTACCAACTCCACCAATCCCAACAAGCCTAGGATTACCCCTAGAGGAACCATCAGTATTGATTTTCAATATGTCTACAGGAGGAGGCAACCATTTTCCCATTCTTTGAACCTTCCTTTTAGCCTGCCTACCTCTTCTAACACAAGCAGAGTCAGAATTCAATCCATGTAAGCCCAATCTATCCACATTCTCATCATCCCTCCTTTTCAAAGGATACTCCACTTCACATTTAGCTTCCATTGTCTCCTAGATCATACCAATAATTTTGTGCCAAAGCTGTTGAACCATCAACCTATCCCCATGAAAAATCCTATGATTCCTTTCTAGCCAAATTTTCCAAAGGATGAAGGTAGGACCAATGCACCACACAATCTGGGGGAAAGAGACCTGAGTAGGAGTTCTTCCCATACTGCTCCAAAACTCAACAAAGGAAGAAGCATGAACGCAAGGGTGTTTCCAAATGCCCCACCATAAATTCCAAAGAAACAAAGAAAAAGAACAACAGAAAAACAAGTGGGAAGAATCCTCCTCACTACCTCCACACAAAACATAAATAGAGGGGCCATGGAATCCCCGCTTCTGAAGATTATCCCAAGTCAAACATCTATTCCAAGCCAGAGTCCACACAAAGAAATTACACTTTGGCCAAGAAAACTTGTTCCGAACTTGTTTCCACCAAGGAACCTCCACCCTACCAAACTTACGAGCCAACAACTCCTAGTAACCTCTAGCCACAATGAAAGTACCCTTAGGATCCGAGCCCATGCAAGAATATCCTTATCCCTAAGAGAGTTGCATTGTCTACCAACCAAAATATTTTGAAGCTTGACACAATCCTACTCTGAACCAACAACAGGCCAATCACAAGGGTCCTTCCACCTAGCCACCTCCAATTTCCCAAAGGGGTAAGAGGTCTTAAAATCAATCACCCTTGACCAACCAAACTCTAGGAAGCATTGGTAAAGATTCAACAAATTAGGATACTGGCACAAAATGGGAGGAAATCCATCCCAAGAATCAGACCAAAAGAAAGTTGCAATCTGTCTATTACATATCCAGAACAAAACCTCCTTAATTAGCGTAGCCCCTTTCTTAAGTGTTCCCCAGATCATAGAACCCTTCCCCACTAGAGGATACTGGGGAACCTCCTCCTACAGAACCACCCAAACATATTTTTGAGATAAAAGTTTGGCCCAAATGTGATCTTGTTCCAAACACCACCTCTAATAAAGCTTAGTAGCCAACACCAACCCAGATAAAGTTGATTGTCGTAATCTAAGACCCCCAAACTACTTCAGACTACACACAATATCCCACTTCACAAGGCTCCACTTAGAAGAAGACAAGTTGCCCACCCATAAGAATTGTCTAGCCAAAGAATCCAATTCCTTAACAAACCCAATCAAAGCCACCTAGAGCATACACCTATAGATGGGAAGAGCCTACACAAAAAATTTAAGTAGCTGAACATGCCCAAAAAAAGACAACCGATGATGAGTCCAATGATTAACCTTCACACGAAACTTGCCAAGACTCCCTAGGAAGACTACCAGAAGAGATAGGAATTCCAAGATATGTGAAAGGGAGAGATTCAATTTGAAACCTCAAAATACGAGAAATCCTCTATTGAATAAGTCGTGGAGTATTGAAGAAGAAAATGGAAGATTTATCTTCATTAATCATTTGACCAAAAGCAACAAGATAAATATCCAAGGCCTTGTGCAAATTCATGGCTTCTCTAACCTTATCCATACCCATCAAAGTAGTATCATCCATAAATTACAGGTGAGACTGAGGAGGCAAACCATTTCCCCACACCCAAACCTAAATAAGATCCAAATCCACATCACACTTCACCACTCTCCCCAAACCTTCAGCAAGAAGAATAAATAAATAAGGAGAGAGAGGGTCCCCTTGACGAAGGCCTCTGGAAGCACCAAAAAGAGAAGAAGGCTCCATTTATCAACACTGAGAAGGAAGTGGAAGTAACATAGCTTATAACCCACTAAACCCACTCCTCAGCAAAATCAAAGGTAATAAGAATTTTGTGCAAGAAAGACCACTTAACTCTATCATAGGCCTTTTCCATATCCAGTTTGATGAACATAGCCTTATCATTAGAGGATGCCATAGAATGAATAGTTTCAATAGCAATAATCACCCCATCTAGAATTTTTTGATCCGCCACAAAACAACTTTGTTCCTCAGAGATAAGCCATCTAAGCCATTACTTTAGCCCTTCAACAATCAACTTATAAATAATTTTACAAACCACATTACAAAGAGAAATAGGTCAAAATTGACTCAGCTGATCCGCCCCCTCACATTTGTGAATGAGAGAAAGGAAGGTAGATTTCAAAGCCCTCAGCATCTGCTTATTCCTCTGAGACTCATGAACCACCTCCAATAAATCCAACTTAATGATATCCCAAGATTCCTAAATGAATTCAATTGGAAAACCATTAGGGCTCAGGGCTTTCCCTTTCTTCATTTGGAAAAAAATGGCCTCCAATTCATCCAATGAGATGTGCCCCAAAATATTCTCATTCATCACCCCCATAACCAAGGAGGGGATATAAGACAAAACATAGTTTTCTTCCACCAAGACATCTTGAGAGCCCTCTCTAAATAAGGCAGCAAAGAACTACACAACTTCTCTAGACATTTCATGCAAAGAAGATAAATGCTCACACCTATCACTCATAAGAACAAGAATAGAGTTTCCATGTCTCCTGGCTTTCACCAAATTGAAGAAGAAAATAGTTTTTGTATCCCCCTCTTGTAACTACTCAACACGAACCTTTTGTTTCCAATAAATTTCCTCAAGTAGCTTGCACTCTTCTGGAACTTTCAAATCCCTTGCCTACTCCCTGAGTAAATCCTATAAAATACCAAACTCCCATATCTCTCAAGTAGTGACATCCAAGCCGACTTGAGCAGCAATCTTAGCATGAAAAATGTTTCCAAAACATTGCATGTTCCACCGCTTGAGTTGATATTTCACAAATTGCAACAGTTTGGAAAAAGAAAACATAGCAATACCATGAATAGGTCTTCCCATCCGCCACCATCCAACCACATACTCCTACAAATAAGGATATCTTAACCACATAAGCTAGAAATTGAAAGAGGGGAATCGAACAACACGATCTGAAGTAACATATAGCTTAATAGGCCAGTGATTCGATCCTCTCTAGTCCAAAATATCAGAACAAGTAGACCACAATCCTCCAACCCAAAAATAGGAAACCAATAAATGGTCAAGTCTCTCTACAATACGATTCTCCCCCATCCTCCTATTTTTCCAACTTACCATTACAGGGCTTAATGTCAACCGGATTCAAGGTAGAAATTTTATCACAGAGAAGGAAAGCAGAGGGTTCCAACCTCGCAATACCACCCTTCTTCTCATCCAACTCAATAGTGGCATTGAAATCACCAACCATAAAGCCAAGGGAAAAAAGGAGTAAGCCTCTAAATAAAATTAATATGATACCACAAGAACTACTTACCAGGAAAATCAGTAGGCACATATATGTTTGATAGAAGAATAGTTTCCCTCGACTCCAAACTTGAAGCAACTTCAGAGATGGAAGACTTAAAGGACACCTAGCAAAGAGGACGAATATTCATTGGGTTCCACAAGCAAGCCACACCCCCAACATTACTATGAGCCCCAATACACTCCCACCCCCACAACTTTGGCAAAAAACCAACCATACTTTCTATAGATAACTTACTCTCCTATTAAAAAAGAACATCATGAGAATGAATTCTTACCAATTCACGAAAAAAAAATTGTCGAGGGCCACTATTCAAGTCCTTACATTCCAAGAGAGGAAGATTATTTCATAGGGTTAGAGAAATGAGAGTCCAAACTCTTAACAGAACCTGAATCCACTTAATTCTCCCCCATCATCTTGAATTTTTGTAAGTCCTTTCTCCCAGCCTTGGAGGACTTCTCAACAACCCCTCTTTTTTGGTCTTTCTAAAGAAGACCCAATGAAGGAGAAGCCTTGTTTCCTTTTACCAACTCAAACCCAAAATTCACCAATGGAGTAGAGTCCTCTCCTTCCCCCATATTCACATCCACAAGAGACTCAAGCCTCCCAGGAACCACCAAACTAATATCCGTGTCCATTTGCAAAGCACCATCACTTGAGAATTCTGGTTGTAATCTGGGATAATGCCTTCTTGAACCACTTCCAAAACCCCCTAATCCATAATCATCATGCCCAAATTCACCTCTTGCTGATTGAGATCATCCAAAACCTCAAATCTATTAAATGTATCACCTTCCTACCATTCCTTAAGATTCCTCTTTTGACCCCGATTCCTATTATGAGCCTTAACAAGAATAAAACCCTCTACACCTGCAACCTCACCAAGAATGGGATCCTTTCCTTTGTCAACCTTAGGGGGTTACAAGATGGTAGAGTCGTATGAGACTCCAAAGGTTTAGACCTCGAGCATCCTCTTTGTAGATGGCCATATTCATGGCATAGTTAGTCACGAAAGGGAAATGTCTCATAGTTTAGCTGTTGCACCCAAGAATATGAACCCGCACGAATTTCCATAGAATCTGGAAGAGGGTTATTTAAATCAATCTCAACACAAATGCGAGAAAATTTCATTACCTTTATATCCTGAGTTTGTTGAGAAGGACCCACTAGTTTCCCCAACAACAAAGCAATCCTATGTAAGTTTTCATTGCACCAACATTCAACTACAAATCTAGGGAGACACACCCACACTGGAACCCAATTTGGGAGCTCCTCCAAAGGATCAAAACCAGCATGCTAGGGTTTAATAAATAAACCACTTTGGTTGTGGAAATAAGGCCCACCTTCAAAAACTCTATTGTGATCTGCCATGCAATTAAAGGTCACCATGAAGTAACTATTCACCAACAACATTATTTCCATCTCACCCTCTAGAGACCAGGTCCGTTGAGCCCACAACTCCAAAAATTGGAGTGAAACTCTCATTCCCATAAATTTGCAAATCAAGGCATGCTTTAAGAAATACTCAATATCCTCCACAATCGATTTAGATTGAATTACCAACACTAACCTATCCTTAGATTGTTCCAAACAACCATTGATTTTCAGAATATGGGAACCTCCAAATGGAACAAATCCCCCATTCCCCGCACCATTTGCAAACAAGTTGAACTATCAAAAACCCTCTTTGAATGAGTTGGTGATGTCACCCCAAATGCAGCACAAAAATACAATGAATATTTAGTCCTCAATGCCTCCCTCAGACCAATAGCCAAGAGAAAAAAATAATCCACCCTTACACCTCCACAAACTAATACGAATCAATTGATACCAAGAGGCAAAAAAAACAACTTGAGACAATCACAAAATCCAACAAGAATCACAAACAAGACAACAAGAAACAAAATAAGCAAGCTACACAAGATGCCTGGCCCCACACTCCTTAAAACTCCCACCTGCGCACACATAAAGCACTTTGACCACTGAACCAAAGCTCGTGCAAGCATGCAAAGGAGAGCCACCACATGCAATCCACGACCCTACTGGTCGCGGGCCTACACAACAACAACTTGAGCTCATCCCATCCTTTCGATCAACCCTTCTATTAAAATTATTTTATTCACTATAATTAAATGAAAAAAATATGTATTATAAACATATTATTTTATAAAATTATATATTTTATAATATTTTTATTATTTTCATATATCAATTTTTAATATTTTTTGTTAACAAATGCATATCATTATACTTCATCTTTTACTATTATAATTACTTAAATTTCTCAAATAAAATAACATAACCCAAAAACTACTCTTACTAATTTCATAATTTAATCTTTAAATTTGATATTCAAATTATAAATGAGTTTTATTTCACATTTTAGAGTTAATATATTATTTAAAATTAAAACATAGTATATCAAATGAAGTAATATAAGTCAAATTCAAGTGAGTTTATTGAATATATAAATACAATATATTGAAGGTTTGTTTTGTCCTCCCACCAAACAACACCAACCCCATCATGTATTATGTTCTTAACAGCCATTCCTTATGTCTAATGTATTCATGCACAAAAGAACAATTTCAAAACCAATCAACTTGGGATAACCCTAGCTTTCAAGAACAAGTAGAAATAATATCCTTGGGTGATGAAGGAGAGAAGAGGCAACCTAGAGGAAAAGTAACCAAGGGAAAGAAAGATCAGGAAGTCCACTTCCTCCCCTTCTGACGAGCAACCATAAAAAAAATTGAGCCAATCCTTGGTTCCAAACAATGTGCAAAATAAGAAAACCCTACAAAAGAAAAACCTTAGGGGAAGCTTCAACTATATTCCTTCTAAAATGTAACTAGAATCTCATCCACAACACAACCTATCCAAAGTAAGGAGTCCAATGAAAACCTCATTGGAGTAAAAAGAGATAATTCTAAAAGACACTCAATTTGCACTATAGTAATCAAAGATGGAACAAATATTTTTTGATCAAAAATAAGAGATTAAAATTTTGAAAATAATGTTTGAGGAAAAAGATAGGGAACAAAAAATGGAGATAAAAAATTTAAAAGATGTTAGGAGAGAGGGATAGATAATTTTTTTGTTTAAAAGAACATCTTGAGAAACCTCAAGAAATATCCAATTTGAACCCTAAAAGGGAGGCGCTTAAAACATTTTTTGGAGAATTTATGAAATGCCAAATTTTAGGAAGAAATTATAGGTCTAGAGAACAATTAAAAACAAGTGGAAGAAGTCAATAATAAGGATTGTAAAGTAGGTGAGTTGCTACTAAAATATAGGTAGGATTGTAAATTATTTCATGTAATTTGGCCCTGATCCTAATGACCAAGAATTTTTAAAATCCTTTAAAATGCAACTCTAGAGCAACAAAAATCTATTTTTCACACATAATTTGGTGGTTGAAAAGTATACACAATTTTTTATAAACCTTTTTGTAGGGGAAATACAATAAAGATCATTTATTTTTACAATAAGGAATTATGTATCATGGTATTAGACGGTAAAATAATATCAAAAGGTGGAAGAGACTAGTGGGCTTCTAATGAAAGATCAATTTTATAAACCTCAAGTCTTTCAAAAATAATTTGAGAGGAAATTAAAATTTCATATCATGGCTAACAAATATTTCAAAATCTTAAATTTGTGTTATGAAACCCTTAAAAATGTTATCCTTGACCTACCAAAGACAACTTTTGCATCCTGTCAAGAGAGGTATAAATCCTTAACTTGCAACTTCAAAAGAGAGAAATAATATCTCCAAGGAAACATTATGTGTCCTTATAGAGGGCCAAAGAAGTTACTAAATTGATGAATAAATATTGGGGAAAGCAATAGGGATGAAATATAAACCTCTTCTCCTTCTCTAGTTCGTCACTTCGTTGAATGTTAATGGTGCACAATTTCATTGAGAATTCAAAAAATGCAAAAAGAACAAAAAGGTAGAAGGTGCAAGAGGTTAATAATTAACCCTCAAGAGATGGATCATTCAACACACTTGGTTTATGATATTATTAAAGTATTTGAGGAATAATGTAACATGAGAGGAAAATAGGCCACAATAGCAAGCAAATAAGTACGAGGACCCACTTAATTATATCTTTGAGGGAGTGATGAGGTATGAATATTTACCTCATTGTTAGGATATAATTACCCTCTTTTTGATCATGCATGCACTCTAACATGCTTAAATTAATAATATTATAAAATAAATTATTTTTAATCTTAATTAATATTAATGTGTACATATTTTTTATTCTTTATGTGTTAATGAAGTTTTAATGCTAATGGTCATGGGTCAAAAGACGTGTTTTTGTTAAATCATGACATGTTCAAGAAATTTTGAAGTGTCACATGTGTAGAGCTCCAAAATTTCTAAAGCATATGTAGAACCGTCATATGGTAAGTCACTACAAGAAGAGTTATGGAGACCAACATCTCCTATTTTTCTTGAAGTTATGGACTACCATGACACTACTAATTATTCAGAAGATAAGAAGGATGGAAGACTCTTGTTTTATAATAGTTTTCTCAACAGTTAAAGTATTTCATTTAATTCAACAAAAAAATTATTTAAAAATTTATGTAACAAACTTATAATGGCATCAATGCATGTCACCATGACGCTATAGTTTAGAAATCAAGTCATAGTTTAAATATTTTGCTTATTATTTAGTAAACACTACTTGACAATTTGATGCACATGAAGTAATTCATAATATTTTTAATTGAAAATCTTGAGTTCTTGTTTTAAGAAGCACTTTTGCATTTTTTTGATGATTTATGAGCAGAAGAATTTAAAAAATTGTCAAGTTAGCCACTCAATTGAGGGATTGGAATCATGGTAGATATAATTAATTTAGTTTTGCATTAAATTTAAGTTTGGATAATTGTGATTACATAATTTATAACCTAAATGTTTAACTTTTGTATTGTTATTTGTGTTATATCTATCTTTTATTATGTTATTATGCAAGTCTATGTCTATATGAAAAAGAAACCTTGCATTTTGTAGCGAGTGTCTAGATTGTGCTTATATTTTTCATTCCATGTTGGAATATTGTACTTTGGATCTATATAAATTATCTATTAATTGTGACTATAAATAAATAATTATGAATCATTGTTATCTTTACATTATATGTAAATATAAGCAAAATAATATGCATTTAGGAGAAGTTCATTTTTAGCAAATTAGTACTTAAAAAAAAATCATTTTCATGCATAAGCATTTTGAAAATATTTCTATAGATTACATTTTATATTATTTTGTAGATGAGATATTTTAAATGCTTTCTGGTTAAAATTTATTTTCAACATAAGCATTCTTTATTTTGATAAAATCTAGCATTAAATTAGGATATCTAAAATCTTTTTACAAATATCCTCAAACACCACCCAAGTCAATATGAAATTTAATTGATTAAGGTATGAAACCTTATAACAACTCGTCGATAAGGGTGTTTATATATTTGCATAGAATTTTTGTTAAATGCATATGTTATCATGGAAATGATAATTTTGGAAAAAAATCATAAATAGGGCTTTATGGATGTAGATTGCGTTGGTGATTTGGACAACAAGAGGTCTATGAGTAGCTATGTGTTTACTTTTTTTAAAGGTGTAGTTAGTTGGATGAATAAGAGGCAATAATTTCTCTTTACTCTTCAAAAGTAAAGTACATGGCTACAACACAAGCATCTAAAGAAGTAGTGTAGTTACAAAGATTATTGTGAAAATATTGGTCATGAGAGAAAGATGGTGAAGATCAACTATCATAGTTAGAGGTTATTTGTTTGAAGAAGAATCCTATGTACCATTCTCATACCAAATATATTGATATACAATATCATTTTTTTTTCAAATGATAGAGGATAAGAAGGTTTATATTGAGAAGGTTAACACTTTGGTGAAGTTAGTTGATTCAATTACTAATGGACAATAAGTATGTATAAATTATATTGGTGCAGGGAGTCTATTGGCCTTGCCCTCCCTAGTACTTAGTTTCTTTTATGTTTGTCTATTATTCTCTTATGATGTTAATATTAAGTGGGAGAATGTTAGGACCAAGTGTGATTTTAACCTTGCAAGTCCTTGTAAATAATGTTGTAATCCAAATTCCAGCTAAGATTTATTATAAGTAGTATTTTATGTTTTTATCTCCAAATATAATAGCATGAGTGAAATAAGATGCCAATGTGGAATTTGGAGACACAGTTGAAAGGGAATATTCTTCTAGACACTTGGTAATTTTGATTGTAAGGAGCATTGAATATGGAATTATATTAGTAAGTAAATCTTGGCCACTTAAAATAAAGTGGAAGGAAATCAATGATAACATATGATGGAAATTCATGTTGTAAGAGTATCTATGATGTTTATTATGCGTAAGATAGGTTTTACAAAGTTAACTTTCACATTTGGGCACCTAGGTAGTTGTTTCATCTTTTAGAGGTTTACATTTATGATGTTTTCAAGGTGAACATCTAGGTTGGTGTGAAAGGTCGATAAATTTATAGAATAATGCTTGTAAGTATTGGAAACATGTCATGCTATCTCCTTGGTGGTTTTATATTTTCCTTATTTTCTATAAAATGAGTGCTTAGGATAGTAGTTTCACTTCACAAGTTGAAGCAAGCCTATGCTGTCAATTTGACTATAGGCTAAAGAAGACAAGGATTGAAGGAGTAATTTGAGTATATTATGTATTCCCTTAATGCATATTAAAACAAGCTTGTGACTCTCTTTGTAGGGTTTTATCTAAAAAAAATTCCTACATATATTTGTGTTCTTTATTTTGTGGATGATATTGTGATTGTTATAACTCTTTAATTATTCCCTTATTATTATTGATTACTAATTGTTAAGGAGAAAGTGTGTCATGGGAATCCACAAGCAATTATCCAGTAAGTGTAAGATATTCTTAGCTATGTGAGAATCATAGTCATAAGCTTCTTGGTTAGCATGATCATCAAAAATATTCTCAACATAAGCATTAAAAAATAATTATTTTTTCATTTGATTGAGTACAACTATAGTATGATTAAGATGAGCACTCCTCAAAGGAATATTAGGATCCCATATAGTCCATGGCATGAATAAATCAATATGGCTATAAGAGATGAATATATAAGGTAACATAAATTACTCTTAGATTTAAAATTTGAGAAGATATAATATCTAAAATGCTAAAGGATAATCCAAGGGTGGGTAGGATGGGAAAAATCATGGTTACATAATAAAGCTCAAACCCTACAAAATTATATGGCTACAAGACACTAATAAAGGAAAATATAACCCTAATCAAATCAAAAAATAAGGTTTATCAATAAAAAAAGAGATCTAATCACTTGAATTACAATGCAAGATAAATTGCTAAGGAAAAACCCTAATAGTAGTCAAGATAACAATTTATATGTATAGGAATAAAATCCATTTAGATAAATCTAGGCTAAGGAAATAAAAGATACCAACCACATAATTCAATTGAATTTTATTAGGAGTCAAGTCAATATACAACAATAAATATTCAAAAATTAAGTAGCAAGATAGATGTACTTAGTTGTAGGAACAAGATGTAGAAACATTATTGATATCAAGTTAGAATCATTTTTCATACATGTAAAAATTAATTCTCTTGATCTAGAAGATGTCCCATTCTCTATACAAGCTTAGAATTTTTTTTTATGTAGATCTGAGTCTCTTGGGTTCAAACCCATTTACTATGGTTTTGATTTGATGTGTGTGAATGAACCTAGTTGTGAGAGAAGTAATAGATAGAATGTGTATTGAAATTCATTTGCCTTTGCCTTCCTTGTATCTAAATCTAGCAAGGTGATCTTTATGAACACCTTTGGGGAGATTGTTAAATTGCAAGGGTTAAGTTCTACTAGGCAACCCCCTAGACAAATTAACTTTACTACTTTGAGCAAATGATCATAGAGAACACTCACAAAGGGGTAGATGACCTATATAATTTGATGTAAACCTTGATTCTTTTGTCCTTTAGAAAATCCAAGTGTGCTCCAAATATTTGTCCTTGATAATTTATATGAATTAATTGTAGATTTAATGTTTTTAAATACCAAGATATAACAAAAAATTGTAAAAACATATGTTGACTTAAAATGGCTAGTAAAAATGAGCAAGCAAGTTGAAATTTGAATTTGAAGATGTGAATTCCATGTTCCATCCTTTGTGCCTCAAGATTGAACTTTGTTCAATTCTAAGTGGCAAATAAGTGAATAAGGTAGGGGAAATAATCGTATTATCATATGAAACAAATGTATGAAAGTAGGTGTGAATATCAATACAATAATTGACCAATGAATAATAAATATACAAACATATAAATACTAAGAAATAATAGAATGAAATTGAGACATGAACCAAACTTAACATAAGAATGCACCACTTATTAATATAATTATATTAAGGCATTCTATTAAAATGATCTGAAACTAAATGAAAAACAAGATCCCACCCACCTCTGAGTTCAAGTTGAGAATCGATCTCTAGCTACTAACCCCCACCTACCCAAGGCCCCAACCCCATCGTTGGCACCAACCCCACTGATCAAAAACTAGACCCACCAACCATACCCGCCAACAACCCCACCGACCATATTCTCCTTTGGTGGGGTTGGTACCTTTAATCGGTCCCAAAGTCATATATAATCAAATACATGAATTTCACCATTACAATCATACTTCAATATAAAAATACCATAAATGCATAAACCCAATGCTCTCTTTATCCTTACAGTCAATAGTCAAACATTCACCCAACCCACTTAGAACCTTTTGGTTAAAAACACATTTAAAATCTCATTCTTCAAGTCAAGAAGTGAGCATAAAGACATGTTAAAACCTAATATGCATTTAGTGTTACAAGGGACAACCCTAAACATGATTCATGAATAATTGGAACTTCCCCATGATTTGGACAAAGAGAAAATATTGTAATAAAAATCCCCACATGGCTTCCATAAGCCCACAAATTAGGTATCTGTTTGAATGAAACCAAAAACAACCCTCCCCCCCTCAATCATTGCAATCAAAACAAAATCTAATCTAAAATAAAATCTGATCTGCATGTGGCAGTAATTTAATGGCTCTAACAATGAGTCCAAACTATCCATCGTATCACAAGAGTTGTGTGTCCAAGGAGAAAGTACCTACCGAACATCCACCTTAAATTCAAAGGCAAAATAAATTGAAAAGGTAAGAAGGGACCCACTCACAAGGGAGAGGAAAAACAAACCTAATTATGTCGCTTATCATATGCATACCACCACATGGATAACAAGCAAAACTGTTATAATAAATATACAATATGCTCTCGAATTCTAATCAAGTAGCTTGGTTTTAGTCAAAGAATTATTTCTCATGGTTAACTTTGTTTTTTTTAATGTATATGTCAGATTGGTCATTGATGGATCTCTATCTTTTGTTTTTCTGCTCCAAAGAGTAGGTCCTTATCTTTATAAGTTCATAGCTGATGCCTTTAGTTATCTTGTTAGGTATTTTGTTAAGTAACACTATTGTTTTAAATTCCTATTTTGTTGTTGATAATATGTTTTTGCATAATTTAGTAGGAGAAGAATCTAGTTTTTTGTTCTTGATAATAAGTTGTTCGTAAGTAAAATTGAACATTTCAAGATTTCTTTGATTTTTTATTAATGTGGATTTCTTTGAAATGGAAGTTGATTGAGCATGATGTTATATCTAGATATCTACGCATCTCTTTTGCTCTTGGAGTTACCTTAAAATATATGTGGAAATGGTGTCTTGAAAAGCTAAAAAATAAGTTGTTATTGTGGACAAACAGATTCTTTTTAATAATTGGCACTATTCAAATTGTCAGCAAAATGATTTTAGCTAGTCATGTTTTCATTTTGGTATGTTATATTCCCTCTTAAACATGCTACCTTTAACTTACAAAACTCATCGAGAGCTTCTTGTGGGAAAAATGGGGTAATAAAAAAGGAATGTTGTTATTTGCTTGGTCATGATATATTTAGCCTAAAGAATGTGGTAGATTTTACATCATTGATCTATATACATGAGGGATATGTCTTGTAGCTAAATGGAGTGTTAGATCATTGTGAGGGTCAACTCCATGGAATGATCTTCTTCAGTTCCATGTTCAAACAACCATAATTGTTGATTCATAGACATCTATTCTAGGGCATGGCAAAATCCTCCTAGCTACTTACTTCAAGAATCCAACCTCCTAATAATTGGAGAGTATTTGGAAGGTTTGGTAGATCATTTCACACCTCTTATGTTGGAAAGACAATTCTCTTAGCAATGGATTGAGCTTCCCTACTTCATCATTTTGGTGGAAAAGAGTGATTCAATTGGATCATAAATCACTTGCCCTTAAAAAATATTTATTGGGAAGTTTCTATTTGAAAACAATGTACAAACCTTTGTTGATTTATGAGATCTTTCTAAAATGTCCTAGAGGAAGATCATTGCTAAAAAATAGATTTTAAATTTTCTAAATGTTAGCTACAAATTGCTCATATGGTACAATCTTGTATCCCCTACTAAATTCAAATTAAACTATTGACTAACATGAGATGTAATTTATTTAAATATTAGCATTGTCATATAGGATGTAGTAGAATTAATCTCCTATCAAGAGTTATGTATAAAAAGACTTATTCCCCTCATTTAAGATTAATGGGAGATTGAATTCAACGTGGAGATGTTCATTCTCTCCTAACAAATGGTTTAGGCTTAGCAATGCAATTTGGAAATTAAAATTCATGCTCAAGCATAATGTTTAACTTGGAAACTCCTCCATCATCGACTAGCTACCAGTGACCACCTTCATCTCTTTCAAATGGTCCCATTAAGTTGTTCAATCTAAAAAAAGAGAGAGGTTTCCAAGCGTTTGGTTTTACTTGTTTTCTAGATCCTATGGTAATCTACCATCCATTCTATACTAGCTATCTTTTATGTGTAGCTTACCTAGAAATATACCTTATTAGGGATCAAGACTTCTTGTAATGTTGTCTCTAATTTATGTTGTCAAATGATTCTTTTTTTCATTTGGAAAAAAATATGTTCATCTATATTTTCTAATAATATTTTACCCTTTGGAATGAAAATTCTAGATCTATTATCCAATATTCTACATACTAAAAAATGATTCTTTATAAATTAACATGGAGCTAAATAATATATGGATGAAATTTTAGAATATCCAAGCACTTTTATGAATAACTAAAGGCATCTAGCTAAAAATATTGATGATATCACTAGGAATTCAAGTCTCTACTCTACTTATAAGATACTAGCAACAAGTTCTCATTTATGGAGTGAACAAGTAATCCACCTAAAATTGGAAGTAAAGGGATCTTTTGAACCTTTGATTGTGTGAGTGTCATTGTGATTTTCAAGATGGTTGAGAATTTGTACATGAGACTCTAGTTCTACTTTTTGAAGTTGGGTCCAAGTTTCATGTTACTAGTAGATAGTTGGATAGTCATGATTGTTTGTATTCATTTACTATTTTTGGTAGATTATGCTATGTTCTGCCATATATGTTGGATTTATGATTGGTTGTAACATACTTCAAATATTTCTTCTAACTGGTTACACTACATATTTATTTCAAGTTTTAAAAAATAAAAATGTATCATCTCTTTTGGGCAATAGATTTCTTTGTTATTCAATACTTATTTCAAATGATAATTTTCTCAGTGCTCAATCCCACCTCTTATTATACCTAATTCTATTGATGGTAATTTTGAGGTTGTTCTAAAGAATATTGAGTCTAGAAGATAATTTAGATTTTTATTGTCTATAGTGGATATCTCTACTATTAATTCTAATTGGATCATGTTTAGAGATAATTCACATTAGATCATCACCTTGGCTTTTTTTCTTTGGAGATGACTACTTCACTATACAGTTGGATGGTGCACTTTATGTTTCCCTACCCCCATTTTTGGATTTCTTTTTTTATCTTTCTCAAGACCTTAACCTAATGCATTTCAGGGAGCATGGAGGAGAACTCATAATTATCAAAACTTTTCCATAAGAACATGATTCAAATTTATGTCAAACCCTTCTATTAACCATGTATTTCCTTCTTAAAAATGTTTCTTTTATAGTGCTCCTTGTTTTTTACTTTCATGAGGTTTTAGTATGCTATTTTGATAGCAAAACATGGTTTATTTGTTGGGAATTGTTTCCAATTAGTTTCTTTTTTAGTATTGTTGGACCCTCAATTTGTTGAACTAGATTTTTGTGTAGGCTACTATTCTATGAGTGTATTCATAAATTTTTTATTAGTAAGAAATATTTTCTTAATATACATGTATATACACATATTTTACTATTGTAAGAAAATAAAATTTTAATCTATGATATTTGAGACATAAGAGATAAATATAAATGATAACTAAAATAGTTTAGATGGGTTAGGGTTTATTAATTCTTATATACAATAAGATGTTATACCAACCATATCATTTTAAAAACATTTAACCATAACACCTAAAGATATGACCAATAACTAACAACCTCACTCAAAATAATAATAAATGTATAACAATCAAAGTAAGAAAAAAAAAAAAGAGGTAAATGAATCAAAAGAAAGATCTTATAAAAAGACTACCAAAGATAACATAAAACTTCTATGAAATATTTGAAAAGAGACGAATTTGACAAAGTGTTACGAGAATTAGCAAAGATTACTAATTAGAATTGATCTTTCCAAGGGCATCAATAGAGGATGAATATTCATTTTACTCAATAGAACTCAAAGATCCCTTCTAATGAGCAAGGTTTTTAGATAAAGGTCTCATACTTTAAAGGTCTAAGTAGAATTATTTTTACATGTGCATTTGAGAAATATTATCATGTGTATGTGACTTTATAGTTGTTGATGGTTTTTGGTTATAAAATGATAGCATGTAGATAAAAAATAAAATTGTGAAAAGCTTCAAATATTGGAGATCATAACCAAGGTGAATAGGGCCTTCAATATCTCTAATGTGCAAGAGAAGTTTAAAAAAAAACTATTGATTAAGGTTTATTTATTATGTATAGGGTTTTAATTCTTAACCTAGAGTTTGGTTTTTTGTGTCTCTTTTTTATCTTCTTTTTCTTGTGTTTGGATGTACATAATGTAAAGTGTAGGAAGGGTTTTTAATTCACATATTTAATAATTTTATCTCTCCATGGTAGTTGTAGTGATTCAAGGGAATATTGTAATCATGGTTATTGTATTTCCTCTTGTCGTGTTTGTTGGTATGATTGTAATGAAGGATTGATGTATGTATGACAACATCTAATTCATTACAAAGCTCTTGTAATGTTAATTCCTTGATTGCATATGGTTATTACAATTACATTGTAGATTATTAGGCATTTACAATTCATGAAATGTAATCTCTAATTCTCCTATAAATGTAAATCTAGTTTTGTTAATGCTTTGTTGGTTGTATTCTCTTCCTCTTTGTTATTCATGACTTTTTAACCCAATAGAGTAGGCCCCAATACATATTGGTAATGTATCATTCAACTTTCATTAAAGTAATCTCTCTATCCTTGTTAGATAGGAGTAGATTAGGATGTATACATGGTATTCATAGAATCATGTCATGCATGTATGTACCTTGTAACTATGAATGCAAAATAAAATCATCCATGGAGATTGTAATGTGCAAGGTGTTGGAATTAGCTATATTAAACATCTTATGCAACTAATTTATCTTGAATTAGTGACAAATATAGGATTCAAGTACACATTTGGGTATAGCTATCAATTGTTTTAGTCAAGTTTATGGAATAATTATTTTGGAACCCAATAGACATCAAAATAGATGAGGATAAATATATAAATCTTCTTTATTATTTACCTTATTCACAAGATAATTTGATTATAGATACATTGGCGACATGACCTCTAACCCTAAGATTGAAGGGGCGGTTATTTCTTTTTTCATTAAACTCAAAATAAAATCCATCGATAAAGGTTATAAAAATTCCTTTTTTCAGGGGTATATCTAAGGAAAATGGGGTTAAGAAGAATTGAGGGAGGAAGAAGTATATATCTAAATCTAAGACTTTATCAAAATCTCTTACTAGTATTAAAGAGAAATGTTATAATTTTGGGAAAAGGAGCCACAATGAAAAGGAGTGTATACAAGAAAATGCATAAGGATTAAAACAAATTTGTAGAAAAATTCTTAGATGATGATTTTAGTGGAGATGAATTCCTTCTTGGGCTAGAACATTGCTAGTGATGAATCATGGTTGATTGATTTCAAGTGATTCATTTCACATGAATCCTCATTAATACTGGTACTCAAACTATAATAAATATGATGAAAGTGACGTGTTTCTTGGTGGCAATAATTCTCACAAGACTGTTTATAGAGGGAAGGTAAAATTGTTATTCAATGATGATAGAGTGAAAACCATTATTAATATTTTACACATTCTAGGACTTTCTAAAATAAAAAAATTATCTTAAAGATGAAAGGTTCTAGTTTTCATGTCACTTTTGACAATAATGGTTGCAGGTTGGGTAGAGGAAATTTGGTGTCGAAACCCTGTTTAAGCTAGAAGTTTTAACTTTCTATATTATTCTAATGTAACTAAATCACATATTCATGTATGTTGTGGCAACATATATTGGGCCACACTAGTGAAAAAGGCTTTAAAAACTTGGTTAGTAAAGATAAATTTTTTGGTGTTTTAGATTTTTTTTTGTTGACTTTGATTTCTATGATCATTATTTGTTTAAAGAAAATAGTTAAGTTTTATTTTGGTAATAATACCATAGAAAAAATATTTAGAGTCAATTCATAGTGATTTGTATGGTTGTCTAGATGTTCCTTATCTTGATGAATATCAATATTATTCTTCTATTTTTTATGATTACTCGAGACAAACTTTAATTTTTTTGAAACATATATTTGAAGTTTTTTACAAGTTTAGGGAATTTGAGGTACTTGTAGAAAATAGTACAGGTGAGAAGATAAAATATTTAAGGTTAGTTAATTTGGGGGAATATTGCTCTATGGAGTTTGAATATTTTTACAAACACAATCATATTTTTAATGAAAAAACTACTTATAAACCGTATTAAAATGAGTAGGTTAAAAATGAATAGAACATTGATGGATATAGCTAGAATTTTTTTAAGTAGTGTTAAGCTAGAACAAAAAAATTGGTTTGAATATGGGTTGATGCAAGAAGTTGGGTCCACAAAAAGCTCAAAAAGTGGAAGTGTTTTTGCTGTTTTTCAGAATTTGTCACACTTGGACTAAAAATTTGAGGCACTTACACAATGAATTTTTAAAAAAGTCAGTAATATGAAATTTAGAGATTTGAATCTAGTTTATAAATATGTAAATTATTCAAATACCCAAATTGTAGAAACTAAATTTTGATAAAGATCTATAAAAACCACTTTTTAAAAGTCCCTGTTTTTTTACCATACCATGCATGTGTACGGACAACACTTTTTGAATCAAATAAAAGTATTTTACTAATTCCTTTTGGGGAAAGAGAGCTAACAACATGAAGATTGATGAGGATTTTTTTTGTAATTTTTAGTTGAATATTTTTTTTTTTTTAAATTTTTATTGGCCTTAATTGTTGTTTTTAAAAATCAACATGTACGGACAGCATAATTTGACCTAAACTAAACTTTTTTTGAATTTTTTTTTTTTCATTGTGTAAAGAATTGTCTAAAGATTGATGTCATATAATTTTTTTTCTAAAAACTTTAACCAAAAAAAAGTCTGATATTTCAAGTTTAATGACTAGTTTGATTTGAAATTAATTAAAAAATAGAAAATATAATCCAATCTTAATAAAAATTATATATTTAAAAACTAGACATCATGTTCTATAATGGGTTTTAATTTTATAGATTGATTCAGAAAAAAAATTCATCAACCATATTGTCAAAGTTGAACATTCTTTTTCAATCTGCCTTAGTTTTTTAGTTGCAGGTCAAAGGCTAAGGCTCGGATTGCCAAAGCTTTCCCGAACCTAAAACCAAGTCTCCAGGTGGGTTGGGAAACAATTTTTTTAATAACGCATACGCGTTATTGAAACAAAATGCGGACGCATTTCATAACGCATACGCATTCTGTTTTTACCCGTTGGGTAAAGGTAATGCGTACGCGTTTCATAACGCGTACGCGTTTCTAATATATCCGTTTATCCTGATTTGACATTTTCTGATACAGTACGTTTTTCCTGTAACATTCTTTTTCTGCAGTATGGCCCGCAAGTTCGGTTTTCTGCATTTTTTATTACAAATTTGTCTTGTGCAGGGCATATTCTATTGCAAATTGGTTGAAAAGTCAAGTGTAGGTTGAATTTTCCGAAGTGGAATCAAGTACAAGAATAATTTACAAGAAGATTCAAAAAAAAAAATTTGGATGTATTCATGAAATTTTTGTGTACTTCAAAGTTCAAAGAAGAAAGGATCTTCATAGTACAAAGTGTTATTTGAATATTTGAAGGAGATAAAAATTTGAAAATTGGTTACAATTAAATCATTTTTTTTTTCATCAAAAAGGGTTTTGTAACCATGGGATCAAAACAAAGACAAAGAAAAAAGTGTAGAATGTCAATGACACCCAAAGAAATTCAAGCAAATAAAGATATGGAGGCAAAAAGACAAAAGGATAGAAGAGAAAGAATTTGTCAAATGAAAAATTTGGAAGCATCTACTTCAATGAATGTTGAAGAGAAAGTCATGAATGATGAAATGAATGTAGATGATGCAAATGTGGAGATGGTGAATATAGAAGAAAATACAATTATGGAGAGAAACTCAACTATGTCTTCAACTACAACTTTGAATGATATGGAAACAATACATATGCAAACAACTTCAGGTATGTCTTCAAATCCACCTCTCAATGATATGGAAAATCCACCTATTCAAACAATCTCTCCAGGTATTCTTTCAAATGCAAGTCTTGATAATATTGATTTTGCTTGTTTAGATGAAGCTGGATACACCATTGATGATATCAATAATTATAGGGTTGAAAGAATGCAAAAACAAAAAAATGATGAAAATATATCTTATGAGAATGCAAATGCTAATCAAATCCCTCATATTGATGAAAATGAGAATGAAATCTTTTTTACTTTTGAAAATGAAAATGGAACCCCTTGTGTGAATGAAAATGAAACCCCTTGTGTGAATGAAAATGAAAATGTTTTTTCTACAATTGAAAAAGATGTGTTAGATAACCTTCGTGGTAAAGTTTCTTGGAGACAAATTAGAACTTATGGAAATAAAATATATAAAATGTTTTTTTATAGAAAGAAATTAGGATTCCAATGTCAACTCATGGTGCAATTGATGAGAATGTGGAAAATGAGAAAAGTGATGAAAAAATTAGGTATTTTTGTAAAACCAAAAAAGAAAGATGATTCAGTAGAACAAGTCATTTCTAGTGTTGCTAATGCTATTGATTTTATAGGTAAGAAAAGTCGATCTAAAGATAAAAATGCGGCTCGTCGTGCAATAACAACTGCTTTAGTTGATAAAGCAACTTCAAATAAAAGAATGTTAAGTAGGATTAGTAAATGTATAAAAGTAAATCCCAAAACTTTGATTAGAGCTGCTAAAAGAAGAGAAAATATTGAAAATGATCCAATTAATCAATGTTGGAGTTTTAGTGGTAGACTCCCAAGATCAGACATGAAATTAACTAATGAAATTAAATCTTTAATCGATAAATTTTGGCATGATAATACAAGAGTATCACCTAACATTAGAGATGTCTTAAAATTAAGGGTGGGTTCCAAAATTCGTGTACCTCATCCAAAGCATCTCTTAGATATGACTCAAACTGAATTATATAAAAAAAATTTAGATGCTTTAATCTTACCATTGAATATTAAAATAAGTCAAAGATCATTCAAAAAGTGTAAACCTTGGTATGTTAGAATTAATAAGCAACGAATCTCTTGTTGTTGTAAGACTCATGTACAATTTTTTATTATTATGATAGTTTTTGATATATACGATGCACTTTGCATGTTAACCAAATTATGTAGGACATTTGTGGTATTAATATGCCACCTGAAAGAATCAAAGATTTTATATCAGGTTTGTTTTGTGAACCCTCTAACGGAAACTTATTTTATTTAAAATCATGTATTTCTAGAGAATGTGATAGATGTGCTAACTTTTCATTATTAGGTGAATGTATGCATGAAAGTAGTTTAAATGAATTTGGACAACAATTAGTAGATGTAAAAAGATTCAAAAATGTTGAGTATTCTTTAAAAGATGGAAAAACTGGAAAACGTTGTGAGCTAATTATGGAAAAAAATATTGTGCATGCATTTATTAAAGAATTTAAAGATAAGATTGTACCTAAATATGTTCAACACTCTTAGTATGCTCATTGGCTTGATAATCAATTTCGTTTATGTAAAAACACATTCCCAATTGGAACTATATTGTCGGTTGTTGATTTTGCTGAAAATTATACTCTTGCTCCACAAGAAGAAATTCAATCACAATATTATAATTCAATGCAAGTATCTATTTTTCTTCATATTGTTTATAGACATGCAGATGATAGTAGAGAAGATAATAGAAATTTTTTGAGAGAGTACCATTTTTATGTAAGTGATAATTGATTACATTCATCTAAGTTTGTTCAATATTATTTTGATATATTTTACAAAAATTTAAAAGAAAGAGGAATTCAATTGCTAGAACATCTCATATGGTTAGATAATTGCACGGGTCAATTCAAAAATGCTAGGATGTTTTATTGGTTATGTAGAGTTCATAAGGAAAATAATATCCAGCACATATGGAGTTTTTTTGAAGCTGGTCATGGTAAGGGAGAACACGATGGAGCAGGTGCATGTGTGAAAAGAGCTCTTGCTAGAGAGCAACTAAAATTTGAGGATGCTGCAAAATTTAGAGATGCACATGCAATTGTAGATTGGTGCAATACCAAATTATCTACAAGAGTAAGTGAGAGCTCAATAATTCACCGCTTCTTTTGGTTAGTTGAAGAAAATGATATTTGTTCTCGACAAGATTGTGAAACAATTAATGGATTTGCAAAATGGCATTCATTTAAGAGTTCGAATGCAAACACATGGACAATATGGACAAGGGAGTTGGCATGCTTTTGTCAATTTTGTATTGCAGGTGATTGGGAGGCTTGTGAAAATATGGAATGGGTTGAACAATGGCAACAAAGAGCCTTAACACCTACATCGACACATGTTCAACATGGAACAATAATTGAAGATAATCAAGCGTTCGCATCAGATGATTATGACCGTGTTTCTGATCTTGTACAAGAAGGTACATTATTTATTGAGATGAATTTTATATGTATGCATGTTTATATACATGAATTAAATATAAGTCGTGCTCTTTATTGAATTTTTTATCTATTTTTGTAGGACATGTGTATGCTGTTGTTGCACCCGAGGGGAATGAAGAGGAGACAGAGTACTGGTTGGCTAGATGTGTTGAGAGAAAATATAAGTTGGTACATCCTAGAGTGGATGATGATAACTTTGAGTATCCAACTGGTTCAGTCGTTGTTGTTGGCACCTGGCTTCGAAAATATTTGATAAGAAAGAATGGCTTGCCTGCATTTGAAGATTATGAAAGACACAAGAAGATTATACATTATTCACATTTGATTTTGGCAACCAATATAAAACTAGTTAGATATCACGGGAGGCCTGCTAATAAAGTTTTATGGACACTTTCAATGGATGATCATGAGACAATCATAGATGCATTACAAAAAAGAGAGGATGTGGATGGTACAATAGAGTAAATAAATATTGGTAAGTATATCTAGTTGTATGTATATATTTAATTGATATATATATTTGTCTTTAAATTCATTTCCTTATTAAAGTTTTATATCATTTTTTGTTTCAGGTCTCCCTTGATACAAAAAAGAGAGGAGATGCACTCTTATTACAATGGAATTCGAATCTACAGACAGGTAACTATATATAGTTGTAGATACATTTAGTTGAGAGTATAAATATAAAACTAAATTTAACTCATTGTCATTTTATAAAAAGTTTATAATTTATTTCATATCCCCTTAAGCCATCCTCATATGTGCCATTAATCCATCCGCTTGCATCCCCTTTAAGTCTCTCTATTAATTCCCCTTAATTCATTCTATTAGGACCCCTTAATCCATATCCTTGTATATCTATCCTTAATCCATCCTCTTGCATCCCCTTAAGTCACTCTCTCAACACCCCTTAAGACATCCCCTTAAGCCATCCCCTTAGGTCACATGGTTTAGGGTTTAGGGTTTCTAGAGTTCATGTGATGCTTAGAATAAAAAATTTATATGGATTGATGGTTTAGGGTTGATCTCCTAGGATTTAGGTCACGTGGTTTAGTTTTTAGGGTTTCTAGGGTTCATGTGATGCTTAGAATAACAAATTTATATGAATTAATGGTTTAGGGTTGATCTCCTAGGATTTAGGTCACGTGGTTTAGGGTTTAGGGTTTCTAGGGTTCATGTGATGCTTAGAATAGCAAATTCATATGGATTAATGGTTTAGTGTTGATCTCCTAGGATTTAGGTCATGTGGTTTAGGGTTTAGGGTTAAGGGTTTAGGACCCTTAAGTCATATCCTCTTACATGTACCCTTATTCCACAATCTTGCATCCCTTAAGTCACTCGCATAATTCCCCTTAAGCCATTCTCATAGGACCCATTAAGCCATACCTTAGGGTTCATGACATGCATCTCATTCATCCATCCTATGGAAAACATCATTTGAATTTTTATGAAATTTATAAGATCCAATTTTGTAACTTTTACTATATATTTACTTAAATGAATCAAAAAAATTATAGAACTACTTACAGTTTACATTAATTATTTTTGCAGGTTCTCATCAAGTCGGTCTACCATGCGATTGTCACTGAAAAATTATTTTATCAAGAGACTATGTAAATATCAATTTTTGGTCTTCACGTAAAAATTGATAAGCTAAATAATTGGATATACATGTGCACACATATATGTTTCATCATGTTGTATAGTTGTATGATTTTCAATTAACTTATTAGTAGCATTTTAAAAATCTCATTCCAATTTTATAGATTATACATTTCATATAATTGTTCAAATATTTTCTAGAATTGGTAAATAGTTAAAATTACGCGAGCTCTTAATTTATTATGAATATAATCTAAACTATTTAAGGAATATTTAAATTTATCACCTTTAACCATGTGATAAATTATATATTTATGAAATTTGATTGTAGAGATAAGAATTTATATCTAGTGCATGTATTACTTGAAAATTAGATAAAATATCTAGATCTACATATACATATGAGTGCATATAATCATCAAAATGAACATAACATGATCATAATTGACTGCATATATATAATCATCACATTAAAGTCATCTGATATAAATAAACAAAAATATGTATATGTCAAGTCCAACACATAAAAGTTTAAATAAAACTAGAGATGTCTGGTCTATTTAAAATTTAAAACCATTTAACTATCAGGCTGATCAGTCAAATCAAGTCTCCTCTTTGTTCTAGGTCGATTAGATGTACCTGCATCATGCTGTAAAAGAGTAAAAGTAACTTGAAATTAGATTTAAATTTATTTATAAATTTTGATATAATTAAACATATTTAAACCTGACAAAATATAAACTTTTGGATAAAAAAAAAAAATTAATTAAATATCTAGTAAATACAATAAAAATGATTGTTAAGACATGAATAATTTACCATATGATCATGTGGATCTATTGGAACATTTTGTTCAACGGGTAGCATAATTGTCACTTGAGAAGATTCAAATGCCTAATCTACTATATCGTGCATATTCATATAAAGCAATCAATATGTTAAAACCTCGCATATATATATATATATATATTTAAAAGATCCATAAAAATTGTTTAGGATATTTAGTAAATTTTACAACCTTGAATGATATGACCTCAAGATCACGCACCTGAGATTGCCCATGCATAAATGCGGACGATGTCTCAGCTGCACCTGCAATGGGTGTCTCATGAAATGCCTGCATATATATGTACAACAATTTGTATAGATCATTCACGCATGTGTATGTAAATGTAAAAATTAAATTAGATCTATGATGTGTATTTAATTCAAACTTAACAAACTTTTTGAAAGAACGCACCTGAGTTGATGATGACTCAGGAGCGCTCACCACAACTTGTGCTTGGTCAGCACTAGGCATGCTCATCTGACCTCCCTGCATCTAGATATAATATATATCAATCACACATCATGTGTAAACATTCAAAATAAATTAGATATATATATCCACACAAACTAAATTTAATATATATTGGTTTAAGTACCTGACCAAAAGGTGAGCCCGTATCTACAACACTCGACATATAGACATGATCATTTTGAGTTTTAGGCATTGTCTAATCATGTGTCTACACCAAACACTTATTGAATTAATATTGTATTATATATATAATTTGATGTTATTATTTAAACATGAATTTTGCACATTCCAAAAAAAAAATTTAAGTTCAAAAGATGAACATACCTGTGTAAGATGATGCTCAGAATATAGTAAATCCATAAATGACTTTGTCTCAGACGCAAGTGGGTCACTTGAAGTGGATGCTTGAGTATTCCTATTGTTGGAGCCTCCATGCTCTCTATTGACCACTTCAGCCGCCGCGTGTGAAGTCTGATGAGTGAGATGTCCTGAAAGTGAACTCAATGCTCCTAATGTCTATAGCATGGTTTGTTGTTGAAATGCAGCAGGAACACCAAGAGAAGCAAGAGGAACAATAGGAGCAATTGGAGCACGTCGTTGAGGATCAACACGTGCTCCTAATCTATGTTGGGGCATGCCACGCCCAACTCCCTGAAATGACCTCATATCAAAATAGTTGGGTTTTAAACCCAACTCAAACTCTACCCATAACTTTCTCAAAAAGTATAGGGGCACCTCAGAATTGCCATGTGGTGGAGTATCAAACACCATCCACCATCTATCCCAAAAATGTGCAGCTATCAAGGGGTGCCTACACCATAAAATTGAAATTAGTTTTTTGGTGGGTGGAATTGGTTGGCTAGTTTGGGGGTTAAAAAAATACTAGCACAGGGCTTCTTTGGTAATTTTAAGGTCATTAATTTCTTTATAAGACAATCCATCTGCATAGAATTGTCTCCTCTCATCTCTCCATTGATTGAACCTATCTAGGTCCGCATCAATAGATCGAACAGAATCGACAGTAGTTTGCATCGTAGATGCAAACCATGAGAGATGGGGCGGAATTCTAGGTTCATTTTTTATCAGATCTATATTTTCTTGAATGACCGTAAGATTTTCCCTAATGCTCTCTCTCAATTGATCCTGGTCTACTATAGGGTGTGGGGGGTTAGGAGGTGGAGGGTTTGGAGGAATGGGGTTTTTTGGTGGTGGTGGGTTAGGATCTATGGGATCTACAGGAATATGTGGTTCAGGCATAAAATCCTCAATGCTAAATAGTGGATCCATGTGAATGTACAACCAAATGGCAACTGCACATGTTAAACAATTAAAAAATATATATCAACAAACTAATTAAATAATGCAGACAATTTGAAAGAACTATTTAAAAATCACATTGAACATGCACAAATCCAAAATGCAATTCATTTGAAGACCATTCGATTTATCATTAAAAAATCCATAATGTTCATTAAAAATCCATAGCATGTACACATTAAAGTTTATAATTTAAGTTTGTACAAGTTTTGAAAATTTCAAATTTGTGGTTTACAATTTGAGTTTTGGGTAAGGGTTTGTGTTCATATTTTAGAATGTAGGGTTTAGTGTCTATGTATATTAGAATAATGTAATAACCATTAAGATCTAGAAATTAAAAAAATTGGTTATAAGGATACATTTAAACATATAATAATAGAAACATAGGAATCATGGTATTTGAAAAGGGGAAATGATAATAGGAGTTACCATAGAACACAAAATATTGTTCATATGAGAGACATAAAAGGTATGAGAATTAAATATTATTTTAATAATAAATTATTAAACAATAGTATACTACATGAAACTTAAAGGATGCAAATAAATTAAAATTATAGTGATTAAAAGTAATAATTATGCAAAAAAATAAGGAATCCAAACTACCAATTCGGTAGGGTCAAATCCAAGAAAGTTTGCAACCCAATCCTTCACCAATTATAGAATTTAGAGTTATACATTTTAATTTCTTGATTTTTTAAAATTTTGAGTAATAATAATGAAGGAAAATCTATAAGTTGATGTTCTAGGACCCCCTTTGACAAAATGGTAACAATCGACCTAGATTATGTTGAATCAAGAGTGAAGGAAATGAAAATTCAATATGTTATGACTAAAAGTCTATGGTTGTTATAACAAATTGAGGGAAATGCATTGTCTTGTGATACCTCACAATTATCTCTACTAAAAATAAACTTTGTTGATCACACCTAAAGACCCCATTGTTATATAAGTTTGTAAATAAACTCTTTCAAAACTAAGATTGTGAGAAACAAAAATTGAAGAAATAAGACTAAAACCCTATGTGTTTTAAAAAGTTCCACTAGTATTCATGATTTTGAAATCCTTATGAAACCATCAAAAACCTTAGGTACCTAAGCACGGGGATATTGGCTCAAATACATAGTTTCAAAACTAAAAAACTACTAGAGTACATGGATTTTAATGACAACAAAACCCTAGAATAGAACAACCTTTAAACAAACATCATAAAAAAATTGAGGGAAATTCTCTATGATTTAGGGTGTAATGGGCCCAATATATATGCACATGATATATTTTTTTGAAGGATTTTTTAATATATTGATTTAAATTGTATGCATGTGTGCATATGTATTTGTAAATTAATTCATTGCATCTTCTTAAGTTGGCTTCTAGTTTAAGAACAAGTTGAACATATTGAATATGTTCATATAAACAACTTGAATATGTTTAAGACAAAATTCAAGAACACATAGAAGAACAAGTTGAACAAGAACATGTTAAATAATAGATTAGAAAAACAATTGTTAGAGATGCAAAATTGGAGAATTCGGTTCAAAAAGACATTGCTAATAGATTTATTTTTCAAGTTTAAGATAAAAAATTTAATCGATATAGATGAAGAATTTTTTAAAATACGATTTCATCTAGGGATATGTTGCCTTATATTAGAATTTTTATCACACTAATTCTAACTTGAACCATAGACGGGCTAATTATAACTTGAACCATAGACCCTAATTATAACTTGAACCCTAATGTATTCTAACTTGAACTCTAACCCTAATTGTAATTAAATCGGGTATCATAACCTTAGTTGAACACTAACCCTAAATGCATATAAAATTTTTAATCATAAACCTAATTAAATATTGATTGAATGTTTAACTCTCACCAAAATTACAACCATTTAACCCTAGACTCTTAATTTAATTTTTACCCCAACCCTAGAACCCTACACCAATTGACGGGGCTAATTCTAACTCCAACCCTAACCTGCATCTTAAATTTTAATTCATAATTTCATAATCCTAACCCTAACCCTAATAAAAATATAACCCTAACTCTAAACCTAGTTGAATACAAACCCTAACCTCAACCCTTACCCGAATATTTATCTTAGAACCCTAACCCTAGAATGAATTTTAACCCTAGAAGCAGGTAATTGAATTCTTTAATATTAAACAAGTAAACCTAATCATAACCCTAATTGTAATTTTGAAATCTAACTATACAATATATATTAAAGTTTAAGCCAAACCCTAATTGTACCCTAGATTTAACCTAATTTTAACCTACAAATAGGGTTTTAGTTTATGTTACGTTTTCTAGGGTTTTAGTTTACGTAAATTCTAGGGTTTTAGTTTACGTTACGTTTTCTAGGTTTTAGTTTATGTTTTCTAGGGTTTTAGTTTACGTTTTCTAAGGTTTTAGTTTATGTTTTCTAGGGTTTTAGTTTACGTTTTCTAAGGTTTTAGTTTATGTTTTCTAGGGTTTTAGTTTACGTTTTCTAAGGTTTTAGTTTATGTTTTCTAGGGTTTTAGTTTACGTTACGTTTTCTAGGGTTTTAGTTTACGTTTTCTAGGGTTTAGGTCCAAAGATTAACGGTCTGAGTAAATTAGTTTTTTAGAACCTACAGTTTAGGGTTTCAAATTTCAAAACTAAATGTGTCGAATTTAGGTTTTCGATTTAAAATTTTATGTTGTTTGTTTCATTGATGTTTTCGGTTAATTAAATGCAGTTTAAAAACTATTAAATATTAAATTAAAACAAACTAAACAAAAATAACTAAATAGCAATTATAATGCAAAAATATTGTAGAATTCAACCAACCTGGAGGTCGCTGAGGTCAGGTGTGTCGACTGGAAGAGGTGAGAGTGAAAATTTGGCAGATTCCGGCCATCCAAAACACGTACGCGATCTGCTTCTTCTTCTCCTGGCGCTCTAAACTCGACTGTGAAAATGACTTTCACAGTCGCTTATTTAAAAAAATAAATAGTCTTTAGAAACGCGTACGCATTTTAGGTTCGTATCCCCGAACCATAATGCGTACGCGTTACGGTTTTAGGATCGCATATGCGATACATAACGCGTATGCGTTTTGCGCAAGAATTTTTTTTTCATCCGAAACTTCCCCTCTTCGTGGACCCAACTTCTTGCACCAACCCATATGTTGGTACTTATTATTATTTGATAAATAATTCTCCTACTTCTAATATAGTTTATAAAATGTCATGTGAAATACGGATAGGTAATTTGTCAATTATTTCATACCTTAGAGTATTTGGATATGTGATTTATGTCAATGTACGAAGGGAAAAATGATTTAAATTACATTTTAAAGTTAAAATATGTATTTACATGGGTTATGATGAAAATGTTAAAGGCTATAAGCTTTTGAAATTATCCAACACTAAAAATAGAGTATTCTAATAATGTTATTTTTAGGGAAGTTATATTTTTTATTTAAATCAAGACACTCAAAGGAATGGGAAAAGGAAAACTATGCATTTTGAAATAAAACTGGAAGAGAAAGAAGATTTACTTCAATGTGAGAAAGTTGGACAAAAGGTGAGATAAGTAGAAAAATATTCAGAGGAAACTTCACTGGGAGAACATGAAAGATATCTTACTTTACCCTTGAGGAGCTCCATGAGATACCAAAATTTATTTGAAAAGTATATCCCACCATACTTTCATTGTGTATTTTATTTATCTTGTACTAATGATTAACCAGTAGTTGTGAAGGAATCTCTCTTATATGAAGATCGAGTCTTAGAAGGAGGATGTGAAGGGGGAGATGATGACCTTGGATAGTTGTAAAACTTGATCCAATGGAAACCCAATAGGTTAAAATTAGTTGTTTAATAATAAATTTAGAGAAAATTATAATTTGGTGAATTGATAGAGGATAACAATGTTTACATTAAGAAGGTTACCAATGTATCAATATAAAATATAACTTTATTTGGGAATTCATAGAGGATAACAATGTTCAGATTAAGAAGGTTACCACTTTAGTGGATGTTTATTATTCACTTACTGAGCCAATTAGTATTCATAAATTATATACGTGTAGGGAGTCTATAGGCCTTTTCCTCGCTATTCCTTAGTTTCTTTTATGTTTCTCTATTATGATCTTGTATTTTTAATGTCAAGTTGGAAAATATTAGGACTAGGTGTGCTATTCACCTTGAAATTCCTTTTAAACAATGTTGTAATCCAAATTCTAGCTAGGATTATATTATAAGTATTATTTATGTATGTATCTCTATAAGAGTTGGTATAAAATTCTCTATACCATGCAATTTTTTTTTGAAGATGTAGCCAATCGAGATCTAGGAGCTTTAATGAAAGCACAAGAGAGATAAAATATGAGAGAACAATGTTATTTTATTAATGGATACAAATATATAATAATGATTGGTTATGATGTATTAAGTAAACAATGAGAACCCCTTAGTTATATAGAACAAGGTGATACACAGGACAACATAATATTATGGCATGTATCTAGAAATATTATGACTTAGAGATAAAGTGATAAGTATCCTATGTGTATCCAAAGTAAACTTAAGTGAACTAGTGTGAATAGGACCTAGATTGTGAACCAATTAGGTAAAACATCATATTCACACCAATAACCCTCAAATGCAACTTAGAGAGAAAGTACAAGATGCAATGATATAAAGATGGGTCTTGAGTATGAGTTTGTGTTAGATACCCATGTACAAATGAATCTCTCACAAATAAGGAAAAGAGAAAACCTAGTGAGAAAAAATTTCTTCTTAAAAGAGAAAATATAAAATGATCTCAAAAATAATAACAAAAACCCATGTGAGGAAAATTCCCCCCATAAGAGAGAAGAGAGACCATGCAACCCCCCTCAAAGTAGAATCTCTTGCAATAATGGTAGATTCCTGAAAACAAGTGTTGAAGATAATCCAATCATGTCAAACAACATTCTCACCTTAGGAATAAAGAAAACTAAGAATGTATGTAGGATGTATTCCCATTTTAAGAGTAATATGTGAAATGAAAGATCAAGATATGTGATTCCTTTGAACTTTGCTCAATTGTCCCTATGTCAATGTTGAATGATACTAGAGTCAATTCAAATGTTCTAGGCCACACTAATGAAGATGAAAATCTAGAACCTTATGTAAATAGAAGTCGAACATAATCCAAAAGAAAATATGCATCCTCAAAAAAAATCTCAAAATTCTCTAAGCTAATTCCAAACTAAGACAAATGATCATGTCGAGAAATAACATGAGGGTCTAAAGGTTCCGTCACAACATATAAATAATATTATGTAACTCAATAGGAGATAACATCCCAGAGGAGATGAATATCCTGTAACAACCCCCATGTTAGTATCTTGTTGTTTTCCTTCCTTGATGGTTTCCGATAACTGTATATTTTGTATTTGCACTATTCGTCGCTTAATTATTTTGTATTGACACCTGAGAGGTGTAATTATGTGACTGTTTATGACTGGATTACATGTTTACATGCTTATATGTTTATATGTTGTTATGTGGTTGACATGATTATTGTTTATGTTGGATTTCATGTTTACATGGTTAATTATTATGCTGGACTACATGCTTACATTTTATGTATATATATTGTTGTCTTTGCTTATGTATAATCATGGATAGGAAAATGACAATATCATAACACTCGTAACTGAGAGGCTTATGATATCTTGATCATTTTTCCTTATGATTGAAGTTGCTTTAGATATTTGATATATGACTTATGCACATGTACTTTAATGTTTGAATTGGAGTGATGTAGGTACTGAGTATCGACTCCACCTAGATTCATAGGCCTGGGCGTACTCTCATTCTCCGATGGTTGTTAACTAGAGGTAGTCACAAGCCAAATGTTCCCCCTACCTTAGCCCAATGCACCCTGTCGGGGCAGTGTTTCCGTTTTGTTGCCTTCCGTTCGGTTACCTAACAGTAATGTCTGGAGCACCTTTCTGCCAAAGTATTTTGTCATTTATGTCTCATTGAGGTATTTGGTTTTGGTCTTTCTCTAATATTTTATAGTGGTTAAATTGATGGGAATTTAAATTGTTATTCTCTTGAGGAATTTAAATATTTTACTTAAATGATTTATTAATCTTTTGGGGCAGCCTTGTGCAATTTTAATTTTGAATATTTTGTGACCTTTATTTATTATTTCCTTGGGGGAGTTTTATAACTAATTTTATTCAATTCTTTATTTTTCCATCCTTGCTTTGGTTTTGGAAAAGATAAAAAGAAAGGAAAGTTGTGTTTTGGGGATCATTATCTTTTGGGGGAGAAAAAGAAAATTGTTGTTTTTGCATGGAAAAGAAAACCCCATGAATTGGGGTAGTTGAGTTTGGGAAGATTTTCTAAGAAGAATTTCGTGGGTAGTGGACTGTTGGAATCAGCTCGCCATTTCCTTCCTGTTGTCCAGATTTGGAGCTTGGTCGTGTCTTCTTCCTTTAGCATTCCACCATTTATATTTTGGAGCTTGTTGAGGTATTTTACTGTTATTTTTCCATCTTATGTGGCTGGCAAATTTTGGTATTCTCTTATGCTTCTTGAATGGTTGGTATGTTTCTGTTTTGTATAGTTTTTAATTTACAAAAAACTTGAAGGAACTCTTCCATTTTCGTTTTGTATGGCTTGGGGTTAAATGAAGGTTGTTTTATATTTTAGTTTTATGCTCATTATCCTCTAGCTATAAATAAATTTTAAGAGTGGATTTTATGTAGAATTGCCAAGATCTCAACTGGGTCTTTGGCAGATTTTTAATCGGAGCACTTTTATTTTTTCCATGATTTTCTTACCATCCATTTAGACATTTTTTCTTGTTGTTCATGAACCACCTAATAAAAAATGTGATTCGAAGGTGGATTCTATGTCCACATGCCCATATCTCAACTGGGTTTTCATGAATTTAATTTTTGGGCACTTTCATTTTTCCATGCATTTTCTTGCCCAAATGGCCATAATGGCGTTTTCTGAACAACACTAGTTTTTCTAGGTTAAAATCAAAATTCAAAGGTGGATTTCAATTAGAAACACCAAAATATGAACTGGGTCTAGCTTAGAAATTTGATCCGGGCACTTTTAATTTTTATGAAATTTCATGCCTCCATTTCATGTTTTATATTTCTACTGCTAAATGAGTCTTCCTACAACATTTCCATCTTGGCTGTTTTAAATGGTTTCTTTGACAGAAAATTGTGACTCCTCATTTTATTTCATGTTACTTGGTTTCCTCGTTTGGTTAAATGAGATGAGCCTAGGTCTAGGTAAAAGAGTGGTTATATGGAGTGGCTCTCTACGGGCTTGCGGCCCGCAAGGGGCTACCACGGGAACTAGTAGCAGAGTTAGAGTAAACAAGTGATAACTAAATAAAATAATGGGGTAAAACACTAATAAGATAATGATTTCTTCGTGCATGGACTTGAGCGCTTGTAAAGGCTAAGGATGCACTCGAGAAGGCCCATCCATCTACGGGGCGTTGAGTTATCCGCCAGTGGGACGTGGATTCGGGAATGATTGAGTCTCCTCGTCCCTATGAAAGGTGTACTTTATTTCATGTGGTGCCATCCCTTTGAGCATGCATGATGACACTCCATCTGATTTTCACTCTAGTACCTAGATCTGTAGTAGTCATGAGTAGTACCCATCATGTCATCTGATAAGCACCTTTATGTTGTGGTGATCGATTGTATGCATTGTATTTTGTGTTGCTCGGTGACTGGTGTGAGTTTTGTGCTTACTTTACCCTTCCCTTGATTTCGTTTGCTTGGGCCTTGTGACTATCTCCGAGCACGGAGGGGTGGACTCTTTTGAGCCACATGGTTGGGAGGCATTGCCACCGCCATTAGGGACCGGCGTACAAGTTTGAAGTACTAATTGGAATTGATCTCTCTCTCTCTCTTGTATTTGTTTATCACATATGCTCATGTTCATGTCTTGTGTATATATCTTATTAGATGTCATATCTTGTTCATGGAAATGTAATTGTATCCATACTTGTTCCTTATGCATATTGTACTCTCTTGAGAGAGAAAGTAATCATAAGTTTAATGAGAAGATATGTGATGTTCCATGTTTTTTTACGAGTCCTGATGTTGGTATCGGACTCGAATGTTCTATGATCTCCCTTAGATCCTTTTATTTCATTAATTTTCATGTTTAAGTTATATCCTTGGTTGTGTGTTTCTCCATTTTGGCAATCTGCCCAGGTTCCGGAGCACCGGTGCCTTCTGTTGCTGTTTGAGTGTAGTAGCAATAGGTTCCAGAGCTGGGAGCTCCGAAACTGCAAGTTCTAGAGCATCGGCGCTCTCTATTTGCTGCCCAGTGGGTAGAAACAGGTTTCGGAGCACCGTCGCCCTTTGTTTGTTGTCCAGTGGGCAGAAACAGGTTATGGAGCAGGGAGGTCTGGAACTGCAGGTTTCGGAGCACCGACGCCCATTGTTTGTTGACTTGAGGGCAACAACAGGTTCTGGAGCAGGGAGATCCAAAACAATGGGGTTTCAGAGTAGAAAGCTCCAATGTACCTTTGGTCATACTTGGCCATGTTTTTCTTGTCAGTATATCATTTTGGCAACTTATTTATGTGTTGTTATTCCTTTTGTTTTTAAAAAAAAATTATCTTGTCCCTTTTGGCTCTTAACTCCCGGGGGTTCGTAGTAGGATGTTACATTTGGTATCAGAGCCCATGTTCACACACTGGGAGCTTTGGCGTACTTGAGCCTACCATGCTATATTGTGTTTGGCATGTGTGATGTGCGCTTGTTATGTTGCTTTATAATCTTGTGGTTATGCTTCCATGTTGTAGTATGGTGAATGGGTCATCCTTGTGATGATCTATTCTAATGTGATCCTTGTTTTCTATAGGATGCCTCCTAGGGGTAGAGCCAGAGGCAAAGTTAGAGGTAGAGCCACTGTTCTTCGTCATAGCACTTAGCATAATGCCAATCAGGGTAATCAGGGTGACAATCAGGAGGAACAGCATGCTGAGAATCAAGCCTAAGGGCTTGGGGGTGCTCAGGTTGTAGCTCTTCTACAACAGATTATAGATCGATTAGGACCTTGTCAGGAGGACTCTCATGAGGAGGAGTCACACCCTTCTCGTCAGATTGGTCAAAATGTTAGAGTTGAGCGTGAGTGTTCCCACGGTCCGGGTCATTCAAGAGTTGATGTTGAGAGAGATAGGGTGGATGGAGACTGTATTGCTACAGGACACATGAAGGATCTCCTTAGAGCCCATCCCCCTACTTTTAATGGGTCTGGTACTAGTACCGAGGTAGAGACTTGGTTGATTGATCTTGATCGATGCTTTGCTATGCATACCTATGGTAGCAATACTAGGGCTTGATTTCCCATCATGCATCTTAGGGGCTTTGCGTCTACATGCTGGAGAGTTGAGGAGTAGAAGTTGTACCTAGACATTGCTTCCGTCTCTTGGGGGCTAATCTTAGAGAGGTTTCGTGCATGATTTCTTTCAGACTATTATCGACAGAGACGTGTTGATGAGTTCCATGAGCTACATCAGTTGACTATGACAGTAGATCAGTATGAGCACTGCTTCTTTGAGCTTAAGCAGTATGCCAGCATTTCTGATGATGAGCCGATGTTAGTGTAGCATTTCATAAGGGGCTTGAATGCCTGTATCAGTGGTGGTGTCCGCGTGTTTGAGCCGAAGACCTTAGAGATCGTCGTGGAGAAGGCGAGGTTGATAGAGGAGAATCTGGCTAGAGGCTTTGGTGGTCAGGCAGGGGTCCAGGTTGGTAGAACCCCTCCTTCAGGATCAATTGCTTGGGGTACACAGTCTCAGGGAGCCAGACCGTCTAGACCTCATTCTGCACCTTCTAGACATGGTCAGCGGCAGAGGCATAGGTCTACTTAGTCTCAGCAGAGTGGGCAAAGCCCTAGCACTTTTTTTTCTAGAGATCATCAGCGCCATCGTTCTCAAAGTAGGCAGCAGAGTGGCCCAGTTCAGAGTTCTCAAAGGGTACATCAAAGTTCTGGGGGTGGTGGACCCCAACAGACACGTGCACCATTTATGGGCCGAGGCACTGGTAGGGGTGGTTGTTTTGCTTGCGGGCAGCATGGTAATATATTCGTTCAGTGCCCTCAAAGATTAGGGGTTGGAGGTAGTCAGAGATAGGCTACTTCAAAGCCTACAATAGGTGATGTTAGTATATCTCATAGAGTTTTTGTGACGGTGGATAGCCGTCAGGCTGAGCACTAGAGCACCGTGGTCGAGTATTCAAGTGCGTTATCTAGGATTGCCACATCTATTTTATTTGATTCAGGAGCTTCAGATTCTTTTATTTCTCCTTCTCTCGTAGAGCATTGTGGACTCAGGGTGGCAAGGCAAGATGTTGGTTGGCAGGTTGAGTTGGCTACTGGAGCCAAGGTGGCTGTAGATTCCCTTGTTCGTGGGTGTGTGTTGGATTTGGGCACCTTCACCACCATAGTGGATCTCCGTGTGTTGCCTTTGGGTTCCTATGGGATTGTCTTAGGCATGGACTAGCTCAAGGCACACCAAGCCAGTATAGATTGTCGGTGTAAGTTGGTCTAGTGTGTAGATGATGCTGGAGAGTGTGTTGAGTTAGTTGGGGTCCAGAGACCCATTTCTCTTCGTGTGATTTCAGCAATGCAGCTGAAGCATGCCATGCGGCAAGGTTGTCAAATGTTCGCTATTTCAGTTGGTGATCTTGCTAAGGGTGGGATTCAAGAGGTATCTCTTGATGACCATCCTCTTCTTCAGGAGTTTGCAGATATCTTTCCAAGTGTGATTCTAGGTATGCCGCATAAGCGCAACATAGACTTTCGTATTGATCTCATTCCTGGAGCAGAGCCTATCTCTCAGGCACAGTACCGTATGACTACCCAAGAGTTCAGTGAATTGCGGTTGCAATTAGAAGAGTTACTGGAGAAGGGTTTCATTCATCCTAGTGTTTCCCCTTGGGGAGCACCTGTTATCTTCGTGAAGAAGAAGGATGGATCTCTTTGCTTGTGCATTGATTATTGCCAGTTGAACAAAGTGATGATGAAGAATCGTTACTCGTTGCCTCACATAGATGATTTGTTTGATCAGATGAGGGGAGCCAAGGTGTTCTCCAAGATAGATCTAAAGTCAGGATACCATCAGCTTTGCATTCATGAGGCAAGCATTCATCGGACGACATTTCGTACACGCTATGGGCATTATGAATTCATGGTTGTCCCTTTCGGGCTGACCAACGCTCCATCAGTTTTCGTGAGTTTGATGAATGAGATGTTTCACACCTATCTTGACCGATTTTTTCTTGTGTTCATTGATGATATTTTGATTTATTCGAGGACTATGGAGGAGCATGAAGGCCATTTGCGACAAGTGTTGTAGTGCTTGCGAGATAATCAATTGTTTGGCAATTTGGCCAAGTGTGAGTTCTTCCAGATTGAGGTGAGATACTTGGGCCATATCCTCTCAGGAGAGGGTATCGCAGTGGATCCCTCTAAGATTCAAGCCATTATAGATTGGCCAACACCAACGAATGTGGCTGAGGTTCGCAGTTTCATGGGATTGGCGGGTTACTATCGTCGATTTGTAAAAGATTTCTCTCGGGTAGCCCATCCCATCACTTCTCTTCAGAGAAAAGGGAAGTATTTTGTGTTGTCAAATCAGTGTGAGTCAGCTTTTCAGCTCTTAAGGAGCAGTTGACTAGTGCACCAATCCTGATAGTTCCAAATCCTACAGGAGACTTTGTAGTGTGCACCGATGCCTCGTTGGAGGGTGTGGGGGTAGTTCTTATGCAGGAGGGTTGAGTGGTTGCATATGAGTCTCGTAAGCTCAAGGACCATGAGCTGAACTACCCCACCCATGACTTGGAGTTAGCAGTTGTCATCCATGCACTCGTGCGTTGGAGACATTTCCTCTTGGGACATCGATTTGAGTTGCATAGTGATCATCGTAGTTTGCAGTATATCTTCACTCAGCCTAATCTGAATGCTCGGCAACATCGTTGGATGGATTTCCTCTATAATTATGACCTTGAGGTTCGCTATATCCAAGGCAAGGAAAATGTGGTTGTGGATGCCTTGAGTAGGAGGAGACATGAGATCTCAGTTTTTTCCCTTGGAGTTGATTTGCGGAGCCGTATTTTGGAGACACTCCCTAGCGATACTTGGTATCAAGAGGTGAAAGCAGAAATTGAGTCTGGGAGAGTCCTTGAGGGAAGGTTTGCAGGTTTCTCTCTCGAGCCTAATGGACTTTTGCAGCATCTTGGCTGCATTTATGTTCCGGACTCTGGTGATCTTCGTTCCCTAGTTTTGTCAGAGGCCCATCATGCACCCTATTCAGCTCATTCGGGTGTCATGAAGATGCATGTCAATCTTTGACAGTTGTATCATTGGGTAGGTTTGCGGTGAGATATTGTTGATTTTGTGGCTCGATGCCTTGAATGCCAGAGGGTGAAGGTAGAACATCAACACCTAGCAGGATTGTTGCAACCTCATTCCATTCCCAGATGGAAGTGGGATATGATATCTTTGGATTCTATAGTGGGGCTACCTATGTCTTCGTGTCATCATAATGCTATTATGGTTACAGTGGACAAATTGTCCAAGGTGGCACACTTCTCACCCATGAGATCTTCGTACACTGCAGCATCTATTGCTCGAGTGTTTATGGAGGATATTGTGCATCTCCATGGTATTCCTCATAGGATCATTTCTGACCATGATCCAATGTTCACTTCAGCCTTGTGGACTTCTCTTCAACTTGCTTTGGGAGCTCAGCTTAATTTTAGTTCTGCATACCATCCCGAGACTGACGGACAGACGGAGCGGGTTAATCAAGTTTTAGAGGATATGCTTCGGATGTACGTTATGGATCAGCAGTCTCGTTGGGAGGACTACTTGTACTTGGTTGAGTTTGCTTATAATAATGGGTACCACAGTTCTCTCGGTATGTCTCCCTTCTAGGCCTTGTATGGTAGGCCATGTCAGACTCCTTTAAGTTGGGATCACTTAGAGGACCAAGTTCTTTTTGGTCCAGAGATGCTTCAAGATATGGAGCAGCAGGTAGTGTGGATCAGAGAGCATTTGGCTACAGCTCAGGATCGGCAGAGGAAGTATGTTGATGCCCATAGGTTGGATCGCCACTTCTCGGTGGGGGATCGTGTGTTTCTGAGAGTTTTTCCGCAGAAGAGCCCCATCCATTATGGGAAAGGCTCGAAGTTGGCACCTCATTTTTTTGGACGTTTTGAGATCCTTGAGAGGATTGGTCCAGTCGCCTATCGTCTTGCATTGCCACCGAGTCTATTGCATATTCATGATGTTTTCCATGTTTCTGTTCTCAGACAGTATATTCCCGATGTGACCCATGTTCTCAATTGGACTGCCTTGCAGGTCGAGGTGGACGGACAGCTTTCCTTGGAGCCTGTATGCATCCTTCAGCGTCGGAGGTTGACACTCAGGGGACGAGACATAGAGCAAGTAAGGGTCTAGTGGGATCCTGATGGTGAGTCCTCAGCATCTTGGGAAGATGCGGCGAGGATGAGAGATTGTTATCCATATCTTTTTGCAAGCTTCCAGGAGTAAGCCTGGTTCTAGTGGGTAGGATGTAACAACCCCCATGTTAGTATCTTGTTGTTTTCCTTCCTTGATTGTTTTCGATAACTGTATATTTTGTATTTGCGCTATTCGTCCCTTAATTATTTTGTATTGACACCCGAGAGGTGTAATTATGTGATTGTTTATGACTGGATTACATGTTTACATGCTTATATGTTGTTATGTTGTTATGTTGTTATGTGGTTGACATGATTATTGTTTATGTCGGATTTCATGTTTACATGGTTAATTATTATGCTAGACTACATGCTTACATTTTATGTATATATATCATTGTCTTTGCTTATGTATAATCATGGACAAGAAAATGACAATATCATAACACTCGTAACCAAAAGGCTTATGATATCTTGATCATTTTTCCTTATGATTGAAGTTGCTTTAGATAATTGATATATGACTTATTCACATGTAATTTAATGTTTGAATTGGAGTGATGTAGGTACTGAGTATCGACTCCGCCTAGATTCATAGGCCTGAGCGTACTCCCATTCCTCAATGGTGGTTAACTGGAGGTAGTCACAGGCCAAATGTTCCCCCTACCTTAGCCCACTATACCCTGTTGGGGTAGTGTTTTTGTTTTGTTGCCTTCCATCCGGTTACCTAACGGTAATGTCCAGAGCACCCTTTTGCCAAAGTATTTTGTCATGTATGTCTCATTGAGGTATTTGGTTTTGGTCTTTCTTTAATAATTTATAGTGGTTAAATTGATGGGAATTTAAATTGTTATTCTCTTGAGGAATTTAAATATTTTCCTTAAATGATTTATTAATCTTTTGGGGCAGCCTTGTGCAATTTTAATTTTGAATATTTTGTGACCTTTATTAATTGTTTCCTTGGGGGAGTTTTATAACTAATTTTATTCAATTCTTTATTTTTTCATCCTTGCTTTGGTTTTGGAAAAGATAAAAAGAAAGGAAAGTTGTGTTTGGGGATCATTATCTTTTGGGGGAGAAAAAGAAAATTGTTGTTTTTGCATGGAAAAGAAAACCCCATGAGTTGGGGCAGCTGAGTTTGGGAAGATTTTTTGAGAAGAATTTCGTGGGTAGTGGACTGTTGGAATCAACTCGCCATTTCCTTCCTGCCATTTGGAGTTGGATCTTGGTCGTGTCTTCTTCCTTCAGCATTCCACCATTTATATTTTGGAGCTTATTGAGGTATTTTACTGTTGTTTTTCCATCTTATGTGGCTGGCAAATTTTGGTATTCTCTTATGCTTCTTGAATGGTTGGTATGTTTCTGTTTTGTATTATTTTTAATTTACAAAAAACTTGAAGGAACTCTTCCATTTTCGTTTTGTATGGCTTGGGGTCGAATGAAGGTTGTTTTAGATTTTAGTTTTATGCTCATTATCCTCTTGCTGTAAATGAATTTTAAGAGTGGATTTTATGTAGAATTGCCAAGATCTCAACTGGGTTTTTGGCAGATTTTTAATCGGAGAACTTTTATTTTTTCCATGATTTTCTTACCATCCATTTAGACATTTTTTCTTGTTGTTCATGAACCACCTAATAAAAAATGTGATTCGAAGGTGGATTCTATGTCCACATGCCCATATCTCAATTGGGTTTTCATGAATTTAATTTCTGGGCACTTTCATTTTTCCATGCATTTTCTTGCCCAAATGGCCATAATGGCGTTTTCTGAACAACACCTGTTTTTCTAGGTTAAACTCAAAATTCAAAGGTGGATTTCATTTAGAAACACAAAAATATGAACTAGGTCTAGATTAGAAATTTGATCCGGGCACTTTTATTTTTATGAAATTTCATGCCTCCATTTCATGTTTTATATTTTTGCTACTAAATGAGTCTTACTACAACATTTCTATCTTGGTTGTTTTAAATGGTTTCTTTGACAAAAAATTGTGGCTCCTCATTTTATTTCATGTTACTTGGTTTCCTCGTTTGGTTAAACGAGATGAGCCTAGGTCTAGGTAAAAGAGTGGTTATATGGAGTGGCTCTCTACGGGACCGGGGTCCACAAGTGGTTGCCAGGGGAACTAGTAGCAGAGTTAGAGTAAACAAGTGATAACTAAATAAAATAATGAGGTAAAACACTAATAAGATAATTATTTCCTCGTGCATGTACTTGAGCGCTTGTAAAGGCTAAGGATGCACTCAAGAAGGCTCATCCGTCTGCGGGGCATTGAGTTATCCACCTGTGGGACGTGGATTCGAGCATGATTGAGTCTCCTCGTCCCTATATAAGGTGTACTTGATTCCATTTGGTGCCATCCCTTTGAGCACGCATGATGAAACTCCATCTGATTTTCACTCTAGTACTTAGATCCGTAGTAGTCATGAGTAGTACCCATCATGTCATATTATAAGCACCTTTATGTTGTGGTGATCGGTTGTATGCATTGTATTTTGTGTTGCTCGGTGACTGATGTGATTTTTGTGCTTACTTTACCCTTCCCTTGATTTCGTTTGCTTGGGCCTTGTGACTATCTCCGAGCACGGAGGGGTGGACTCTTTTGAGCCACATGGTTGGGAGGCATTGCCACCGCCATTGGGGACTAGATTGGAATTGATCTCTCTCTCTCTCTCTCTCTCTCTCTCTCTCTCTCTCTCTCTCTCTCTCTCGTATTTGTTTATCACATATACTCATGTTCATGCCTTTCCTTCTGTATATATCTTATTAGATGTCATATCTTGTTCATGGAAATGTAATTATATCCATACTTGTTCCTTATGCATATTTTACTCTCTTGAGAGAGAAAGTAATCATAAGTTTAATGAGAAGATATGTGATGTTCTATGTTTTTTTACGGGTCCCGATGTTGGTATCGAATTCGAATGTTCTATGATCTCCCTTAGGTCCTTTTATTTCATTAATTTTCATGTTTAAGTTAGATCCTTGGTTGTGTGTTTCTCCATTTTGGCAATCTGCCCAGGTTCCGAAGCATTGGTGCCTTTTGTTGTTGTTTGAGTGTAGCAGTAATAGGTTCTGGAGCTGGGAGCTTCGGAACTACAAGTTTTGAAGCATCGGTGCTCTTTGTTTGTTGTCTAGTGGGTAGAAACAGGTTTTGAAGCACTAACGCCCTTTGTTTGTTGTCCAATGGGCAAAAACGGGTTCTAGAACAGGGAGCTATGGAACTATAGGTTCCGGAGCATCGGCACCCACTATTTGCTGACTTGAGGGCAGCAACAGGTCCTAGAGCAGGGAGCTCCGAAACAATGGGGTTTCGGAGTAGAAAGCTCCAATGTACCTTTGGTCATACTTGGCCATGTTTTTCTTGTCAGTATATCATTTTGGAAACTTATTTATGTGTTGTTATTCCTTTTGTTTTAAATAAAAAATTATCTTGTCCCTTTTGGTTATTAACTCCTGAGGGTTCGTAGTGAGATGTTACATATCCTTAGTACTTTCTTCCAAGTCTCAAAAAGATAGGACTCACAAAAAAAAATGTAAAAAATCTATCAAGTACTCATCCCAAGTAGTTGTATCTAGAAGACAATGAATATCCTACTACATTGAATCATTAGAAGTCATGGATGTAGCATTACTAGTCTCATCAACATCAATAATAGAAGGAGATGAGATGTCAGTGCATTGCATTCAACTACATTTCTCATCCCTAAATGGTATGTCCACACAAGATTCCTAAGTGAAAACATCATATGAATTTCCTATGATGGATTACTAGAGTCCTCAACCTCAAGATGTTGACTCTTAGGTGAAGAATATGAACCCTCTAAATCTAGATTATGATTCATAAAAAATAAAGTCTTAATGGAATTCTTTGTAGGAGGAGAAGGGTCATTTTTAGAAGTATGTATGCCATCATGATGTTCAAGCTCTTCCCATTGAGCAAGAACTAAAACTATATTATGATCATATGGTCAAAATATATCAAGTGGAACAAGACAATTTGTAATAGGATCCTCTAAGAATGGAGGCCCATTCAAGTCTCCATTATCTCACAAATTTTTAGTCTGAAGGTCACAAGGGCACTCAATGGTAGTGGTGGCCATTTGGGTGTAAATAACAACACTGCAACCAATTTATCCTAGGATATATTTAGTCTTAAAATCCCACACAAGTTTCTTCCAATATGATGATGTGGGTTCAATAAATAGTTTATAGAGATAGGGAAAAATATGAAGCCACTTGCAATGTGTTAGGATTCTATCTCACCTAGACTTATAGTTCCACATATCCAATCAGATTATACTACGATACATTTTGATTTTCATGATACACTCCTTAATTTTAGTCACACAATAGACCAATCAAGAGATTTGATTCGATAAAAATGCAAGATTACCCCCCTAAATTTCACTCAATGAGGGATCTCCCCAACAATATATGATCTTTGTAGTGTGATTAAAGGTGCAACTTTCCAAAATAACAAAGTGGTCTTGATCTTAGTACATTATATATGTCAATTTTGGCCATAAATTTGAAAGTATATTTTTTATAAAATGAGACAAATTTATTCACACCACTACAAAATACATAAAAATTATGCACTTTTTTAAAATTATACCAAAAAACATTATCGCATGAGACCAAATGAAACCTTGGAAGTTCCCAAAATAAGAATTTGTTAGCAAAACCTGTGAGAATATATAATTTTGAAAATATATCAACATAAAAATTAAAAATATCTACACCATGATGAAGCATGCAAAATTTTACCCCAAATAAAAAAAATCTCACAAAAAGGAGCCCTAATGACTGAGAATGAAGCCTACAAAGTCGAAGTACAAAAATCAAATCACCAATGGAGAGAGGGATGGTTGGGAGGAGGTCGACCTATTTATGCCATTTTGATGTCAACATAGGGTTGACATAGTATGCTCCTTTAGCACTAGAATATTTTGATGACTATAAAATTTCCTTTAAAATTATAGAAAACTAGTGTTTGAGGGGCAAACATAGATTTGCAATTGGTTGAGTGGTTTAGTGGTAATTTTTTATTATCATTGCCTTCCATCATGTGACATGGTAGTAGGGCATGCACCTATGCGCATGTGGTTGGTCAGATTCCATATGACATCTCATGTGATGGTAAGCTATTGGCTACAACTATGGGTATAAAGGATACCCTGCAAACTGCACAAGGTACATCCATACATCTAGTACCCTATCACTTTTTCTTTAATAAAAATATAAATTTTAAGTAAATCGTCATACATCTTATGCAAAGATGACACTAGCGCTACATAGTGCCTACGCCAGAGAATATTCTATGAAATATTCTAAAGGTATTATTTGTACAATCAAGGAGGGGAATGTTTTTATGACTCTAGGAAAAGTGCTATAAATTTGATAAATTGATAATCAATCTTTAAGTTCTTGGGCCTTCTAGATGTGATGACAAGTTCAAATTTGACCCAAAATGCTCCAAAAATTATAACCACCTCCCAACTTTAAACCCTTGTAGATCTAGCCTCACATGTTCAATTTGGAAAAATCAAAAGGCTAAATCGAGTTTCTTAGACACTTTGAACTCAATGATAAGTTTAGATTTGCACTATCATGCTTCAATATTAACATGTAATACAAAGCCACAAAGAGGAACCCCCCCCACCCCCCCCCTAAAAAAAAACAAAATCTAGTATTTTTATCTTGATTTTTCTAGATTCTCTAGCTCATCATATGATGCAAGAGAAGAGAATACTCATTTTTTTAAGAGCAACCAAGATTTGCAATTTTAGATCTATCCATAAGATTGATAAAAATATCTCACAAGCTTTGGTGTCATGTAATAGTTGATATAGGACGCTATATACCATGCAATAATTGGTTGAATATGTAGCCACCCAAGATCTAGGAGCTTCAACAAAAGAACAAGAGAGAAAATATGAGAGTATTGTTATTATATTAAGGGATGCAAATATACAATAATTATTGATTATTATGGATTAAGATTACAATGAGAACCCCTTGGTTATATAGGTCAAGATGAGAGATACGACTACACAATATTATGACATACGTCTTAATCTTATGACTTGAGACATAAAGTGATAAGTATCCTATGGCATACCCTAAGTAAACTTAAGTTAATTAGTGTGAATAGGACCTAGATAGTGAACTAGTTAGGTAAAACACCATTTTCACACAAACAATCCCCAAAGATAATGGAATGGGTGAAATAAGATGCCAATATGGGAGTTGGAGATAGGTGGAATGAAATATTCTTCTAAAACTTGGCAATTTTGATTGTAAGGGGCATTCAATATGGGGTTGCATTAGTACTTGGCATCCTTGGCCACTCAAAATAAATTGGAAGGGAATCAATGACAATGTATGATGGGAAGTTATTTTATAAGAGTGTCTATGATATTGTAGCATGTGTAAGATCAATGATACAAAGTTGAATTTCTCATTTGGACACATAGGTAGTTGTTTCATCTTGTAATGGATCACATTTCTCATGTATTTGATATGGGCATCTAGGTTGGTGTGAAAGGTCAAGAAATTTATAGAATAATTTTTGTAACTCTTAGACACATGTCATGTTATCTCCCTGGTGGTTTTACCTTTGACTATTTTTTTTATAAAATGAGTGCTTGGGATAGTAGTTTCACATCCCAAGTTGAAGCAAGGTTATTCTAACATAATGTTGTTAGATTGATTATAGGTTGAAGGAGACAAGGATTGAAGGAAGAAGTGCATTATTTATTGTCTTAACGCATAGTATCGCAAGCTTGTGACTCTCTTTGGAGAGGTTTTAATCTAAAAAGGTTTCCCACATATATCCATGTTCTTCTTTATTTTGTGGATTATATTGTGTCTGCCTTAACTCTTTATTTATGCTCTTATTATTATTTATTATTGATTTATTACATATTAAATCAGATTTGATCATTAAACTTAATATTTATATAACATCTAACATGGATTCTCAAAAATAGTTTGAGACACAGGATAAGGTGGTATGGTGTGTGACACGATGATGGAAGTTATAATATGAGTAGGTATGTGAATGGAAGGATGTGATGTAGGTGGAATACAAGATGTCAGTATGATAAGGGTAGGAGTAAGACTAGGAGTGACAATGAGAGGATTAATAGTTGTGGAAGTGATAGTAGTCATAAGAGTAGGTATGGAAGAAGAATGGAAGGATATGGAATTATATGAGGCCATCAAAGATCTTATGTCATGTAGACTATTTGTACCTAAAGGTTGTTCACTAATGTTTTCAATGTTAAATTGCAACTAATTGTTGAAGAGAACGTGTGTTCATGAGTATCCACAATCAATTATCCAATAAGAATAATTTATTTCTTAGCTATGTGAGCATCATGGTCATAACCTTTTTGTTTAGCATGATCATCAAAAGTGTTCTCAAAATGAGCATTGAAATAAGATTCATTTTCATTTGGTTAGGTACAACTATAGTATGATTAGGAAAAGCACTCCTTCCAAAGGAAGATTAGAATCCCAAGTAGCTCATGACACAAGTAAATAAATATGTCTATGAGAGATGAAATTATAAGGAAAAATAAATTACTCTTAGATTTAAAATTTGAGAATATATCATATCTAAAATGCTAAAGGTCGATCCTAGGGTGGGTAGGATGGGAAAATTCATGGGTACATAATGAATCTCAAACCTTATGCAACGATATGGCTATGAAGCAACAATAAAAGAAAATATAACCCTAATAAGATCTAAAAATAAGGCTTATCAATAAATAAAAAATAGAGATCTAAAAGCCCTAATTTCAATGAAAGATAAATTCATAAGGCAAAACTCTAAGAGGAGACAACTTAATAAAATATGTATAGGAATAATATGTCTTTATATAAATCTAGGCTAAGTAACTAAAAGATAACAATCCCACAATTAACCTAAATTTAATTAGTACCAAGATGAATATACAACAACAAATATTTAGAAATTAAGTAGCAATATAGATGCATTTATCTTTAGGAACAAGATGAAGACATTATTGATATCAACTTAGAATCATTTTCTATAGGTACAAAAATTAATGCTCTCGATCTAGAAAATATCTCGTGCTCTATACAAGCTTAGAATTTGTTACTGTTTAGATCTAAGTCCCTTGGGTTCAAATCCAAGCATTATTGCCTTGATTTGATGTGTGTGAATGAACTTGGTTGTGAGAGAAATAATTCATAGAATATGTATAAAGATTCATTCGCCTTTGCCTTCCTTGCGTCTAAATCTATTAAGGTGATATTTACGAACACCTTCGAGGAGATTGCCAAATTGCTAGGGTCGGGTTTTGCTAAGCAACCCCCTAGACAAATTATTTGTACTACTTTGAACAAATGATTGTAGAAAACATTCACAAAGGTGTAGATGGATCGTATAATTTTGATGTAAACTTTGATTCTTTTATCCTTCAGAAAATCTAAGTGTGCTCTAAATATTTGTCCTTGATAATCAATATGAACTAATTGTAGATTGAATGTTTTAAAATAACAAGATATAGAAACAATTTGCAAAAGCATATGATGACTTACAATGGCTAGTAAAAAGGGGTAAGCAAGTTGAAATTTAAATTTGAAGATGTGAATTCCATGTTTAATCATGTGTACCTTATTATTAAACTTTGTTCAATACTATGTGGCAAATAAGTGAATTAGGTAGAAAAAATGATCATATTATTATATTAACAAATGTATGGAAGTAGGTGTGAATATCGGTACAATAATTGACCAATAAATAACAAATATATAAATATATAAATAAAAAGAAATAAAAAGAAATAAAAATAGAATGAGATTGAAATATAAACCAAACTTAACATAAGAATGCATCACTTATTAATATATAATTATATTAAGACATTACATCAAAATGATCCAAAACTAAATGAAAAACAAAATGAATACATAAATTTCACCATTAAAAACATACTCCAATATACGAAAGACCATAAATGTATAAATCTAATGCTCTCCTCATCCTTACAATCAATAGTCAAACATTCACCAACCCCCTTAGAACTTTTTGATTAAAAACACACTTAAAATCTAATTCTTATCCCCTTAGAATTGTTTGATTAAAAACACATTTAAAATCTAATTCTTATCCCCTTAGAACTTTTTGGTTAAAACACATTTAAAATCTAATTCTTGAAGGCAAGAAGTGAACACCACTACTTTTAAAGACATGTTAAAACCCAATGTGCATTTAGTGTCACAAGGGACAACCCTAAACATATTCATGAATAATTGGAACTTCCCCATGATTTGGACAAAGAGACAAAGCTTGTTATAAACACATCCCCACATGGCTTCCATAAGCCCACAAATTAGGTATCTCTTTGAATGAAACCAAGAAACAACCCTACTCCAAAAGGACTGCAATAAAAACAAAATCCAACATGCCCACTATGCTCTTTGTTCGAAAGCATGATACGTGGCAGTTATTCAATGGCTCTATCAATTATTCCAAACTATCCATTCAACATCTCACAAGAGTTTGTCTGTCCAAGGAGAAAGTACCACCTTAAATTCAAAAGCAAAGTAAAGTAAAGTGGAAAAGGAAAGGAGGGGCCCACTAGGTATCATCACCTTTCCAAGTGTAGAATCCATATGCCGCACCATGGATTGTACAAATCTGCCTCATAACTTCGAACAAGTGGATAACAAAAACTGATAGAATAAATAAATTACAATATTCTCTAGGAATCTAATCAAGTGGCCTAGTTTTGGTCAAAGAAATATTTTTTATTGATAACTGTTTTTTCTTAGATTGGTCATCAATGGATCTCTATCTTCTATTTTCCTGCTCCAAAGATCCAAGTGATAAGGGTGTAGAGAAGCTCCTTATCTTTATATACTCGTAATAGATGTCTTTCTAATTAGATGTTTTGTTGTTAGAAATGTTTGTTGTTTTAAATTTTTATTTTGTTGATGATCATGGGGAAACATTTAATACTTTGTTTTTGTTTGTGACAATATGTTGTTTACAAGTAAAATTGAGTATTTTATGATTTATTTTGATCTTTATGTTAATATGGATTTTTCTATAATAGAACTTGATTAAGCATGACGTCATGTCTAGATAACTAAGCATCTTCTTTGGCCTTAGATTTCCTTAAAAGATATTTAGAAATGGTGTCTTGAAAAACTAAAAAATAAATTGTTATTGTAGACAAACAAATTGCTTTTAATAATGGGCAATTTATTCAAGTTGCCAAAAAAATTTTTTTAGCTAGGCATGTTTACATTTTGTTATGTTAGATGTTCTCTAAAACATGATACCTTTAACTTACAAAACTCATTGAGAGCTTCGCGTGGACCAAATGAGGTAATAAAAAGGAATGTTGATGTTTTCTTGATCACGCTATATTCAACCTAAATAATGAGATAATTTTGACATCATTATCCACATACATGAGGGATATATCTTGTAGCTAAATGAATTGTTAGATCATTGCAACTGCATAGGTGTTCAAGTCTAGCTTTGGAGTCCTAGTCTAGCACATGTGTCCTATTTTGGCACCGGTGTCCCAAACAAACACTATAATCCTTCCTAGCATTGTAGTCCTAACTCTAGCACTAGTGTTCTAGTCAATGAGAAACCGAAGCTCGGTTTTGGTCCTCAAGACAAGCATAAAATCTTCATAGATGGAAGATTATAACTAAGGTGAGCAAGCCCTTCAATCTCCACTACGCAAGAGAGGTTTCAAAATTTGTAATTGTAGGTCAAAGTTTTATTATGTATATGGTTTCAACTTTTTACCTAGAAGTTGATTTTTATTTTTTTCTATTTTCTATCTTATTTTCCTTGTGCTTAGAGTAAGAAAATTGCATTGTTATCAACTGTTATCAACAAAATATGATTACATATTTTCTTATTTTTGTTTCTGGTGTCGATTGATAAAATATTTAATCAGCACCCATTCTTCCCAATCTACAGTATTTTTTGAAGAAGTTTGCAGTCTTTGTGTAAGTTTCAAAAGCCCTTCATTTCCAAGCATCTACTTCAGCATTACAGGACATATCATACTTTATTCTCTACAACATTCATGATTGTAAGAAGAAAATGATAGATAAAGATGTCATAGATAATATGATAATGCTTTCGATGGTTAACCATGAGACCAAACTTGTCACCATAACGTTTCTGAACAGATATATGACTGTGCATCCACACTACTACACCCATGTACTATAAGGAAAAAATTGTATATTAGTTAACATTTTTGTCCCCTTGCATTTTGTCTAGTCAAGTAGCTTTTCTTGGACCAAATGCCTCCAACAGAGAATTTGGACTCATTGTGTTTTTTTTCCTTTGTGTGTGGGTAACAACTCTAATTTAACAATATCTCCTTTAGGTTTTCTATTATCTGAGTTGCTAGCATGGGCAATAATAGTTTTAAATGTTATGAATAATTTCATCTCTATTGTGTCTAATATTTGTTCTTCTGTCGTTTTCAGGGTTATTTTATTCTTCTCTTTTAGTTGCTAGTATATTTTAAAGTTTTAAGCTTGCTTCTAACAACAAAGCATACTTTGTTTCAAATGATTTTAATTTTTTTTATCAAGGAATATTTCAAGCCAAAATTGCAAGTTATGAATACAGTCGTAGTTAATTCATCTATGCATTCAAATTTCAAGTATAAAGATCATAAGACACACTAATCTTGTATATAGGTATTTAGTATAAATTTGAAGCAAGATGAATGGTTTAGGGATATTTCATAAGAGACAATGGTAGTTGTAGCGTATGTTGGCCATGTTTTTTCAGAATTTTTTTATTTGAGTTGGCTATATAGTAATTATGGTGCATGGAATTATGCAAGTCAGTTATAATTTATTCTTAATATGGCTAAAATGATTATATATTCATAAGATTCACTGAACTTCAAGAAAAATACATAGTTTTAAGAAATTAAATTTGCTGATTTGTTGAATTTGTCATTTTAAAAATAGTGGTAGTAAATTCTATGATTTCTCTCAAATCTTATAATTTTGTTTGGTTTATATATATATATATATATATATATATATATATATATGATCTTGATCAAATCTAAATATATAAATTGAATTATATTATATCAAAAGTAAAACTGCACATCACCCAAGATAATCAAGTTCTATGGGAAGCTTTCTCTTTCCAACATTGAATCTGCAAAGAAGATAGGTCATGACAAAAAAACAAATATGTGAAGCTCAAGGAAATAGATATTTTGGTTATCACTTAGGGATTGTAGATTATTAAGGGGCTATAAATTTATTGAATAGAATTTTTGTATATTCATATTTTGAATAATGAAGTCATTAAGAAGGTGGATTATGTCTTTCACAAGATCTCCATATTTGACTTTCTCTATTTTAAATAATAGATCAAAAAATGCATAACCTTTGAAACCAAGAACAATATTATAAAATTCTATTAATTATTGTTTACTATTCACATAAATCAAACATACAAAAATATTATTCATTAAAAAAATAACAATCTATTAAACCAATTAAATTCTTTGGAAAAATATCAAGTTTATTAAAATACTTAAATAAGGTGTCTATGAAGAACCAATGGAATATAGTTCAATTTAAATAGATAGGACTGGAGGTCTTCATAAATATTATTTAAATAGAAATTTGGAAGAAAAGATGTCCCATAATCAATGAATGGCCCATCTTACTCAAAGACAAAATTAAAAAGGCCAAGCAATAAAATATCAGAAAAGATTTGCAAGTTGCCACGTCTCATTCAAAAATAAAATAAAATATCAGAAAAGATTTGCAAGTTGCCACATCTCATTCAAAAATAAAATAAAATATCAGAAAAGATTTGCAAGTTGCCACGTCTCATTCAAAAATAAAATAAAATATCAGAAAATATTTGCAGGAGCCACGTCTCATTCAAAAATTAAATCATATTGTTTGCTTTATACCTATTGTTTGCCACCACGTGTATTACGAATTCTTCCAATATGTGTCTATTCTTTTTTTTTTAAGATATTAATACCTTCCAATTCCATCAAGGGAAAAATCATGTCTTAATCATTTACCAAAATAAATGAGGAGCAATCGATAATAGAAGTAATTAAATTTGAAAATTAAATTACATTAAATGTATGGGTATTGGTTTTAAGTATCATGAAAATGTTAATAAAATATATAAATATGGATTGATTTGTTTAAGTGTTATAATTTATGATTTTGTTTGATGAGTGTAAATTTTATTGTGTTTTGTCATATCTATTAAAATAGTAAGAAATAATATTTTATAATTTTATGGAAATGAGATCAACATTAAATATTGGGATGACCACATTCTTGAAAAAAAAAACTCTCTTTATATGTCTAAGCACTTTCGTCAACTCATGCTCTATCGTAGAATGGAAAAGCTTGCTCAACTTTTCACTTTAGTAGTCTACGACCTAACTAGATTCACCTTAATGTATTGAACTTGGCACAACAAATGGAGCGATCCTTATTTCAAAAGAGTATTTTTGGCCTTCCTACTGAACCAAAAAGCAAGGATTGTCTTATTTGAGGTAAAATCAACTCCTCTTGCTACTACATTTGTGATGGATGGTGTCCGTCACATATAGGATAATGAACCTATTGATAGATAGTTGAACAACATCTAGAGCTAAAATGTCACCACCAAAATAATAATATTCAATAGCTTGTTAGACAAAAAAATATCCTTACTGGAGATAATCTTGTCAAAAGAGGCATCATGGGCCCTCATATATGCTTCATATGCTTCGAAGGGAATGCAACCCAAGATCATCTCATTTGATTGTGATGAAGCATCCACAATCTAGATATCTTACTCTTTACTTGGGTGTATGCTTCATAAACAAATTAAATATTGACACCTACACCGCAAAATGGAACAAATGCTACATCAACTCTTTCAAAGGTAAACCTCTTATTAAGTTCTTATGATATTTTATTCCTTTTTTCTACATGTGGAATATTTGGTCATATAGGAATAATAAAATCTTTGAAGATAAATTCAACCAAAGGAAAGATCTAATTCAAAATATCCAACATGTCACGATTGCAAACGCCAAAGTCCGCTTCAAAGTAAAACTAAACATGAGCATCCTATCTAGAGTTGAACTCAATCTTCTCTTGAGATAGAATCTATTTGACTTTTTTTAGTTATCCCATATTTAGTAGCACTTTTTTCTCCATTAATTATTCATCTCTTCTTTGATGGTGTTTCTAAATCTAATTTAGATATTGTCATTACAAGTAGTGTTCTTTGGACTAGACCTAACTTAAGAATATTAGAATTTGGTATGAACTTAGACAAATATCCAACAACATTATTGAATTGATGGAGTACAAGCTTGACCTATCCTTGGTAGCTAAAGAAAATATCAAGAATATCTCAGTCTATGTGGACTCCAAGTTAATTATACAATTATTCTTCAACACCCAAGAAGGAAAATCCATCCAACCCAAGCTTTTACTAATTGAACCTAGAAATAATTTGAAAACTATTGATCAACTATATTGGCACTACATCCCTATATATTTGAATGCTCTTACTAATAAGAAGCTAACAAAGACAATATTTACTTTGTTACACCCCATTTGTTTTTACCTATTTACTATTACCTTGTTTGGTTAAAATGCTTTAATATATGAATGTGTTTTGTATGTGAATCTTGATGTATAATGTGGTGAATGAATGTGCAATTCAATATGATGTTTTATAATGATTTTGAAGATGAAATACATGATGCATATAAATGTATTGTTATTAGTTAACTATTGTTGTAATGTACTAAGTTGGATGTAAGAATAGATTTGAACCTTTGGAAGAGAGGGGGAGTATCACTCAGGAGAAGAACTTGGTCTGATAACCCTTAATGAGCCTAACTGAGCATACACACACTCACATCCTAGTTGGTCTAAGTTGAGACAAGTTAGTTTGGGGAAATGGTAAGTGATCTTCAGTTTTGGTTGTGAATGTTTTGTATTGGTTTATGAACTTGTTCTATGAATGCTTTGATTGGAAAAATGTTATTAAGTATTTATGTCGACTAAAATTCCTTCCTTGTGTGTTCCTATTTATATATTAATCGATGAGGTATATACATAAAATGTATATATGTATATATGTACATGTCTACAATAAACTTATACATATGAGTAAAGACGTGCATGAGTATATGTAGGTAGACGTATCTATGCATGCTCATGAATGGATTACCCATATGCATGCGAATATTGATTGGACGAATGTGACATATATATATACACACTTCATGTATATATGTCAATTGATGAAAATAAGAATATATGTGTTTATCTAAGGGTAAATGCAAGATGAGTCCATGAAATATGGAAGTTTTTGCCTTAGAAAAAAACCCAAAATCGGTTTCAACAAAACAAGATCCTATTTTTTAATAAATGGGATCTCATTTAGATTCGGGGCCCCAAGCCAAAAACATGATCCCAAATTTTAAAAAATGGGATCTCGTTCTAAAACAGGATCCTGTTTCATAAAAAAAAATGATTTTTTATGTTTTTTTGAAACGAGATCCCGTTCACCATTTCAAAAAAACATTTAAAAAAATAATTATGCTTTTAAGAAACGGGATCACCTTTTCAAAATGGGATCCCATTTTTTTTTAAATGAGATCTCGTTTAAAAGCATAAAAAATAAAAAATTATGAAACGGGATCCCATTTTTTAAAATTTGAATTTTTGGTCAGGTTTTTGCTTTGTTTTTCGGTTCAGAAAAATGCTTGGGGACCCGAACCTAAGCTTTGGACCTTGGTTTGACCTACAACTTGAAGGTCATGTCAATGTCACAAGAAAATAGTGACTTTGGACATATGTCTAAAGACCTTTTTTGTAGAATTTTTTGACGAAATTAAAACCCTTTATAGATGAGACAATGTAGATTCCAAATATGTGATTTTCTTACAATTGGATTATTTTTTCTATTTTTCAATTATTTTTTGATGAAACTGGTGCATTAACTTGAATTACCAAGGTCTTTTAGTATTTTAATAACTTTTTATTAACATAATTTTTTGAAAAACAAATTGTACGAAAGCGTACTTCAAACAAATATTTTTCAATTTAAAAAAAAATAAAAAAATTATAAGCTTAGGTCATCTTATGCGTGACGTACAAACAATTTTTTAAACGCCAAATATGGCCAATAAAAAATTAACAAAAAAAATATTCAATAAAAAATTACAAAAATATATGGAAAATGTACTTCAGTGAGTTGTAAATCTTTTCAAAAAAGGATTTTAAAAAATATGATTATTTAGGTCAAAATATGGATGACGTACACGTGCATGGTATAATAAAAAAAAAGTGGCTTTTAAACAGTGGTTTTTAAAAATTTCTATTGAAAATAAATTTGTATCATCTAGGTATTAAAATAAATTACATATTTTGAAACTAGACTCTAATTACTACATTTTATGATTAGTGACTTTTTTTAAGATTTCATCTGTAAGTGCTTCAAATTTTAAGGTCAAATGTGACAAATTTTGAAAATCGGGGAAAACACTTCCAACTTCTTGCCAACACCCTTAAGGATATCAAAATAATGTTATATGTATATTAATATATGCATATAATTATGTATATACATATACATTAATATACGTATATATTTGTGTACATATATATTTATTTTGATATATTTATTTAATTGGCAAGTAATGCATTTGGTAATCATGAGGATATAAATATATATTTTGTTTGAAGTGTTTTGAAATATGCAAAGCACATTATTATAGCGTTAATGTTTGATATATTTAGGGCGCTTTAAATAAGTATAGCACATTATAGTGTTGCCATGTATATTGTTGTGGCTAAAGTTTAAACACAACGTGTAGACACTAAAAATCGATCTAGGCCTATGAGTACCACTTTCGGCATAATTTTCTATTGTCCATGGTCATGATTAAATAATTTTAATTATTTAATTACTTCCTAAACACGTCTTTCTTGTATTAAGTAAATAACCCTTTAATTATTTGATTAATTATTTGTGGCCCTTATTCAACTCTGCTTAATTAAATAAATCATATTTATTTAATTATGTCACTAATTAATTAATTCTCTTTCTAAATTAAATAATTTATTATTTAATTTACCCCTTTATCATATTTTCAACTATAATTAAATATTCATTTCGAATTATTTAATTATTCAATTAACCTTTTCAGTCAATTAAATAAATTATTATTTATTTAATTAAATCATTTCAATTTTTGAATGTTGAATTAAATTAACATTTAATTCATAATTAATTGTTTCTATCGCATTCTTCTATCGTCAAGTTATCTAATTATTCACTCAGCATCTGACTTGAGATCTATTTAAATCCGTCAGTTATCTCTGGATTCGATATCTAATCGTCTCTGCGAAAAGGACTCTCTGTCACAACTAGTCAATTAACTAGTTCTAACTCATATGCATGAACATATTTATTAATTAAATATCTTTATTTAATTAATTAATGCATGTGTGCATTCAAACAGATCATTCTCCAAGTTCTAACTTTATCCTTTTCATTCAAAGTCTAATTCTTCTATTTTCGAAGACTTTCAACTGAAGGTTAAATCATTTATTTAATCTTGAACTCTTATTCTTTCAATTTTCGAACAGTCTCAACACCAAATTAAATTATTATTCTAGTTTAATCTTTATCCTGCAGAATTTCCCAACTCATGGTCAATTTGACACAAAACTCACATCGCATGGCATTCAACAATCTCGATCGTTGATCTCTCTTTCGAATCTGAGTCGATCGTTCAAAAATCAACTTTCTATAAATTGGCTAACCTTTGTCATTATTCCTCTCCTGAAATCAATACACTTTTTGGAAGAACTTAATCTTCAATATTTTGCTTAGACATACATCAAGGCTATACTTGCATACATACTGAAAATCTGAGGGAAATAATACCAACATGGAAAAATGGAGGACAATCAAGATAATTCGAGGAAATGGATTGATATTCAGTGAGACTGTTCTATGTTTACATTATTTACTTTTTAATTCATTTGATTCATTCTTTGTTGTCTGATTTAGATTTATGCATGTTTAGATTAGATTTAACCATCTTACTATGCAACATTCATTTTATCTACGTCACATTTAGTGAACCCGACGTGAATCACACTTCAAACTCCACGACTCCATTCCGCTTTTTCATTTTTTTTGTTTTATAGGTATCGTACAGAAAACCGCATATGACTGACGAAATGATGCATCTGAGTTCGTGAACCGCTTCTGACAAATACCGAGACACATCTGAAGACACGAGTCGCATCCAAGACCTCCCGCAACGCATTTGACTGTCAACATCGCGACGCATCTGTGAATTGAAACGACGCATCTGGCTGGTTTGAATTTTAACTTCCTTATTTTCGTGTTTTGATAGTTTTCATTTTATTTATTTTTTCGCTAATCTTTTGTTTATAGTTGTGTTTTAGGAGGATAACATTGTTTTTGCAGGACGAAGCGTAGAAGATATTGAAAACCAAACCCATTTTCTTGCAGGACGAATGACGAAGACCAACGAAACTACTAACAAATTGCATGCAAGACTTGTTGTCGAAGACTTTAAATATTTAAAATGAACTTTTGTGTTTGGTAGTTAGATAATTGTCATTTGGCTTAAAATTAACCAGTGTTTACTTTGTTTGGTGCGAAAGCACACTTTGTAATTACCCTTACGATTTGGTATATTGAAGTATCATCTCCCCTTGCGTATTCGTGTGATCCTAGGCGTAAGAGAAATAATTATTGACTCTAGAACTTGGACCTCTCTTGGAGGGAAAAATTACTCACCCCAAGATGACTCAGACCGGTAACATGCTTGTCGCCAGCGACTTCCAACCGGTATATAAAAGTGGATTTTTGGGGGAAACCCCAAAAATCATGCTCACTATTTCAACAAGAAGGGCATAAATGGTCTCTCGCCGTACTAGATGGTGCCCCACAAATGGAATGCCCTTACTAAAAACCTTATTCTAGTTTTTCCAAAATCCCAATCTATTTACTGGTGCAGCACGTCGGACCTGTGAAGCCGTCTCAAATTCTTACAGTTCATGAGTAGAGATGAAATGTATGCCATGGGAGTTTCATGGGTACATTAGCTTGGTTGCCCCGTATAAGTGAGTGTCATGGAGGGGAGCCAGTGGGGTCAAGCTACTAGTCATCCGCCTTGAATATGCGTAGCTAGAGAAATCCAATTGAGAACTCAGTAAATACTATCCAACACAGCCTGGGTTGTACTTATCTTCTGATTTTAATAGATTCATACACATCAAACTGAAAATACTTTGTATTTTGTGCTTGTTTTTCCTTTATTTGTCTTTACGAGTCGCAATTTTCATATTTAAAACCGCATGTGTTTTTACGAGCCGCAATTGTTAAACAAAAAATTGCATGTGTCTATCAACAGATTTAGTTTCATAGAGTTTATATTCCAAGTCGCATCTGTTTTGTGAGTCACATCTGCTTTATGAGTCGCATCTATCATAGTTTAAACCGCATCTATCAGAAAAGGTCACATTTGTCTGTCAACATTCGAGACCTGGTTTGGTCAATTAACCGCATTTGAAAACTGAAACACATCTATCAAATTCATCAATGCATCTGAAACGAGAACCGTAATTGACTGTCAACAGAAAATTTTGAAAAACTACAAACACAGTCCGAAAACAAAACTGTCTTTTTCGCCTTTGTTTCTTACGATCAACCTTGGATAGAAACTAGAAAAAATTGCTCAAAACCCTTGCATTATTAGGTATCATTTACGTCTTAGTCATAGTCATCCTAAGTTGCAAACATTTAGACACCCCATAAGAAGTTGCATATCATAGAATAGAACAACTTTCTGCGTCATTGGATACGTTCATGCTCCAATTTGTCGTTATCATTGAACCTAGTCACTATTATCCTATTAGTGAATCTTTCCAGCTCAATAGTCTAGTTTGGGAAATTCACCTTATCAGTTGTCTTTGTCGTACAATCAGGTTCCTTGGTAAAGTTAGATTATTGCTTGGATTTATTCCATAGGTGGTAGGTTATACCCATCTTAGAATCATTTACCATCATAATCTACTCAAAAAAAATTTGCATATTCTCCATCCTAGCATACGTCATCCAATATACGTCATTTTAGAAATCCTTAATTTTGAGTGACATCCTTTATATTCAGAAAATCCCAAAAACATAGAAATAGGACATATCAGTTTTTAGACATAGTTTGCATTACCTCATTCTGAGCAACTTTTCATGGTTGAAACAAGGTCTAAGAAGAAATACAGAGCAATGTCGGACCCTAATGAATTTTTCAATCCTTTTGAAAATCAACCATTAGGGAAAGAGAGACCACACAAAACTTTTCTTGAAAAACACATCACTAGACACATGGAAAAAAATTTACTGAAGACATAGACGTTGTCGTACAAGATCCTGAGTTTGCATCCTTTATGGATGAGTGTTTGGAAAATGATCCCCAACGATATCTAGCAAAGTTACTAGTAGAAGGTGCCACACTACCACCAGGATTTGGTGTTCACACTTTGAAAACAACATCTACTCAACCAACGCAAACCATGATGTCAAGTGTCTTTGTTCCTCAAATTACCGCAACAATACCAACTGGCATACCTACTCAAACATCGTCAATTGTAAACACAACCCCATTTAACATAACACAAGGTTTACAATTCACTACAGGAGAATCTTCATCAAACCCCTTTGGCACAAACACTACTGGTAAAAGATCCAAAGTTGGCACGAGCACAACTATACCACATACTGCCATTCCACAAATAGGGGTTACACAATTGATTCTGACAAGAAATATTCCTATACCAAATCAGAACATTCTGACAGGAAATATTCCTATACCAAATCAAAATATTCTGATGGGATATATCCCTACACTAAATTAGAACATTCAAACAGGATATATACCCTCGCCAAATCACAATCTATCACAAAACATAGCATTTCAAAACACTTACATTGATCCTAACAACGCAAACAACATGTCCTTGACACAGGTAGATGTTCTGCACAATCAAATGCAAAACCTTCAACAACAAATGGACAGTATGTCTATGTCAAGCAAACAAACTATCTCAGCACAAGATTTATGTCCATGTCCTTTTGACAAAGTGCTATACATGACACCCTTCCCACACGGATACATTATACCAAATTTGCCTACGTATAATGGGAAGAGGAATCCTTTAGAACACATTACAGAATTCTCTACAACATGCATGGACATATCATATGACCCCACATATTTGATGAGACTATTTCTGCGAACCCTTGCCAAGATAGCACTAGAATGGTTCTCTACACTACCATATGGCATACAATCATGGGGTGAATTAGCTAAGAAGTTTGTCGAACACTTTGCCTTCAACATAGACAATGAAATAACAATAGCTACCTTGTGTCACACCATGCAAGAAGAAGGTGAAACTTTCACCACTTTCTTCCAAAGACGGAGAAGTTTAGCTAGTAGATGTCCAGTTGAGATACCAGAAAAGCAAAAATTCATGATATTCCTTGAAAATATTAATTCAAAACTGAGAAGTGACTTAAGGGTACATTGTTGTACTTCATTCCTAGACTTGGTATAGAAGAGCATCATACTCAAAAAAGGCCTTATTGACAAAGGAGACATTAAAGTACCAGGCAGGAACCCAGTTGTTTGTTAGAGTAAAGGTCTTAACTTAATTATGTTGATTAAGTTACCTTTATTCCCTTCTTAATATTTCACGTTAGTTTGCATAATGTGACATTTAATAATTATATTCATTATTAAATGTTATCCTATTAGGGCTTCTATTAGGGTTTTTCCTATTAGGGTTTTATCAGGGTTTGCATGATCTCTTTTTTATAAGGATTGATCCCATTTTATTTAATATCAATCCATTCTCTCATTCTCTCTGATATATACATTTTCAGTTTTGAGAGAACCCTTGCTTGTTTGTCTCCATCTCTTCTTTTGTGACAGGTTATTTGCATGCAGGTGATCTTCGGGGTTTGTGAAGTTGTATTTTCTCAACTCCTACATTGTTCAACATCAAAACACTCCCAATGATAGAAACGAGTTCTGGTCTAGAAACAAAAATGTAACAAATGATGGTATCGTTGATGCTAAGACCCTACATGTGGGATCTGTCATCACACTTAGAGGTTACAACCCCAATCAAGACGTGACGAGTAATCTAGATCAAACAAAAAAAATTGTCCAAAATTTGCAACAACAGCGACCACAAAGGAGATTTCCTAAACGTGAATTTACCCCTTTGGGAGAACCAATCGAGACAATTTTCAAAGAGTTGATTAAACATAATCTCCTAAAACCTCTAGAACCAAAACAGTATGATCCTAGATAGTTTAAACCCTCATGGTGGGATGATAATGCCTATTGTGAATACCATCAAACAAAGGGACATAACCTACAACAATGTCAACAATTGAAGAATATCATACAAGAATTTGTTGAAGACGGAACCATAGAGGTCAATGGGCATAAACATACCAAGAATAGTGATCATAAGGTCTTCACAGACCCATTACATGACCATGGGAAAAGAAAGGCCTCCAGTTCGGGAACTAAGACTAATACATCGGCCACTTATGCAAATACCAAGTATGACTATGGCAAAGGTACGATCATAAATCACCTCTGAGCTACAAATGAAAATATCCATACCATCACCATTAAGAAGCATCTTGAATGTGTTGTCAATACACGCAGAACTAAGATAACTCTTGCAGGTCCTTCTGAGCCACCTACACAGTCTTCCAAGTCTAAGTATAATTTGCTTGATCAACTGGGCAAGACCCCAGCACATATACCCATCTTGGAACTGTTGACTTTATCACCAGATCATCAAGCCATTCTTGACAAAGCCTTATAGAGCACAACTATCCCTACCAACTTAGATGTCAATCGTTTTGAAGAAATGGTAGGATACTTAACCAATTCCCATCATGCCACATTTTCTCAATAGGATTATTCAACTGAGAAGACCAATCATAATGACCCATTACACGTTGAAGTCCTAGTCCATCAAACCAAAGTAAGATGAGTCTTGGTAGACAGAGGAGCGGGTTTGAACCTTTGTACCCTAAAATTGGTTAAGGAATTAGGATTCTCATAAGCATGCATGGACACCACTAAGAGTATAGTCATTAAGGCTTACGATGATGAGGAAAGATCATCCAAAGGAGTTGTCACACTCCCAATTAGGATTGGCCCTGCAGTTATGGACACTAGCTTCCAAGTCTTGGATCTCACCCTTTCATATAACCTTTTGTTAGGTAGACCTTGGATACATGCAATGAAAGTCGTACCTTCCACATATCACCATTGTCTTAAATTCTCATATAATGGCACCAAGATCATGATTGATGGTGATCTGGATCCTTTTCAATATTGCTCAAGCCTATGGGAAATTCCACAACGACAAGTGCTAGTTAATCAAGAAGCTTCATCATCTACTTTATCCCTGTACATTGATCCATCAACTCTTACCAAGTCCATTTCATCACGACCACCATCATCCACTCCTAAGGTCGAGATCCAAGACAAGGGTTGTGGAGAATATCACATGAAGGCATCCTATTGTGTCAATAAGTTGGTTCCACCTAAGACATATGGTTTACCCATAGCAAATAGGAGACAATTTGTAGTCACATTTCATGTTCCTCCTACAATGACATTCACAAAATGGGGAGAGTTAAGTGAAGAAGTTGTGGACCAAGATGATATTACCTCCTAGTTGTACCAAGAAGACAATGAATACCCCTCATCACTTATTCAAATAGCTAAGGATCAATATGGAAAAGGCTTTATGATAATGCAAAGCAAAGGCTATGACGGACATAGTGGATTAGGACTACATCAGAATGGAAGTACTGAACCAATCATTATCTCACCATGACCAAAAGGCCTAGGGCGAGCATTTCAACCACTTAGAATTGGCTTTCCTAGTACTTCGTCACCATTTCAAGAGGAAGTAAGTTCTTATGAAGCCATTGAGATATCTCACGAACCACTTGACCTAGTTTACGATGAATCCCCTGACTCAAGCGACTATGAATGGGATTCCCTTTCCTCTACCAACACCATGAACCTAGATAAGTTATTTGGGGAACTTGACAAAATGATAAAACCCGTACCAAATCCATCTAGCCCCCATCATAAAAATCCCTTGTCCAAAGAAGAATGGCTTAAGCATTATTATTGGGAAACCCTTGATCCTGCATCTTGGGCACCTAACGAACCATCTTCTGACGACCTAGCCCTTACAGTAGTCCCACATCAGAGTTTAACTACCCATAGGAAAAAGAACAAAAAGGAGTTAGTCCAAAAATTATGTGACCATGTTAACCACTCTATATTCACCTTGTCAGCCTCCACATTTGATAACTCTGATGATGACATGCCCCTCGTATATCCCCAACTTATTGACTGGGATCAACAAGGTACACCCATCTTAGACATATTCGAGAATGATAGAGCAATAGTTGAGTTCATGGGACTTCGAGAAGGCATACCCAGAGGGGATCATAAAACTGGCTTTACCATAGACTTGGATGAAAAAGCATATTTTGGGGATTTTTTACACCTCTAGTCGCAAAAATGAAAATAAAAAGAAAAATAATGAAAATGACAAGTCCCTAGGTGAAAACCGAAAGGCACCTTTGGACGAAGAAATAGTAAAACTAAAGGACGTATCTGAGGGTGAAAACCTCTCTAAGGCACCCAAGGATGGAGGTTTGAATATTCTCCCAGTTGCTCGGGAAAACTCACCAATGTTAGTAGAAGAGTTTGTTGAGGTCAACATAAACACAGAAGAAAACCCTCAGGTAATATACTTTGCAGCCTCTTTGATAGAGATAGAACAACTTGAGTTTCCAGACTTCTTCACAAAGAGACAGATAAACTTTGCATGGTCGTATGCTAACATGCCTGGGCTAGATCCGGATTTAATATTGCACCATCTACCATTAGAGCTAGGTATTAAGCTTGTCAAATAGAAGTTAAGGAAGATGCATCCACAAATTACTCTACTAGTCAAAGCAAAACTTAAGAAACTATTAGATGTCGGATTCATAAGATCCATAGACTATGTAGACTGGATTTCAAATCTTGTGCCAATGACTAAACCAACTGGGGGCATCTACATTTGTATAGACTTTACAGATATCAACAAGGCGTGTCCTAAGGATGACTTCCCTTTGTCGAACATTGACATGATAGTGGACCTTATAGTAGGATACGAGATGTTATCCCTCATGGATGGTTTCTCGGGGTATAACCAAATCAAAATCGTAGCTGAAGACAAACACAAGACAACTTTCACATGTCCGTGGGGAACATACTGTTGGAATGTTATGCATTTTGGGCTCAAAAATGCAGGAGCTACGTATCAATGTGCAATGATGACTATTTTACATGACCTTGTACATACTCTCATGGAATATTGTGTCGATGATCTCATAGCTAAATCAGTAACAAGGGCAGATCATTTGAAAGTTCTAGACAAGATATTTCAAAGGCTAGAAAATTACCAAGTCAGACTAAATCTAAAGAAATATGTCTTTGGAGTGAAATCGAGGAAACTTCTAGGATATATCATTTCTAGAAGATGCATTGAAGTAGACCCAACGAAGGTAAAAGCTATCGTAGAAATGCCTCCCCCAACCAACATTGGTCAACTAAGAACACTACAGGGAAGGTTACAATCCATTAGGCGCTTCATAGTACAAATAGCAGACAAAATACATCCATTCCAACATTTTCTCAAGAAAGGAGTACCATTTGTATGGACACCTAAATGTCAGGAAGCTTTCCAACAAATCAAGGATTATCTACTTGCTCCACCTGTGTTAATGTCACCTATAGATGATAGATCTTTGATACTTTACATTTCAGCAACTCAGTCAGCATTAGGAGCCCTTCTCGCACAAAATGATGATCAAGGTCATGAAAGGGTAGTGTACTATATCAGTCATACCTTGGTGGGATATGAACTAAACAACAGTAACATAGACATGCCTATCTTGAGGTAGTGTTTGCTACTCAAGAACTTCGGCACTAAATGCTAAACCGCCAAACCATGTTGGTCGCAAAGATTGATCCTCTCAAATATCTCCTACGTAAAGCAGCATTAACAGGCCGGATGGGCTAAATCGGTGATGATACTTAGTGAATATGACATCCAATATGTGGAGAGGAAAGCTATAAAAGGGAAATTAATTGCAGATCAGTTAGCGGATGCACCCATGAAGGCAGACCATCCTTTAGTGGCAGATTTTCCTAATGAGTTTATCTTCAAAAATTACACTAGAACCAAATGAAAATTATACTTTGACGGGTCACATACTAATCGTGGGTCGGGAGGAGGCATACTATTTGTTACACCTCAAGGCAATACTATTCCTAAATCATTCAGGATTGCTTTCCCTTGCACCAACAACATAGCAGAATACGAAGCCTTAGTGACAGGACTAAGAATGGTAGCCCAATGGAAGATTAAGAGTCTACATATTTATGAGGATTCTCAACTAGTAGTTCAGAAAGTAAATGGTGATTCTAAAAGTAAAGATGACAAAATTTCCCACTACAAGCGCATGGCCGATAGTTTCAAACAGTAATTTGATGACATCACCTTTCAACAAATACCACACATTCAAAATAGGGCAGAAGATGCTATGGCAACTGTGGGTTCCTTATTGGATATTCCTAGCAAAGTGCCTAAGTCCGAGTTTTTGGTCGAACAATTGTTGGTCCCTGCCTATGATGTCTCTGATTCTGCGATGGTGTGTACGATTTTTGGTCCTACTTCCCCTTGGTACAAGGACATATATAACTATCTAAATGACTAAATCTTACCTTTAGACTTGTCAAACAACCAACATAGAACCTTTATCCGTAAGTCTGCCAAATACACCATCATTGGAGATACCCTTTATAGATGTACCTTAGATAACACCTTAATGAGATGTCTTGATGCGAAAGAAGCACAAGCAACCTTGCGAGCAGTACACAAGGGTATATGTGGATCCCATTCTAGCGGTCCTACTTTAGCCCACAATATTATGAGATTAGGTTATTATTGGCCTATAATGGAAAAGGACTCATATATCTTTGTCAAGAAGTGTTGACAGTGTCAGATACACGGAGATTTGATATGCATGCTAGCACAAGAACTTCGTCTGATTACTTCACCATGGCCCTTTGCCCAATGGGGACTTGACCTCATAGGTAAGATACACCCTCCATCATCCAATGGCCATAAGTTCATCATAACTGCCACCAAATACTTCACCAAATGGATTGAAGTTATTCCCATGACCAGCATAATCAGCACACAAATATCCAAGTTTATCCTAAACTACATAATTTTTCGGTATGGTGTACCTCAATCCATTATCACAAACAATGGTCATCCATTCAAAAATTAAGAAGTCTACCATCTATGTGAAGAATTCCATATCCAACATCATTTTTCCATTCCATATTACCCACAAGGTAATGACCAAGCTGAGGCATCTAATAAAACCATTATCAGAATCCTCAAAAAGACTACCAATGACACTGACCGTGACTGGCATTTACAGCTTAATCCTGCCTTATGGGCTTACCACACAAGCATACGTACTCCCACTGGCGCCACTCCATACTCCCTAGTATTCGGATCTGAAGCTATCTTACCTATTGAGGTTGAAATTCCTTCCCTGAGGGTATCCTTGAAAGGTCATCTTGAAGATGAAGAGTACTGTGTATCCAGATTGCATGAATTAGAATTCCTAGACGAACGAAGACAAAAGGCACTAGATCATTTTCAAGCATATCATAATCATCTTTTTCGCAGCTATAATAGCAAAGTTCTAAATCGACACTTTGACATTGGTGACCTGGTCTTAATGGAGAACCCCAAGAATCAAGTTGAACGAGAAAAACCAGGTAAGTTTGAACCTAACTGGTTAGGGCCCTATATTGTCACAAAAGCTTTTGGATCAGGAGCGTATCAACACTCTACCCCTGAAGGAGAACCACTTTTTTCACCAATCAACAGCCTTCATTTGAAGAGGTTCTATGTACAGCTTCTGAGAACCATGTTTTAATTGAAAAAATACAAAAAATAAAAATAAAAAAACGGTTACCTTGATGAAAACCTGGCAAACAGGCGTCTTTGTAACACCAAAAAAAATGAAAAATCAACAAAATAGTAAAGAGAAATAATCTGTCCAATAGTGAAAACCACCTTGGTGGCGCTATGGATAAGTACCATGGTGAAAACCTGACAAACAGGTGCCATGTGTAGTCGACTTCGCTCCTTCATCTACCATCATTCCAATCAGACTTTTCACCATCACTCATAATAAATGGTTGTCTTATCTATTACTTGGAACGATTGACATCAAATCTACTCTGTCTCCCCACTCCATCTTGTATGTCTTATTCCCGACTGGGGGAAAATCCTCGTTCTGTGTCATGTGGACCTTGTACATAGCAACCCAATGTCAAAAAATGTCCTGAAAAATATCCAAAAACATTAGAAAATATCCTGAAAAAAATCCAAAAACATTAGAAAACTCCAAAAAGACAAAAAAAAATCAAAAACATGTCAAAAATCCCAAAACCAGAGTTGGAGTCAGTTGTGTCAAGTCAGTCGTAGACATAGTCGAACTACGTTGCCTCTACGACTGGACGTAGGCAAGGACATCAGTTGATGTGCCCCCGAGGGATTAGGTTTGTCTGTCTAGGTGTATCATGTCTCACACACATAAAATCATGACTTATTCTTTGTTTATATCAAATTCATTGGTCGTGTCGAACTACGAGATCTCTGCGTGTATAACGTAGGCAAGGCTATCAATCAATGAGCCCTCGAGGCCGCACTAGGTCAGTCCAATAGGTTTTATCACATTCACTATCACACACGTTGCATATCATCAACTTAAGTGCATATTTTCAGTCAATTATGTCAGTTAAAGTCTGGTCGAACTACGAGGTCTTTGTGTGTACAACGTAGGCAAGGCTATCAATCGATGACCCCTCGAGGCTGTACTAGGTCAGTCCTTTAGGGTACATCATCTCAAGTCATACACTGTCAACACACACACTTATAACAGTCAAGGAATCAAAACAATTCATGCATCAACAAGGCAAACATGTCAAAACAGTCATCAAGTCAAAATCAAACAAATTGTCAAAGTGATCAACTTATGCCTTAAGCAAGATATATCTTTCTTGTCAACAAACATTGTCAACCGGCATAGCCTCATGTATCTTGTCGCATCAATGACATTAGGCTCAAACGTCTTATACGACACGTGTCTTTCTGAAACCAAGCTTCATCATGCCTTACACAGATAGTCACCAAGTTGAAACAAGACTCAACATCTTATACGGTATGTGTCATCCCTCACATCGAGCTATGTCAAACATCAAACAATTACACAAGATCAAGTTTTAGAAAATACTTGTATTTCGCTTTTTGACTTATATCTTACTTTGTCTTATCTTTTTATTGATTTGTGCATGAGTCTGGTTATAGCTTTCTCAAGGATGTCCCTTGAAGGATTTAGAGAAGCAAGGATGTCTCAGACTCTTTTTCTTGGATTGTTGTCTATCAATTATCTTTTTAACTTTGGATTTTGATTTATGTTAATAGTTTCCTCGAGCATGTCCCATGAAGGATTTAGAGGAGCATTGACATCTCATGACCTATTTTTATTTGTTTGTTGTCTGTGGTTTGTCTAGACAAAAGGACTAGGGCAATCTTGCCCTTAGTATGAGTTACGAAACTCCTTGTCTACGACTATCTTTTTTTCGCAAGTGGATGACTTTGTACACTATGGTTTATCTCATATCATGTTGTGTACTATCCATTTGTGTCAGTCCCACCCAATGATGATAAAATTTAAATATTAGTATATATATGGAAAAATATTGAAGATCATATGTCCTTTCAATCAACCTTCTTTGTTTCTTACTAAAATTTTGAAAACATCCATGCTAACATTTCTCCTATCTGACATAATGATAGAATCCTGTGACACAACAAAAAAATTAGATAATCTACATATGCATACATTCTATAAGCATTATGTATATAGTGTTGTATGTCTATATATAGTACATCATATAGTTATGTTGCATTTAAAACAAGTAGGAACATTAGATATCCCCATTGCATATCTAGGAAAATATTGGCATAATAGGCATTCAATCATCATAAGGTACATAATGGAAACATTACATGTATATAACCATCACATGTAGATAGCATTATATATATAACATTGCATCCCATTATCATAAATTAGTTTACATCCATCATCAATAGAGTCATCATAACATCATAAACTGCATAAACACATCATAATGTAGAAACCATCATCCATAACATGTATGATACAGATAAACAATAACATATCATAGGAAACATAATCATATAGGAAAAAATGCATCATCATAAATAGAACTGCATATCATATGAAAAGCTGCAAAAAATCATATATATCGCTCAAAATAACATGTGTCACAGTACAATGTCAGAATGTATCAATAAATAAAAATGAGCTTGTAGGCTCTATAACCAAAGTGCAATGTCTACAAACATGAAAAAGTCAATGAGTCCCACTTTTGCTACTCCCATGTGGTGAACATGGAGGAAACTGCCTTAGAGGTACTCTCTATGAGGTGGAAGGCCTATCACATGGATCTGTCCTCGGTGGTCCTACCACACCCTCTGTGCTATGTGTCCTAGTTTGACTCCTGCTCTATGATCTCTGGCTGCGTACCTCATTAAAGCTAGGAGCTCATCTCTCAACTGGCACCACTGACTCATACAAATCCTTATAATATGAAGCCCTCTCCACTGCTCTAACTAGCTCACGAGCAAAACCATTAGATGATGTACCACTACAGAGGCATCTAATCTCTGTAAATTGCTTCTCTGTCTCCTGCCTCTGAGCTATTGCCTGATCTCTCTCCATGAGAGCACTGTATCTCTCCATCCATAGGGCATCTCACTCTGCACTAACCACTCTCAGTCTCTCCTCCAATGACTCCCTAGCACTGTCTCTAGGAGCCTCCTCATCCCATCTCCCCTCTACTATCCTGTCTCAGAGCTCTCTCTCCTACTCCTCCATAGGGATCTCCTCCTCAACATCATCCTCTCCATAACCTACTAGTATGCCAAGGAGATCAATGTCCATGTACTCTCTCTCGGCCTCCTCCTCTGCATGCTCCTCTTTGTCAATCTCTATCTTTGCACGCTCCTCTTCTACTACCTCTACGACAGCATGCTCTCCTCCAATCTCCACTCCACCCCCGAGGTCCAACATCGGAATATCCTCAGCCTCAACCTCTCGGATAGGTGATAATCCACCTACCTGACCACCTATTTGTCCTCTCTGACCTCATCTCCCACCTCTACCACCATCGCCGCCTCTACCATCATCACCACCATCTCGGCCTCCAACCCTGCCACCACATCTGCCTCTGCGTTGCCCTCTCGGCCTTGTCCCTCGTCTCTCCACTGGTTTCGGCTTATCCGGATCTGTGTATGGCACAGGATGATGTGTTGCCCACCAGGTATCATATGCAATGGTAGTCCCAGGATCCTCTGCTCCACCCCTCCATCCCCAATGTAACGGCTATAAAGCATGAATTTTTTCCTCTGCAGTAGCAACTGGTATCATAGGCCCCCACCAAGGAACCTCTCTAGATGATCAAGCAAAATCTGCTCATCCTCTCGGCTCATCCTGCACCTCACCAAACTATCTCAGCACACGGTCTGGCAGATGTTTCTCTATGATGTGAACACTAGAAATAGTCCTCCCAATCAGGTACCGTGTCTATCGACAATAAGGCAAATTCTTGTCCTCATCCGACCATTGCTCACAGTCCATGTACGGTCTCCATGTAAACCGAACCAATGTATCCAAGGCATTTCTCCAATATTCGATATCTCCCACATGGTTCTGTGTGATGTTTCCCGCATAGCGAAAAACAAAAGGAGATCTTGCACGGCCTCCCGATTAGCAGTAACTGAAGGACGGAACACAACAATACGTTCCCATGCCCAAACCATGAGAAGAGTAGTCCCGTAGCTCATCGATTGTGCATCTCTATATACTATATCATGCAAATGGAAGTAAAGCATAGCTAATAGACAAGGACCCCAAGCGTATACAACCTCTCTCTCTAACATCCCAACTAACATCTCCCCCACCCAATAGGAAATCCATGACCCCGACGGTCAGGAAGAACTATCCCGACAATCAAAGAACATAATATACAATCTATCCGCTCATATCTATCTGCTAGCACCTGCCATCTAATCTCGTAGTGCTCTATCCCTAAACTACGAATATCATCATATACATAATATCTACTAATCTCACTAAAACCCCTATGGGTATCATACATCAATCTCTCTCCTTTGATAGGTAATGTAAGGATCCTATACACATCCTCCAATGTGACAGTTGCCTCTCCAGTAGGCAAATGAAATGACGAAGTCTATGAATGCCACCTCTCGCATAGGGTAGTGAGCATACCTCTGTTTTCCCGAATAGTGGGGATGGTGCATACATGATGAAATCCTAGTCTCCATAGAAAGCGTGTCTTTGCACTCACTAACCGATCTCTGAGCTTGAAAGTATCTGGTCGTGACTCCCGAGTATAAATAGGATCTAGTATAACCTGCAAAAGGGCATTCAAACAAGGTGACAACGTCAAATCATTCCAATTTTTTATCAGCAATTTTTTTTCTAAACTTTGACAGTCAAATGCATTGTTTTAAAAACATATGCGGTGCATATTTCATATGCATCATTCTTATTTACAAATGTGGTGCATGACCCTACGTGCGTTGAATACATAAGCATATGCGTATCACTTTGCAAATGCGTCTCAAAACCAGACAATTCGAACAAATATGCAAATGCGTTGCATTTTCATTTCTTATCTAATATGCACATGCGGTTCATTTTGGCAAATGTGTTTTACTATCCTACCTGCGCATAAATAACTTTCAAATGCGGTGCAAGAATCAAATGCATGTATTCCCTAAATGACCTAATCATGCCTAAATGTGATTTCACAAATGTGTTGTATCATGCGCAAATGCGTCTCATATAAACGCATATGTGTTGCATACAAAGTGACGCATTTTCAAAATGAAGTTTGGATGCCTAAAACTACGTGTAACACAAAAATTCAAGAGATCGTTTCAATGTACATACCGAGGGTCCCGCGTCGGCTGGCCGTCAGAAGGTCCGAATCCTGTATCCATGATGATGAGTGTACGGTATGGGAGACATTTCACCAAGAGCTCAGAGCAAAAATCTTCAATTCTTCAAGTCTTAGGGGTGCAAATGATTTGATTTTCACCCTAATTCCTATTTATACCTAGGGTTAAAAATGGAATTTCTTCGAACCTTCACTATTGGTCACATAAAATTCCATCTTCCATTGACCCGTACACATCCCTAACACTTCCAAATTCAATTCCGTCAACTCCATAGCATTTTTGACCATCAAATTGACTTATCAAGAATATTTCCTGAATTTTTTGAAATTTGTCAATTTTCTGAGGGGGCATACCTAACTTGTTTCATACTGGGGCACGATTGGGGCATGTTTTTCATGATCTTATTTGACACAACACAATAAATGGCATTGTATCAAAGAGGGGAAAACTGTAGACATTGAAAATTGGTCTAGGCCTGCGAGTACCACTTTCGGCATAATTTTCTATTGTCCATGGTCATGATTAAATAATATTAATTATTTAATTACTTCCTAAACACATCTTTCTTCTATTAATTAAATAACTCTTTAATTATTTGATTAATTCTTTGTGACACTTATTCAACTCTGCTTAATTAAATAAATCATATTTATTTAATTACGTCGCTAATTAATTAATTCTCTTTCTGAATTAAATAATGTATTATTTAATTTACCCCTTTATCATATTTTCAACTACAATTAAATATTCATTTCGAATTATTTAATTATTCAATTAACCTTTTTAGTCAATTAAATAAATTATTATTTATTTAATTAAATCATTTCAATTTTTGAATGTTGAATTAAATTAACATTTAACTCATAATTAATTGTTTCTGTCACATTATTCTTTTGTCCAGTTATCTAATTATTCACTCACTATCTGACTCAAGATCTATTTAAATCCATCAGTTATCTCCAGATTCAATATCTGATCATCTCTACGAAAAGGACTCTCTGTCACAACCAGTCAATTAACTAGTTCTAACTCATATGCATGAACATATTTATTAATTAAATATCTTTATTTAATTAATTAATTCATGTGTGCATTCGAACAAATCATTCTCCAAGTTCTAACTTTATCCTTTTCATTCAAAGTCTAATTCTTCTATTTTTGAAGACTTTCAACTGAAGGTTAAATCATTTATTTAATCTTGAACTCTTATTCTTTCAATTTTTGAGCAGTCTTAACACCAGATTAAATTATTATTCTAATTTAATATTTATCCTGCAAAATTTCCCAACTCACGTTCTAACTGACACAAAACTCACATCGCATGGCATTCAACATTCTCGATCGTTGATCTCTCTTTTGAATATGATTCAATCGTTCGAAAACCAACTTTCTATAAATTGGCTGACCTTTATCATTATTCCTCTCCCGAAATCAATACATTTTTTGGAAGAACTTAATCTTAGATATTTTTCTTAGACATACATCAAGTCTATACTTGCATATGTACTAAAAATCTGAGGGCAAGAATACCAACATGGCAAAATGGAGAAGGACAATCAAGATAATTCGAGGAAATGGATTGATATTTGGTGAGACTGTTCTATGTTTTACGTTATTTACTTTTTAGTTCATTTGATTTGTTCTTTGTTGTTTGATTTAGATTTATGCATATTTAGATTAGATTTAACCATCTTATTGTGCAACATTTATTTTATCTATGTCACACAATGCATAAAGCATATGAAGAATAAGTCAATGAGACTTATGCGTTGAAGTAAAGGAGAATATGGTTTAGACGTTGCAAGTAAATGAATGCAGATTTTAAATTGTTTACTAAGTCTTAAACCACACATAAGAAGATGGAACTAAAGTATGAATATGTGGCACCAAAAAACTGTAGAATGTGGGAAACAATAGAAGTCTAAACTTGCACCCTTTTTTGGTAAAGCCATGTGATAAGCACAAAAATCAGTCAATGCAAAGATGGCAAAAATATGTGAGGATAGTTGACTTGCAAATAAAATAGGAAACCTATAGAGAAGTTTCGATGTCCCTTGACTCAATAAAAGAGTCATGTTGTCTCAAGCATGAAGTCAACTCAGCCATTTTAAGAAATTGGAAATATGAGGATTGTCATGTGTTGCAATTTGAGAGTTTAATTCAGCCGAGTCATTGCATGAGATTAAGAAGTTGACAAAATTATTATCTTTTTTGTAGCATTTGGAAGCTCAAATTTTAGTATATATAGAGGTGCTCTCTCTACCATTTGTTACATTTTTAATTATGATTTCTCCATTGTTATTTTGTTGTATTTTCTCTGTAAGAGAATTAGAGAGCTTGAGACTTAGAGAGTTTCTTTGTTATTTTTCAATTATATTGTTTCAAGGGAATTAGAAAGAGGCTAGAAGTGGAAGTTAGGTTGAACTTAGAAGAAGTAGCAAGCGAGCTTGTGGAATTGAGCTAGGAAGGAAGAAATATCAGTTGGAGCTTTTATACAGGCTTGTTGATTTCTATTCATTTGTAATTTATCTTAGAAAGGTTATTTATTTATGATTGTCTTGTTTGGAAAAGATTGATTTAAGAATGGGTTAAGGTTCTTTGGATAAGCTTGCATGTTCTTGGTTGAATCTTGCTTTGGTGAAACCTTTCTATTTAGTTAATACTTTGTTCTTGTTAGTAACAATATGTTGTTCACAAGTAAAATTGAGTATTTTATGTTTTATTCTGATCCTCATGTTAATATGGATTTTTCTATAATAGAAGTTGATTAAGCATGATGCTATGTCTAGATAGCTAAGCATCCTCTTTGGCCTTAGATTTTCCTTAAAAGATATGTAGAAATGGTATCTTGAAAAATTAAAAAATAAATTGTTATTGTAGACAAACAATTTGCTTTTAATAATAGGCAACATTCAAGTTGCCAACAATTTTTTTTAGCTAGCTATGTTTACATTTTTTTATGTTAGATTCTCTCTAAAACATGATACCTTTAACTCACAAAACTCATTGGGACCTTCTTGTGGACCAAATGAGGTAATAAAAAGGAATGTTGATGTTTTCTTGATCACGCTATATTCAACCTAAATAATGTGGTAATTTTGACATCATTATCCATATATGTGAGGGATGTATCTTGTAGCTAAATGAATTGTTAGATCATTGCAACTGCATAGGTGTTCAAGTCTAGCTTTGGATTCCTAGTGGCACTAGTGTCGCAAACAAGCACTATAGTCCTTCCTAGCATTGTAGTCCTGACTCTAACACTAGTGTTCTAGTCAATGAGAAACCAAAGCTTGGTTTTGGTCCTCAAGACAAGCATAAAATCTTCATAGATGGAATATTATAACTAAGGTGAGCAAGCCCTTCAATCTCCACTACGCAAGAGAGGTTTCAAAATTTGTAATTGTAGGTCAAAGTTTTATTATGTATATGGTTTCAACTTTTTACCTAGAATTTGAATTTTTTGTTTTGTTTTCTATCTTATTTTCCTTGTGCTAAGAGTAAGAAAACTGCATTGTTATCAACAAAATATGATTTCTTATTTTTGTTTCTATTGTCGATTGATAAAATATTTAATCAACACCCATTCTTCCCAATCTGCAATATTTTTTGAAGAAGTTTGCAGTCTTTGTGTAAGTTTCAAAATCCCTTCATTTCCAAGCATCTTTTTCAGCAAATCAGGGCATATCATACTTCATTCTCTGCAACATTCATGATTGTAAGAAGAAAATGATAGATAAAGATGTCATAGATAATATGATAATGCTTTTGGTGGTTAACCATGAGACCAAACTTGTCACCATAACGTTTCTGAACAGATATATGACTGTGCATCCACACTACTACACCCATGTACTATAAGGAAAAAATTGTATATTAGTTAACATTTATGTCCCCTTGCATTTTGTCTAGTCAAGCAGCTTTTCTTGGACCAAATGCCTCCAGGAGAGAATTTGGACTCACTGTATTTTTTTTCCTTCGTGTGTGGGTAACAACTCTAATTTAACAATATCTCCTTTTGGTTTTCTATTATCTGAGTTACCAACATGGGAAATAATAGTTTTAAATGTTATGAATAAGTCCATCTCTGTTGTGTCTGATATTTGTTGTTCTATCGTTTTCAGGTATATTTTATTCTTCTCTTTTGGATGCCACTATATTTTAAAGTTTTAAGCTTTCTTCTAACAGCAAAGCATACTTTGCTTCAAATGATTTTAATTTTTTTATCAAGGAAAATTTCAAGCCAAAATTGCAAATTATGAATACAGTCTTAGTTAATTCATCTATGCATTCAAATTTCAAGTATAAAGATAATAAGACACACTAATTTTCGTATATAGGTATTTAGTATAAATTTGAAGCAAGATGAATGGTTTAGGGCTATTTCATAAGAGACAATGGTAGTTGTAGGGTATGTTGGTGGTGGTTTTTTCGAATTTTTTTTAATTCAAATTGACTACGTAGTTATTATGGTCTATGGAATCATGCAAGTCAATTAAATTTATTCTTAATATGATTAAATTGATTATATATACATCAGATTCATTGAATTTCAAGAAAAATATTTCATTTTGTTAAATTTTGAATGGTGCTTTTATAAATACCTAAATCAACTATTAACTCTCAGTATTATGGTTATCATCAATATACCACTTTTGCAATTTGTTTGGTTGATTTATATAGTTTTAAGAAATTAGATTAGTTCATTTGTTGAATTTTAAAAAATGTTACCTAAGTCTTTATTGATTAGATTTGTCATTTTAAAAATAGTGGTAGTAAATTCTATGGTTTCTCTCAAATCTTATAATTTTGTTTGGTTTTTTGAAATGATGAGATTCAATATTGATTTTATACATGTAAAAACTTTGTGAGTCCATAATATCATATGGCATGAATTGTCTTTATGAAGTAAAGATTATGTTTTTTTCTAATTTGAATTTAAGATTTTAATAAATGTAACCTCTTGCTAGAGAAAATTATAAATGTAACCTCCCGCTAGAGAAAAATTATTTTGGGTGGTCATCCAAAATTATTAATTTTTAGAAAAGAAAAGAAAAAATATATTTAAAGGAACTCTTGTAGAGTTATTTTAATTGTGAACCTTGAGAATTTTGGCTCTTTAATTAGCTTGTTTGTGATTGGTTTTGTAAATTATTTTTGTGATGAACACAAGGTGCAATTATTATTTGTTTCAATAATATAAATGTCATTTCTTATATTTTGTTGTAAATACCTATAGTAAATTGGCTTTGTCAATCAAAATAACACTTCTTGATCTAAATGTTGCTCAAAATCCAACTCCTCTAGTAGCTTGGTTCATTACAAAACTTAGTTTGAGTTTAATCAACCAAAGTTGTTTTCTTCTATAAATTTATGCATGTTTGTTGTCCCGTTGGATATATCAATATCTTCTTTTTCCAACATGTTCAGATTGATCTTTATGAAATTTAATTATATCATGTTATCATTGATTAAGAGCTCTTTCGTTTGAATCCAATGTGTATCATTAGGTCTAAGAAACTTGAATGTTGATATCACAATTTTATTTATTTAGACAATTTCTTTTTAAATATTTGGATTCATTTTTTGTTGTCTAATCAAGATATAGCACCACATTATGTAGGATTTACTCATGGTAGTGTGATTGGTGGTTGTATTACCATGGTTTCCTTTCATATTATACTTCATTGGCATTATTTATAGCTAGAAATAACTTGGGTTGTTATATTTTCCCACATCATTTTTTTTAATAGTTGCACTTGAATTGGTATTGCATCAATTTGCTTCTTTGAATTTGTATGTATGTGCTTGTTCTTTTTATTCATCTATTAAAAAAATTCATGTTCATGGAATACCTTGTCAAGCTTTGAGCTCTAGAATTTTTATTTAAAGTTAGTTTGTATTTTGTATTAGATTTATAACTATGATTTTCACTTTTGTAACTTGTTCCAAATTTCTATTTCCCTCAAGGCCTGTTTAGGCACTAAAACTCAACATGGAAGACATAATTTTGATACCAAAATCACCCTTATAGTCTTTGGTAGGAACTTGGTTTTCTTGCAACTCTTATAAGTAAATTGTTATGATGTTGATATTGATTAATATGATGTTTGTACAATGGTCAAATTTACATAGCCATGCCATTTTCCATTTTAGTTTTGTGTCCATTTTGAGAGAATATCTTAACATAGTTTCTTATTGGCAATGTTATAATCTTGTGAGAAGTCATGTTCCTTCTGAAATAGCTTCTCATTTGTTTAGATTTTTTCCTATACGTGTATCCCCCACCTTATCTATATAACGACATAATATGATAACTTTACCCATGGCATGTGTTTAATACACCCATTCATGAAGGCATACCCATACATCCATAGTCCACCTTGATTCTATGATTTCCATGTCTTGGGTCATTTCTATGGGCATGGGATCAATCTTATGACCCTTGAAATTTTAAATTTTAAATTCAAATTTTGGGTAAATCCCACCCATTAATTTTTTCCTTGAGATAACTAAACACATATTATCATTATTAATTATTATATCTCTATAGTTAAAGGCATTCAATTGCATCCATTTCATCAATTGAGTATCATCCTATCTCATTCAATTATTCTCATTAAAAGAACATGCTAGGAATACTTCTATTTGTGCACTAAAATAAATCAAGACTTACACAATAATTATAGAGTATTTGTATGATTAAAACTTGATTCCTTTGATCATTAGCATGACCATAAATCTAGTCCTTTTTTGAGGTTGACCTATGAAAATGTGAAACCTAGTAATTGGGTAGCCCTCTAAAGGATTTATAAATTTTACTAGTTTAAATATCAAAGAAAAGAAATGTAAATGAGTTTAATTATAGAGTAGAAGTGTATATATAGCTATATCATTTATTTAGGTTACAAGATATTTCTTCATTTACATATATTAAATCCTCACAAATAGTGTAGATTGTTATAATTTTGAGGTTGACTATAGATATAGAGGATTGGCTATTAGTCTCAAGATACCTAGAATCCAATTTCATACCTAGATTATTCCTCTCCCTCCAACATATATATAGCTAAGTACTTCCCTTTATCTATTAGGAAGGTGTTATACACCTTTCATTATTATCAATGTCTATGTGGGATGCCACACATTGGTATAGGGAAATGTTTTCCTAGGGGAGGTTGTATGTGATTAAAAATGTATTTAATGTGAGTAGCACATTCAAGGTTATTAGCTTAGTGAGCACATGCTCAATTAGGCTTATTGGAGGAATGCATTTAATTTATTTGGGATCATTATAAATACATTCAACATTGTCTATTATATTTAATCTTTGGGATAATGGTTGTAATACAATATTGGACATGAGGTATTAAGAGGAGTAATATCTAGTTCCTTGGAAAATGTGGTGTTACATGGTTTAGAAGAAAACTTAGGAACTCACCTTGGGATTCTTGGGCATTTATTTTTATTTATTAGGTGTATTTATTATTTGTAGTTGTGGTATTAAATAACGGTGGCAAGAAAACTTAGTAAGTTTTCCTTGCTTTTTTCTCACTTGCATATAAATGGGAGCCTTAGAATGGAGTTATCCATTAATCACTTGATCATCTTGTACTTTTTCAATAAAAATAGAGCATGGAGCCTGACCTAAATTTTTTATTGAGTATACATTAAGGAGAATGGATTAGTATCTATGATTCTATTTTTTTCTTGGATCAATCTCATGAGGATATCAACAATGGTTTCTCATTACTATAGAAGAAAGTCATATCTTGCATGGTTTCCACCCTAGTTGAGAGTGTTGATCTTCATGGACTGCTCAAAGTTTGTTATTGTATTGTGAGTATTTTCTTGCATGAAATACACTAATGTTAATCCTTTGAAGGCCAAAATTTTCCTAAAGGGTTTTCCTAGGGTATATTAGTGTCTCTTTTACATGATTTTATTTAATAAAAGATGGAGGCCTTATAAATTATGTTAAAATATAAAAATTATAAGTTACAATCTTTGATAAAATGGGGGAAAAAATAAAAATAATCACCCCCATCAAGTAGAGAGAAGCTAAGAACAATTTGAAGATTTTTTCTCTTTATCAAAAGTACTAGCAAGAGGAGTTAAATTGGCGCGAGGACCAAGGAGGAAGGAAAACTAACCACATATGAGGAGTGGGTGCAATAGATTGAGGAGGATCATAGATGGAAACAAGAGGAGAAATGTTAGGCATGTGTCATAGCAAGAATTAGATAGCCTTGAACATCTCATTGTCCTTTAAAACTAGAATAAATTTGAATTCCTCATTGTGCTAGAGAGGAATGACATAAACAACTTACCTTTATCATTTTGGAGGCCCAAAATTGCAGCATGAAATATGCAACTCACCATTGGGTTTCCTAGCACCTAATGGTGGGGAAAGAGACCACCAATAGATTAAGCCCTACCATAAAACTCATGGGATTCTATATTCTCAAATTTATCTTCAGAGAGGAGGTAGCACTGCACATATCCAAAGCCAAAAAGGTGGAGAAAATTCTTGTCTTGTGATAAATCCATGGAATTGGATAATAAAATGGAGATAAGTTCTCTAAAGAGCATTACTTATGGATAGGTAATTAAAATATCTTTCTCTATAATTCTATGAATAGAAAATTAAAGTTTTACATGATCAAAGGTGAAAATATGGGAGAGATTTATACCATCATATAGGTCATATTTTGTGGGCTCCAATTTGTTGGGTCAAATATGAACTCCTTTTTTGTAATATTTTACATGATAGAGAGTGTTCAACTTACACTAGAGATATGTGGGGAAGTGATGTCCAAACCAAATTAATAACCTCCTATATGGAGAGAGTATATTAGATAGCATTAATGTGTTGCAATGGCTTTGTCTTTACACCAAAAGATCAACCTATTAATGATCGATACAAACATCAGATTTATACAAGATCCATGAGAGGTAGTTAATCCATGTCACGAATCTAGAGGGAAGCGCTAAACAACCAAGGGGATGAAGGCACAAACCTTCCAAAAATCTCCCCCAACACGATCATGATATTTGAACCTATGACCTTGCTTTGATACCATTTGTTACAATGGATTTTTCATTGCACCAAAAAATCAACCTATTAACACCTAATACAAATGCCGGATTTATACAAGATCCACGAGAGGTGGTTAAGCCATGTCATGAATACAGAGGGCAGTGTTGAACAACCAAGGGGACAAAGGCACCAAACTTCCAACATAATGTTCCTCCAGAGTAATAAATAGAAACTAACAATCCCTTGATTTTGGAAGCCATGAAAGAAGGGAGATAATATTTTAGGACTAATAAAGCAACAACAACAAAGTCCCTCAAATGAATCTATCTCCCTAATTTAGCTGGTATACTCCTTCCTTAGATCCCATGGCACTTATCTTAAATAAACACAATTTTGATGACACTAACTCAAATGGAGGATGACCAAGAAATGATAACACCCATGTGATCCATGGATTCACAACCTTCAATAACCATACATGCGGTAATTATTAATGGTATCAATATATAACAATTGGGCCAATTAAGATCTCTTCATGTCCTATTTCGATTAGATATTAGATGAAAAGAGCCTACCAATGAGGACACAATTTTGAAACTAGATAATAATACTCTCCATCAAAAAAGAGAGGACAAAACCACATTCAAGGAAAAATACCTCTCATAAGAGAGAAGAAGAAAAGACCATTTAGCCCCCCCTTCAATGAAAATATCCATCACAAAAGCAATCAATCTCCCTCCATACGAATGATGACAAGAGAGACCATACAACCCCCTATAATGAGATAACCTACTGCTAAGAAGCACTGGAAGCACACTTGTGGAGTAACACTAGAATCCTTAATTCATAAAGAAAAGGAAAGATATTTTTTATGCTAGAAACCATATTAGATTCACTCAAGGACTCATACCGGAATCATGATAAGCAACAACAAACCCGATTCCAAGGAACGTTGGAAAGCTTGCAAACTAGCACAACCCTGGAATCTATGAAGCAGCAGTCGATTGATAAATGGTCTAGAACTGAAATGAAGTGCCAAGATCAAAATTGCACCCTCCCAACTATCAAAAAATTTGGCTAAGTAATCTCTAGAATACCCTTTGGGGCAAAATTGAAATAATAATCAAATTGGGACAGATACAGATAAAAGTGCATGGATGGCATTGTAGAGCTCCTTAATAGCTTTCCAATGTCGCAAGAATCATGAAAATCGAAGATCATGGCAAAAATTTATGAGCTCAAGAGTAAAAAACCAAGATCTAACTTCAACCAATAATAAATATTGTAAGACAAAAAAATTATGCAAAATAACCTGCACCATTGCAAAATTGGAAAAACCAATTTTGTGACGATATCTCGTTCAAAAAAATTCACCTCTTGGATTGCAAGTTATGGAAAAATGATAAGAAGACCTAAAAGTGGACATGTCCAAACTAAATAGGAGCAAAAATTAGGCCCTCAGTTGCTCCATATGACTACTTGTGGTGTACAAAGTTAAAAAGAAAAAGAAAAACATCACTGCCACCGATGATGGCACCATTGGGCAGAGCGGTGGGGGTCGACAGGACATAGGTGGCACCACCCCTAGGCGCTAATCCCTTCTCGCTTATGCGGGACCATGGGTTTCCAATTCCCAATGACCAGGGTCCACGGTAAACTAAATAAAACTATCAATAGTGAATTGTTTTTTTTAAATTAATATCTATAAAATTGCCAAAAATAGCTTTTCATACCAATAATCTAGGATGATGTGACAGACGGTGAATTAAGCCACAAAAATCATACACCTACTTAGAGGGTGTACAAAGTTGATGTGGACCAGAATATGTTGGGTACTAGAGGAATATTTCCAACAACCTAGATTGTTGTAGACGACATTGTCATATTGTATGACTTGGTACTGATCTGTACAAATCTATACAGCTGACAAAAAAAATTCCTGAGGCCCCAATAAAAAGTCTCAGATATTGATAATTTGGTAGTCAATCCTTAGGTTCTCGGGCCTTCCATACATAATGGCAAGGTCAATTTCACCCAAACTACTCTGAAAAATTAGCTACCCCTTAGATCTGGCAACTGAAATCCTTCCTTCAAACCCTTGTAGATCAGTCAATATATGATGAAATTTGATGAAACGAAAGCCAAACTTGACTTTCTATGACACCCTGGATTCAATGGTGAGGTTCTTAAGACCCCAACTCATACCCAACAAAAAAATTCATGCCAAGATTGGTCCCTCAAATCTGGGAAGAAATATACAATACTGAACCATTGATACCATGTAGGATTTTATGGTGAACTCTTCAACACCCCAAGATCACCTACAAGACAACAATAACTTCCATAAGAGAGATGGTAGAGATATAATACTATGATTAAGGATACAAGAATTCTAAAATGAATATGGCAGCCAAACTAAATATGGCAGTGTACATACAAAGCCTCGCTTATATAGGCAAGGTGAGAAATAGGATTAGACAAGATCATGACAAGTGTATTAATCCTATTACATGAGATAAATAACTCATAACAACATAAGATTCAAGCATTAAATTCATTCCAACTAGATAAGATAAGTGACAACTAATACTTAACTAGAAAGATTCCTTACTATGACCTAAGAGGACTTAACAATGTAAATAGGACATGGATCGGTAAAACACCTATTTACACCAACACTCAAGATGAAAAAAGATGATTTTTTTCAACTCATGTATATGAGGTTGATCATAAATTAATACTATTGATGAATGACATAGTCACAAAAATCTATCCAAAATCTTGGCCACCATAAGTTATCCAATCAAATGTCAATACGTAGAGGTACTACCATTTTTTATAATTTTCTTGCGTTGTAGACTTGAGATGGCTTTCCAATTATATCAAATAGCCATGATAAAATCAAAACATAACTTTTATTAATGGCATGCAATAAGTTTTACTCCATATTCTTTCAAATGGTGATGTTTCTCAAAAAGTGTTTTTATCATTCCTTGGATCCATAAACACACATATTGATGACATATATAAGTAATGATTCCACCCATTGATGTGATTCAATTATGTCAATGCCACATGCCTAGATGGAACTAGACTGGGTATCCTCATGTAATTATATAGATAGCTTTACAAACTGACATGGTATTTTTATCATATAAATGTTGTCAGAATGATTGAGCATGCATTATTGAAATTAATGCCTCTATGAATCTCACATAATTCTTTGAAAGTTTACTTGAGTTGTGTAGTGCAAATTAGTGTGATCCCTAGATAAATATGAGGAGGAGGCACCACTAGTGATAAATTACTTACTAATCCTCAAATCATGGAGTAGAGTAAGATAAATGTGCACTTTTATATTACTAAGTCTCATTCCTGAAGTGTTGAAACCTACATCAATTTTGTATTATAGTAACCAAGCAACCATGGTAATCTTTTGTACCCATTAAAATTTAATGATTCACATATTATGCCTTAAAAAATTCAAGGTGACAACTCACTATAGTGACTTCTTCTACACAAAGATAGGTATTCCATTCGTGGAAGAATAAAACATGTTATCTAATATTAAAAAAATTAACAAAGGAAGATTTGATAAATAGAGAAGTAGTATAACGGTCAACCAAAATAGAACTAAGTAAATCATTTCAGCTTATTAAAAAGGCCATGAAGGATGAAAAATTATTTAAGGGTGCAATTCCTTATCATTTATTTTTACATGTTAAATTGATCAAAGTGGCCTTATTAGTAAAATGTTTTTTACGAGCGAGGTTTTAGCAATAATGGTTGGTGCATGACCAGTCCACATATTGTATGAGGATTTATATTAAGTCTACCCCATAAAGGGGTTCCATCAAGCATCTCCAACTAAACTCCACCATTAAGCATGATATGATGACCCAAGTATAGGCCTAGCTAGCACACCTTCAACTTGTCAAGGAAGCTTTAAAATTGATTATCAAAGAGTAGCACCATTCTACTAGGATAAAATTCATGTTGTTTATTGTGGTAATCATGCCATTATTTCTAGGGATATTTCTCCAAATGTTGACTCTAGAGTGCCAAAAACTATTTTTCATCTAAACCATCATAAGCATCAAATAAGTAGGTCATTATCCAAAAATATCCATATTACAATAGTTTAATGAAAAAATCTCACATTAGGCTTCTTGACATGATAGTTTTTGAACTAGAATGAAATTGCCCCAATAGCCCAAATGTCAAAATCATGATTTTTTGGATCAACTAGCCTTAATATCTACAGTTATAATTCTATGATAGGCAACTTCTCCATAGAAAAGGATTCAACGCACTTGTTGATTAGCATTATCTTCACCCACATATTTATCTTGCATAAATATTTCTTCTAGTTGTTGTAAGAGATTGTTGTAATGTTTTACACATTGAGAAATAAGACAAATTTGTAAATAGTAGCGCATAGCTATTTATAACAAAGATTTTATAACAAAATCGATTTTTAAGATTTTATATCATGCTTAAAATGTAGCACATAGATTTTGAGCTCTTAATAACAAAACCAAAATATTAACCATTCTCCTATGTGTGTGGAATGATTGAAGGACAAATAACTTAAGACCTTACATACACTACATATATCCATATCTAACCCAAATTATACTAATTTATTTTATCTTTTATTTCACCTACACACTACAATCAAAGCTAATTCTAAGACTAATCCTTGAATGAATAATTATTTGTATGAAGTTGAGTTAGAAATTGCTTTAACCATTTTCAAGCTGAAATTATTTTTGTTCTTTCTGAAGGGGAGGGTGAATTGAATATTTTTTAGACTATGATCAAATGTTGTTTGAATTAATTGTTATTGCATATTTTGTATCTAGTTTGTAAAATTGAGCCTTCTATAAGTCCAACATCAATAGACACGACATTTCTCATTTTATTCTCACAAGTTCCATGTTTTTCTAAAAAAATTATGCATGCCTGAATCTCTTCTCTTAGTGGTATCATTGATTATTACAAGGCAAAGATTAGTGTTTAGTATTTAATGCAAGATGAACTTCTAGTCTTTGATATTGGTATAAGGAAATATTCTTACCAATTTATTGCCTTGAAATTTTTAAAATCCTCTTAGAAACATGGGTGATATGTGTATGGTATCACATAGTTCTACTTGCATTCCTTATATAGAAGTAATGTGAGAACATGACCATTATAACCGGTATACAAGCTTCATGGAATGAGATGAATTGTTAATCTTAGGAAAAAAATTTCTAGTTTCTTGGAAATTTTTATAGGATCTATCATTTATATACAATATCATTTTAATTCTAAAATATTTTACACTATTAAATGTATTTGAGCTTTAAATTTTTTTTGAATAACAAATAAACATTTGATTATTTGGCTATAGAAATATAGATTTATAAGTGAAGCTTTGTAAATTATAGAAAAATCTTTTATTTTATCAAAGACATACTTAATATAATGATATGTTCTTCTTAGAATGTATTTTAACAAGATGCACATTAAGTAGAAATGCTAAAATTTCTAGCTCTCTGTAATTTTATATAAGTATAAGATCATTATTATTGAATATATATATATATATGAATTATATTATATTAAAAGTAAAATGTGCATCGTTCAAGATATTCAAGTTAATAAGATAGGTCATGGCAAAAAAAAAAATCTTAAAGCTCAAGGAAATAGACATTTTGGATATCAGTTAGGGATTGGAGATTATTAAGGGGCTATAAATTTATTGAATAAATTTTTTGTATACTCACTTTTTGAATAATGAAGCCATTAAGAAGGTTGATCATATCTTCCACAAGATCTTCATGCTCGACTTTCTCTATTTTAGATAATAGACCAAAGAATGCATAACTTTTGAAATCAAAAACAATATGATGAAATCCTATTAATTTTTTTTTACTATTCACATAAATCAAACATACAAAAATATTATTCATTAAAAAAATAACAATCTATTCAAACAATTAAATTCTTTTGAAAAAAAATCAGTATTAAAATTGAATAAATACTTAAATAAAGTGTCTATGAAGGACCAATAGAATACAGTTCAATTTAAATAGATAAGACTGGAGGTCTTCATAAATATTATTTAAATAGAAATTTGGAAGAAAAGATGTCCCATAATCAATGAATGGCCCATCTCACTCACAAGACAAAATAAAAAAGGCAAAGCAATAAAATATCATAAAAGATTTGCAAGCAATCAAATATCATAAAAGTTTTGCAAGCTGCCACGTCTCATTCAAAAATAAAATAAAATAAAATATCAGAAAAGATTTGCAAGTTGCCACGTCTCATTCAAAAATAAAATATTCACAATCCAATCGGATTTTACTTCGCTGTATATTGTCTGCTGCCACGTGTACGTCTATTCTTTTTTTTAAAGATATTAATACCTCCCATCAAGGAAAAATCATGTCTTAATAATTAACCAAAATAAATGAGGAGCAATCGATAATTGAAATAATTAAATTTGAAAATTAAATTACATTAAATGTATTTCAAATTTCAAAATTAAATTTTGCAAGTTTGATGAAAATGTTATTATATTAATGTAATTTAAGATTTTGTTTGATGAGTATAAATTTTATTGTGTATTGTCGCATTTGTTATTGTATATATATATTATGGTTTTATGAAAATAGAAACAACGTTTATTTAGTATTGGGACAATTTCATCATTAGAAAAAAGCCTCCCAATTTTTTATGTATAGGCAACTCTTTCAACTCAGGCTCCATCTTAGCAAGAAAAAGCTTGCTCAACTTTTCACTTGGGTGGCCTACAACCTAACTAGATTCACCTTAATGTATTGAACTTGGCACAACAAATGGAGTGATCCTTACTTCAAAAGAGTATTTTTGACCTTCCTACTGAACCAAAAAGCAAAGATTGTCTTATTTGAAGTACAATCAACTCCTCTTACTACTACATTGTGATGGATGGTGTCCATCACATATAGGATAATGAACCTATTGGTAGATAGTTGAACAACATCTAGAGCTAAAACGTCACCATCAAAATAAAAATATTTCAATAGCTTGTTAGACAAAAAAAATATCTTTACTGGAGATAATCTTGTCAAAAGAGGCATCATGAGCCCTCCAATATGCTTCATATGCTTCGAAGGGAATGCAACCCAAGATCATCTCATTTGATTGTGATGAAGCATCCACAATCTAGATATTGCTCTTTACTTGGGTGTATGGTTCATAAACAAATTAAATATGGACACCTACACCACAAAATGGAACAAATGCTACATCAACTCTTTAAAAGGTAAACCTTTCATCAAGTTCTTATGATCTTTTATTCCTTTTTACTACATGTGGAATATTTGGTCATATGGGAATAATAAAATCTTTGAAGATAAATTCAACCAAAGGAAAGATCTCATTCAAAATATCCAACGTGCCATGATTGAAAATGCCAAAGTCCGCTTCAAAGTAAAACTAAACATGAGCATCCTATGTAGAGTTGAACTCAATCTTCTCTTAAGATATAATCTATTTGACTTTTTTAGTTCTCATATGTAGTAGCACTTTTGTCTCCATTAATTATCCAACTCTCTTCTTTGATGATGTTTCTAACGCTAGTTTAGATATTGTCATTACAAGTGTTTTTTGGACTAGAACTAACATAAGAATATTAGAATTTTTAATGAACTTAGACAAAACTCCAACATTATTGAATTGATGAAATGCAAGCTTGGCCTATCATTGGCAGGTAAAGAAAATATCAAGAATATCTCAGTCTATGGGGACTCCAAGTTAATTATACAATTATTCTCTAGCACCCAAGTAGGAAAATCCATCCAACCTAAGATTTTACTAGTTGAACCTAGAAATAATTTGAAAACTGTGAATCAACTATATTGGCACTACTTCCCTAGATATTTGAATGCTCTTGCTAATAAAAAGCTAAGAAATACAATATTTACCTTAGAGTTCTACTTAGATTACACAAATTAGGAATGGGGGTACAAAAAATCATCCTAATGAATATAATGCGTAATCTTTGGCCTTTGTTGGAGCACTCTAGGTTGAGTTATCTTCACCACAAGGTGGAAGACTTATTGTATTATCCAAATCCTTCACACATATTGGTTTATATTCTTTGTATCTCTAATTGATCAATAAAACTTTATTTTTAGCAATTTATCGTTTCATGAAAAATGTAGGTGATTATAGTAAAGAACATAGAGATGCATATACCTTAACTATATATAAAAGGGTAAAAGTGTGAAAGGGACATTTCATTTTTACCCCCACGCTTAATGAGAGAGATTTGAGTGCATTGACATGGTGCATCATATAGGCCATATCACTATCTTCCTTGAGAGAATATGTATCTGAATTGATGTGGGAAACCCCCAAAGATAGTTAGCATCTAAAAAATTACTTTTTTATAAAATATCATTTAAATTATCAAAACATCGTAAAACTAGTGTAGGTTAGTTTTATGTTCAAAATTAGTATCCACATATGACACTATATCTATTGAATCATCCCTTTATCTAAGGGTGTGAGCCAATACACATGGTTTGAACCACATAATCAATTAATAATCATGTATTTCAACTAGAAAGTGTCAGTGTTTAGATTTTTAGTAGATTTGACATTTTGTTATCAATTTTTTTATTTTGTGTACCACTAATGATAAATCTATTATCAATTTATGGAGGATGAGATTTAGATTAGAGAGTGGTCAAATAATTACTAGCTATGGAACCTTCATGATTTGAATCTTACACACGCCAAATTATATATGCCATCAAACTCGGCATTGGGTACTTGAGGTAGATGCTTGCATTTTATTATGACTACACATGCTCACAACACTCACATAGGTGATATTTAGATACTAACACCCTCCACCTACCCCAAACAAGATGAATGTGAAACTAGAGAATGTGTGTTGGATCATAATGCTTTTGATTTAGGGAGGCAACTTGTTGCATATACTATTATGTTTGTTAGTTCAAGCATGTATGAGATGGAGTACCCCTATCAAATATTATAGTTGGTGTAGAATATCTTAGAAGACATGTAAGTGTTTATTATTGATTATTTCCATTTTAATTCTTCTAGACAAACACGAGTCCTCTATTTATATAGTTTTACTCAATTGATACAAACAATCTATTCTTAGGGTAGATGCATGTTGGCACATTTGTATTTATAAATATATTGGGAACCACTCTTTAAGCTACAACACTTCTCTAATGTTTGGAATTTATGTATATATAAATACCATGTCCCCCAAGTGTATCAATGCACACAACACTTGATAGACCCATATGTTATTGATTAGATACTAGTGGTGTAGGCAAAGGGAGAGTGGTGTATGTGTCAAAATAATGGTGCATTCTCATACAGGATTAGCCTATTTAGGAAAATAATGGTGGTGGAAAGGATCAAGTAGGTTAGGGCAAAGGTTTAGGTGAAAAATAAGATAGGGGATTGGGAATGTGGGTGAAGTAATGGGAAAAAAAGATTTATTTGGAGAGAAAAATGGGTAGATGGATAGGTAAAAAAGTATTAAAAAAAGATAAATGAGATAGGGAAATGAGGAAACAGGGTAAGAACTAGGTAAATGAGTTGGGAAATGGGTAGGAAAATGATAGAACGGTGTGATAAATGGGAGGGGAAAAATTAGAATGGGTAGGGAAATAGGAGAGGAAACATTAGAATGAGGTGGGAAATGATAGAATGAAATGGGAAATGATAAAATAGGCTGGGAAATGGTAAAAAAGGTTAGGAAACATGATGGGAAATGAGATGGGATGTGATAAAATGAGTCGGGAAATGGTAAAACAAGTTGTCAAACAAGATGGGGAATCATATAGTAAGTTGAGAAAGAAGAGGCGAAATAATAAAATGAGGTGAGAAATAGGGTTGAAAGTAATAGAATGAATTGGGAAATGAGAGGGGAAACAATAAAACAAGGTGGGAAAAGAGATTGTAAATGATAGAATAGGTTGGGAGACAAGATGGTAAATGATAAAATAGATTGAGAAAAATAGGTAAATTGGGGGGAAATGGTAAAGTCTAGATGATTTAAGAATAAGAAAATGTGAGACTGATGAGGTTGAGTGTGCATGTGTGCAAATATTTCTCATAGTGGTATAATGAGAGAGGCGGTCATTCATACTAAGGATGCTACACAACTTTAATGAGGATGAGTGGGGGTTGATAGTGGGGATCGATGGTGGTGGTCAAATTATGAAACCTGGTATAAATGCCCAAGCTTGGGGCAAACAAGGCACTTTTGATTACCTTGGAAAAGTAGTGGTAATTAGAGATGTCGATATTTTATCTCCCAATAAGGGAGCTAATGGTGACACTATATGATTTCTAACACATCATATAGTTCATAATGCATGTGGATGAGATATACAAAAGGAGCACTATGATGACTAGCAAGGAGGAATCAATTGTTGATCCAGGGGATCAAATTAGATATTGATGTGTGTATTGAGAGGGTGCATTAGGTACCCTTTATGTTGATGGAAATTGTTAGTAGTATACTACTATCTAATAATATTTGATGACCTATTTTATGATTGGATTTTTAGACATGGTAGCAAAGATGTATGAGCAAGGTACACTATTTACATTATCCTTATGTTTGTTGGCACACTTATACTAAGACTTATACTTGTTCATGTATCATGATGGATAGAGTATATTGTTTTCAACACATTAACAAGTGTGGGTCTTATACACATAGCCATTGGATGGATAGAGGGAGTGTGCATGACACAAGCAACAGAGGATTTGGTGGTTTACAACAAACAAAAGTGCATGTTAGTGTAGAAATTTGGAGGAGATTGGTTACTATAACCAAGCAATGGATGAATTGGTAGTAGTTGATATATCACATGGAGGCTATTTAGGGTGGGGTATCCACTTGAGGAAAATGATCAATCATACCTAGGGTATGTGTAGACAGTGTGTTACTCTAAGGGCTGATAGGATTTTATTATTGAGAAATACAAGCTAAAAAGGGTGCTATAATATTTTGGTATTCAATAGGATATTCTCGGTCTACCACATGTTTGGGCATGGGTGGTTAGAGAGATTAGACATTGGGGCCCATGCACAAACTAGGAAGAGGCACTAGATATTTGGTGATGTTAGCAGTGATATAGTGGGATGTATGGCTATATGTGGTGGTTGTAGGGACAACAATAGGATACGTCGCATGGTGGGTAGGCATCCACATAGAGCAACTAACAAAACTACAACATGCAATGGTCAGGGACCTAATTGGAACCATAGAGGTAGTATTGAGAGCATGATATTGATGAATATAGTGAGTAGGTGGGAGGGTGGGCACATAGATGACACTAGTAGAAAGGGTTGTGTGGTACTAGAGTGAGGTAGATGAGATGATAGAGGGGGGATGGGGATAATATGATAAAATATGTGCCTATGTAAAATGTGCCCATACAAGAAGGCATGGGCAAAGCAAAGATGCCAAAGGTTGAGGTAGGGAGGCTAGAGGGACCTAATATAGGTGAGTGGAGATCTTATGTAATAATATAGCATGATTATATTCATAAAGGGATTCTGTAGATATAGAGAAAGACACATGGTAGGTGAAGAGAGACAAGTGACAAGTCAAGAGGCATACGACTCAAGCAAATAGTTGTACAATGCAAAAAAAGGGGAAGTAGTTGAGATTAAGAGGACTAGGATAAGATCTTGGTAGGTGCATAGTGGTTGGCATGATTGTTATCAAATATAATACAAGTCTCACAAGAGGCACTATATAATAATTTGGTTTATGAAAAGACAATGGTAGTAGAGTAGAGACAACCCTCCTTTAGGTATTACTCAAGCACATAATTAGGGAATTAAGTATATCACATTTAATAAATAAGCCACCATGACATCTCCCTTCATCACCTAGGCCACACAAAGGGGAGATGTATAGCAGCAATTGATGAGTCTAGTTAATGGCTTAATTTTACTGGGGGTTTATTATCTATTTTTTGTTATTACCTTAGAATTTGACACTTGATTGTTGGAATTTCCTATGTTATTTCCTCAAAACCATAGACATTGGGCATATGTTTATCTTTGTGACCTTTAAATGACATTGACATGCTATACGAATTATCTAAGTTAATTTTACATGTGGATTAATAAATGTTACTTTATGGTAGTTATAGATATGCAATTGTTTGTGCGTGCTAATATTGTTATGCAGATATAATTAGAGCCTACAAAGTTGAGGAATATTTTGCTAGCTGGTCAATTGCCATGAAATTCAAGAAGGTGATCATTAAGAGGTCAATGGAGGAAAACTCTCGATGGAGGGAAAATCCTAGCTTGAATTAAGAATGTAATTTCCTTGTAAACGATCATAGTTGTTAGCTAAGCAAATATAGGAGTTGTTGTTATGGTAAATCTGCATTTAGGCAAGACTGGCTTGACCAGATTACACACATGCATAACCTCCTTTCCTTTTCTTATGCTTTCCATAATTGGCGTCCTCCTAGTCTGTTGGAGTTGACCACCTTGCTAGGATGATTAGTTAGCTAGTTGTTTTCTTCTATAAATAAGACTCAGATACTCCTTCTCAGGAGGTTGATTGATCTGATATTGTACTCACATTTCTAGTTTTCAAGTAATACAACTATGTTACTGTTCCATTGTAATTGCACTTTCAATGAATAAAATAAAGTTATAAGTTTGTTGCATCTGAGTTAGTTTCAAGGGAGACTCACCCAAGGGGGGCTATTTGGTGAGAATTTCATCCTTTTAGCTCAGTCGTTATTTTTTGTTCATTAATAGTTTCAATTCTGGCAAACTATTTGTTCCTACAACCACTAGAATTTCATTATGTGTTTGTTCCTGCAACCACTAGAATTTCATTATGTGTTTGTTCCTGCAACCACTGGAATTTCATTATGTGTTTGTTCCTGCAGCCAAAGTAGACAGAGTAGTTTCTTGTCTGTTTGATAGGATTTCTATTTTTGCAATGCATTTCAATTTAGTATAGTTGTTGGTTGATGTTTAGTACTTATGTTACTTCCTTTCAAGCAATTTACTTTCAGCATCATGTCTTTACTTGTTGTAGAATGAATATGGAAACAATAGAAACCTAGTGCACATGTCATGCTAACCCATTTCAAGTTCACTTCCTTGGGTTGACAATTAAATGAACCTTCATGATGATAAAGATAGATATTCAATAGAGATGTCTAGCCTCTAAGTCCCAGCTTTAAGGGCTTAGTTATTGAGTCATTAAAGGAGGCCAACATTTTTGGCGCCGTTGTCAGGGATAGTGTCAAACTAGGAAGTATTTCGGAGTCATTTTTCAATTTCTTTCTTGCTTTTGGTATTTCAGAAGTTTTTTTTCAACATACCCCCTTCATTAGATTAGGTAATTACCCACTATTCTTTCACCAATTATTTGTGTGAGTTGGCTGAAATTGAGTAATACTGCATGCATGGGGGTAGGAGAAGAGATTTTTTTGGGTGATTCCTTCCTAATTACCCTAACCCTGATAACCAACTAGTTGAGTTACAAAATTTTCCAAAAGAAGAAGAAGTTGCAAACCCTTTTGCTGAGGCATTTCCAGATTTGGCTAGCTTTGAAACTTTTTCTAAAGAACAAGTTGCCCAAAATCTGATTGAGAACCCATTTTCTCTGATAGTCCAACAAGGAAATATGGTTGCTCAGCCAACTCAACCTAATCAGCCAACCTTTCATTTCCCCAATCCTCCACAAAATTATGTTGAGAACATCAAGAACATTCCTACTTCAACTCTTCCTAATTCTATGGGCTTGTAACAAAGGACCCAGACACGTTCCTATTTGAATTTGATATCCTTTGCAGAAGTTATGATTACACTATTGATGCTCATAAGCTTAAGTTATTTCCTACTACTTTGAAAGAAGTTGCATTAAGATGGTTTATGAGCTTAGGAAGGAATATTATAAACAGTTGGGATGAGATTAAGGAAAATTTTCTTGAGAAGTATAAAGAATACTATGGAGGTAGTGATATGAGAGGAGGTGATATCGTCATAATGTAGCAGAAGGAAGATGAAAGTTTGGAGGACTATTTGTCAAGGTTCCAGTTTAGCCTGAAGAAGTCTCCACACCATGCACTCAATGAAGAGTCTCAGAAGTTGATCTTCCTTAGAGGAATTAGTGAGGCTTGTGCTGATGCTCTAGATTTGATAGGAGAAGGAGATATCACCCAATTACCCTGGGCAAATATTAAGAAATTATGTCAGAATTACTCTAGAGCAACTATGAAGAAAGGGAGAGGTTACCAGTCCTTTGTGGGTAAATATTTTGTTAATGGAGTTTCAAGGATGGAAATCACTCACCTACTATCAGACTTCAAGTAGGACATCATAAATAATGTGGCAACTCAGCTAGATACACTTCAAGCAAAGAAGAAACATCAGAAGGCAGAGGCAATGTTGGCAGAATATTACCCTCATTGCAGGCAAAGAAAGAAGGACTACAAATGTAAGATGGTGGCCAATATTGACAGAAAGCACATTCCACCTGAATTCAAGCCAATTGAGGGAGATGAAGATCAAGTTTTCTAAGTTGCACAAAGAAGTTTGTGGGCTCCAAGACAAGGTATGCCACTAGACCCATTATCTTTTAATGGACCTTACATGAATTCTTATGCATCTAGTAGTCAATGGCAGCCCCAATATCCACCAAACTTTGGAGGTTATCAACCTCAACCTTGGAGAAACCCTCAAAATACCTAACCTAATTACCAGAATACTCCACCCCAGTGGCAGCAAAACCAGGGGAATTGGCAGGAACCTCTAGGAAACTGGCAGCAGACATCCCAATGGAGAGGAGGGCAATAATGGCCAAACTAGTCAACTGGTTACATATATTAACCTCCATAGCCTCAGTAGCCTACAATAATGCCCCCTCCTAACTCAAATACTAGCACACCTAGACCTACCCAGTTACCAACTCATCCCGTACCTAACCCAAATAACAAACCACAGTAACAACCAATCTATTCTACAAATCCAAACCAATATTTTGCTTTTGTTGTGAGTTTGAGTAATATCCACCTGTGTTCAAGAACCACTTTGCCATCACCTTCCACTCCTATTATTACTAAGCTCCATGTGGAAGAGGAGGTACATCAAAATTTACCTCACATACCAGCTCAGTCAAGTGTGCCTACCAATCCTGAACCAGTTCAATAGTATTATCCTGAACCACCATTTCCTCAAAGGTTAGAAGTTGTAAAGCAAAAGCAGGAAGCAACCTTTGACATTTTGGATCATCTGAAACATGTATGTGTTAAGATACCTTTGTTCCAGGCCATAAAATATGTTCCCATATATGGTAAGGCAATAAAGGAAGCATTCCTTAAAAAGCCTGGGAGGAAGAAGAAATACCCCACCACTATTCATGTAGTAGGGTAGTCGACTGATATCATGCTTTGGGAAATTCATTGTTCCTAAGTACATTGACCCAAGCAGTCATGTAGTAGAACTCATCATAAATGGGATCCAAGTCAAGAATGCTCTAATATATTTAGGAGTAGCAATTAATATGATGAATAGGGATATCATGTAACAACTAAATGTTACAAATCTGAGACCTACTCCTACGGTCCTGCAGCTTGTTGATAGTTCTACTATCAAACCTAATGGTGTAGTAGAAGACCTTGTTGTTATTCTAGACTCTTGGGAATATCCAACATATTTTATGATTCTTTCCCCTAAAGGTACATTAGGAGGATATCCCATTATTTTGGGAAGGCCCTGGTTCGCTACAACAAACGCCTACATTGGATGTCAGACAGGGGACATGACCATTTTTTTATGAAAGAAGTACTAAAAATATTTCTCTCTATCCCCCTGCTCAACCATCCCATGATATGGATAACCCTGTCTAGCCTCATGTTGGTGAAGAAGTTGGGGAGATCAATTTAGTAGTGCAACTCATGATGATAGGAAGAATCCCTTTCCTACAGTTACAAGAAGAGGATGAAATATTGTCAAATATAATTCAGAATAGTTATGAAATGTATGAGGAATCATCTACTCTTGAGTCTAGTTTTGTTGGACCACTCCAAACACTTTTGCCTGCTCTTCCTACAGTTGACCTTCCTGCAACAACTAGTGTGTCTCATACACTACTACCACATAAACTAAAAATTCCATGGATTAGTGAAACAACCATGATAGAGTTGATAACACAAGTGCAAGTTTTAGAAGGTAAACATTTGAACATCAATAACAAGCTTACTAAGGAGCAACAACTATCCCTGACAAACTTGTTGGAAAAACATCAACCTGCATTTCCATGGGATTACCATGACATGAGAGGGTTAGACCCTAAACTATGTACTCATAGGATCTATATCAGAGATGATTGTACACTTGTAAGACAACCACAAAGAAGAATCAATCTTGCATTAAGGGAGATTGTACAAGGAAAATTGTAGAAGTTACTGGATGTTGGATTCATTTATCCTATCTCAGATAGCCAATGGGTGTCTCCTTTGGTGATTGTGCCTAAAAAGGGAGGTAAATGGATATTTTGTATTGACTATAGAGAATTAAATTCTACCACCAAAAAGGACCACTTTCCTCTTCCTTTTATAGACCAAGTATTGGATTCACTTGCAAGCAATAAATATTTTTCCTTCTTGGATGGTTTCGGTGGTTATAATCAAATTCAGATTGCACCTGAGGACCAAGAAAAGACAAATTTTACATGTCCTTGGGGCACTTATGCCTATTCAGTGCTTCCATTTGGTCTCTGCAATGCACCTGCAACTTTCCAGAGAACAGGCATTAGTATCTTTTCAAATATATCACATGAGTGCATGGAAATCTACATGGATGATTTCAAAAATTATGGTGTTGATTTTGATGAAGCATTAGAAAACCTAAGGAAGGTTCTACAGAGATGTGAAGAGCATAATATGTCCTTAAATAGTGAGAAATGCTTTATGATGATGCAAGAAGAAGTAGTCCTTGGCCATTTTATCTCTCAAAAGGGAATTCGGGTGGATCCAACCAAGATTAAGGTAATTACCAATCTCTCTATTCCCACAAATAAAAAAGATGTTAGGAGTTTCCTAGGTCATGTTGGCTATTATAGGTGTTTCATCAAGGATTTCAGTAAAATGGTAGCACCAATCTATAGTCTTTTGACTAAAGATGTCGAGTTCCAGTGTACAAAAGATTGTGACAAAGCATTTTCTACTTTGAAGGAAGCCTTAACCCCATGCTCATGTGCTCAAACGTCCTAATTGGGAACTCCATTTTTCACATTCATATGGATACATATGATTATGCCATAGGAGTTGTCTTGGGACAAAAGGAGGGAACCATTGAGAATGCAATCTACTTTGTCAGCAAAAACCTACAAGGAGTAGATTTTAACTACACTGTGACAGAAAAGGAGATGTTGGCAATAATATATGCCCTCAATAAGTTCAGACACTATATCACTAGGTATCAGATCTTTGTCCATATAGACCATGTTGTCATAAACTATTTGATGAATAAGCCCTTAATTACAAGAAGATTATCAAGATGGTTGTTTCTCATGTAGAAGTTTGATATCACCATCATAGACAAGCCAGGGAAAGCAAATGTTATAGCAGACTTTCTCTCTAGGTTAACTACATCTGAGGACACTCAAGTTATTTATGACTCCTTCCTTGATGAACATTTATTCTCCATCAGTGTACACACACCTTGGTATGCAGGCATAGCAAATTATCTGGTCACGGGCAGAGTTCCCCCCCATTTCTCTCCAAAAGAGAGAAGGGTTCTCATTGAGAAAATTTTTCCTTTCTCATGGATTGTAGGATGTCTATTTTATATTGGACTAAATCAGGTGATGAGGAGATGTGTCAAAGAAGATGAGACATATAATATACTATATGCATGTAACAATGAACCTTGTGGAGGGAATTTTGCATCCAAGAGGACATCAATGAAGATTCTTAATACAGGATATGATTGGTCCAAACTTCATAAAGATGCAGGAAATTATACTAGGAAGTGTGATAGATGTTAGAGAATGGGTCGCCCAACTAAATTTGATGAGATGCCTCTATACCCCCAGGTTGTCATCACACCATTTGATAAATGGGGACTTGATTTTGTGGGTCCCATTGACCCACCATCAAATGGTAAATCCCACATCTTGGTTTGCACTGATTATGTGACCAAGTGGGTTGAAGTTAAAGCTATGAAGCATGTTAGAGATAATAAGGTTGCAGAATTCCTATATCAGGAAATATTCACACGGTATGGGGTTCCAAGAGAGATAGTGATAGATCAAAGGGCTCAATTTACATCAACCCATGTTACAACATTGGTCAATGAATATAACATAAGGCATAAGAAGTCTACCCCCTATCACCCTCGAGCCAATGGGAAGGCTGAGGTGACCAATAAGGAAATTGAAGCTATTTTGACCAAAAAAGTGGCTATTCATAGAAAAGATTAGGCCAATAGGCTGCCAGAAGCTATCAAGGCCTATAGAACAAATTAGAAGACAACCACTGGTTTCACTCATTTTGAGTTACTATATGGAAAGACAGCCATGATGCCCATAGATTCCGAGCATAAAACTCTTAGGACTACATTAGATCTTGAGATAGACATCTCTCAGGCACAGAAGGATGGAATAATGCAACTGAATGCTTTGGATAAAATGAGAAAGTCGTCCCTCCATCAGACAGAGATAGTGCAGACTCAGTGAATCAAGTGGCATGACAAATTCGTAAAGGACAAGAAGTTCTAGCCAAGTGACTGGGCACTCCTTTATGAATCCAAATATCAGGATAATGCAGGCATGTTGCAAAAAAGGTGGCTAGGACCATATGAAGTTGCTAAAGTCTTCTCCAATGGTGTTGTTCAGCTCACAACAATTGATCATGTGCGATTTAAGTTGCTTGTCAATGGTCATCACCTAAGGTTGTATCATAAGCCAACTTCCAAAGAGGACTTCATGCAGCAATTTCAAAAACACCAAACTCCTGAACTTCCTACAGCTGAAGGAAGCGGACCTAGTGTCCATCCTGTCTAATCAAGGTACGTATTCTATCATAATAAAGACTTCCACTTTTGTGGGCGTCCACTTCTTCATTAATTCATCTGCCCATCCATCTCCACCTTTCTCTCTCTTCCATAACTCTGCCATCACTTCACTTCACCACCACTTCAATTATTGCTCAGCTATACTTATAAAAAGGTAGTTGGTACTTCCTCCACATTATTTGCAATAGATACTCCATGTTTTCAAGTATGTGCGCACCAATCTATTATATCTTAATTATCTTTAGTTCATTTATCTAATTACTATAAATTAATGTGATATTTTGCAAGCATACAATTATCACTCGCCCTATCAAATCATCATTACCACCTAGCCTGTGCGAACACATGCTCATATTTAGGTTGGAGGGAAGTGTGAATAACATGTCCACATGTCAATCCATGTCAGCAAAATTTGAATTGAGCCAATTTGAATGATAGAGTGAAATGACGGCTTGCATGTGTGAAATGACACCAAGCTGCCTCCATTTTTCTCAGAATTACCCTTCATTTATGATTCCTTATTGCCTTTGTTGCCTTAGACATAATCTTAAGTCGCCAAAAAGGTGAAATTCATATGACATTTTTGTTAGGACTTCAGAAGTGTTGCAGGAAGAAGAAATTGGGTCTCCAAGAAAGATTGCAAGAAAATAAACCTCGTAAAAGTGCTTGTTTGATTGTATGCAGCTGAAACAATGGGTGGCCAGTTGATAAGAAATGAACCTTCAGTCCATGACACATTACTACAGGATGCACCTTCTCTAGCTAAGTTCAGGAATTGTGAGTGGCTGGATTATTTCCTAATTCTTGACAGCTATAATGAAGATATTGCGCTAGAATTTTCTCAGACGTTCTCTGAAGGGAAGGCTATGGTAAAAGGGTTGGAGGTTTTGGCTATTGAAGAGAGGATCATAGTGGTATCATGTTTTCTGGTTGATGGTGAGTTATACCCTACTACCAGAGATGCAAGGTCAGTTAGGGCCGAGTTTACTAAACACGGTGACCCTCCATTGGAAGTAAATAAGCAAGGTACAAAGAGAATTTCTTTACGAGATTCATGGAAATAGGTAGCTATCCATATTGTGAATTACATTACTTGTGAGGGCCGCCAGTCAAACCTCCATTCTGTACACTTCAAGCTCTTGAATCATATGTGGCATGGGAGAAGAAAGAATGTACCTAATGTGTTGTATCATCTCCTTGCAATCATGGCAACTGAAACTCAAAAGGGTAGGGATAACTCTGTCTCTCACCATTATTTGATCAAATTGTTGGTTAAAAAATATTTGCAAGAGGTGTTTGATATGACATGGGAGGAATTTATAAACATTGACCAAGTTAAACTAGAAAATATGCAACCTAGGGCTCTACCTCAACCTCGTAGGGTTAGTAGGAGAAGGAGTGTTTTTGAAACAACTCCTGGTGCCTCAACTTCTGGTGCAAACCCCACTATAAATCCTCTTGTAGCCAAGAAAGCTATAGAAATTAGTTCTTCTGAGTCAGAATATTCAGCCGAAGATAGTTCCTCTTCAAAATCTGATAATGATGTTCCTCTTGAAACCCCAATTCGAACTAGGGCCACAATTAGGAAGGAAGAGGCACAAAAGAGAGGCAAAAATGAGGAAAGGAAAAGCCAAAAAGAAAATGGCAGAAGAATCAACGCCTAAGAAATGGAAGGTTGACTCTGTCCTTCTTGTAGCCAAAGAAAATTTTGAAGCCCTTCTAAGAAATCAAATCCAGTCGGGTCAGCCACTAGTATACCTCCAAAGAAAATCCCTGGGCTTCAAAGAACATCTGGAGAGGACATAGAAGCCCCTATGGGGTAGGTGAATGTGGAAGGAAAAGACAATTTTGAAGAACAAGCAGATATAAGGCTTGCGAAACTTGTCACTATTGCAGAACAAGTTGAGAGTCGGGATCATGATGTAAATCAGGAGTTCCAACAACAAGAGCAAGAGTTCCTACAACAACAACACGATCCCCTGCAGTTAGAGTTGGGTGAACAATCAGAGTCACTACAGTTGGTGCTATATGAATATAAAGAATCAGTGCCAGGGAAAATTTTGGTAGGAACACATAGACCCTCTGATTTATCATGGAATCAAGTAGCCATGAACCTATGGATTCAAATGCAAAGGAGGGAAGAAAAATGGAAGGAGGAAAAACATAAGTTAAAAGAAGAAATTAAAAAGAAAGATGTTGAAATTGAAGAAAAGAACACAAAGATTGTTGCCTTAAAAGAAAAGGTGGACAATGTGACAGCATTAGTGCCTCAGATGCTCACATGTAGGACTCCTCCCAGAGTCTATGCCATGCATTTGAAGGAGAAAAATATTTCTTTTAGATTGTCAAGGATAATTTCAGGTTTGAATCCTTCTGTTGAAACTCCCCATGAATTTTTCCAGGCTTATCAATTTTTACCCCCTGAGGTTAAAAATTTGTTATGTGAATTATATTTGCATAATTATGTTGTGTCCCGTGATCTTGAATAGAACCCATTATTGTATATTGGGGATCTCCATTTAAGAGCATTTATGTCCTAGATTCAAAATGAGATTAGTTGGGGACAACAGTTTAGGACTTAAAGAGAAAGAGAATTCAATACTCCCCTGTCCATCAGGGCTGAATCTAGTAAGCCTATAGATATTCTCCAGGATTGGCATAGATTCCCTTACCAACCAAGCTATAACAGGAGGATCATGTCTATTAGAGAGTAAACCTATAAAGAATATGAGAGGATACCAAAAACTAAAGGAAATCCATCACAAAATATATGTCACAAAGGTGGGATAGTTTGTCTGATGCATTGAAGCAAGCCGAACCTCACTCTCTACAAAACTATTTTGCAGCATTCAAAAGAGTTGATAGGTACATACAGCTTGGGAGAAGGATGCAACAGTTTTGTCTTCCATTAACCTTCCAGCCACCTACACTACTATGGCCTATGCCAGATTTCAAGTATTACAGGTATGATATAGCTGTTGAAAAGAAGAGATGGAGCAGGTTGGAGAGGCAGCAAGGGTTCTACTGGGATCCCAATTCTGATACTTCAGAACTGATGTGGGACAGTTGGCAATTGCTAATTTTAGGGTATTAACTAGGCAAAGGAGCAATTTTTCTTCTGTTGGTGGACTAGCAAGACCTTAGGTTGGGGGAAGTGATGAGTCTATTTAATGGCTTAATTTTAATGGGGGTTTATTATCTATTTTTCATTATTACCTTAGACTTTGACACTTGATTGTTGGCATTTCCTATGTTATTTCCTCAAAACCATAGACATTGGGCATATGTTTATCTTTGTGACCTTTAAATGACATTAACATGTTATGTGGATTATCTAAGTTAATTTTACATGTGGATTAATAGATGTTACTTTATGGTAGTTATAGATATGCAATTTTTTGTGTGTGTTAATACTGTTATGCAGATATAATTAGAGCCTACAAAGTTGAGGAAGATTTTGTCAGCTGGTCAGTTTCCATGAAAGTCAAGAAGGTGGTCATTAAGAGGTCAATGGAGGGAAAATCCTAGCTCGATTAAAGAATGTAAATGCCTTGTAAATGATCATAGTTGTTAATTGAGAAAATATAGGAGTTGTTGTTATGCTAAATCTATGTTCAAGCAAGACTAGCTTGACCAGATTCCATGCATGCATAACCTCCTTTCCTTTTCTTATGCTTTCCATAATTGGCATCCTCCTAGTCTGTCGAAGTTGACCGCCTTGCTAGGATGATTAGTTAGTTAGTTGTATTCTTCAATAAATAAGACTCGGATGCTCCTTCTCGGGAGGTTCATTGATCTCATGTTGTACTCGCATTTCTAGTTTTCAAGTAATACAACTATGTTATTGTTCCATTGTAATCACACTTTCAATGAATAAAATGTAGTTATAAGTTTGTTGCATCTGATTAGTTTCAAGGGAGGCTCACCCAAGGGGCCCACTTGGTGAGGATTTCATCCTTTTAGCTCAATCGTTATTTTTTTGTTCATTAATAGTTTCAATTCTGGCAAACTGCCTATTCCTGCAGCCACTAGAATTTCATTATGTGTTTATTCCTACAACCAAAGTAGACATAGTAGTTTCTTGTCTGTTTGCTAGGATTTTTATTTATGTCATGCATTTTAGTTCAATATAGTTGTTGGTTGATGTTTAGTACTTATGTTACTTCCTTTCAAGCAATTTACTTTCAACATCATATCTTTCCGAGTTGTAGAATGAATATGGCAACAATAGAAACCTAGTGCACATACCATGCTCACCCATTTCAAGTTCATGCCCTTGGGTTGACAATTAAATGAACCTTCATGATGATAAAGATAGCTATTCAATACAGATGTCCAGTCTTTGAGTTGCGGATTTAAGGGATTAGTTATTGAGTCATTAGAGGAGACCAACAACAATCATGCATGCTTGGTCACAATATTATGTTTTTTATATGCCATGTTCCATATTGTATTTTGATATTTTATGTGCACATTTGATGATGATATTTTGCAACAATTTATGGCTTATAATATAATATATGTATTTATGATTTTTAAATTATGAGTGGATATGCATATGTATTAGTTAAGATAGATGATTATTGATTATGTAAATGATGTGAGGATAGATGCATTTATGGTTTTTAATGTTTTATGGATGAAATATTATGGGGTATTTCCATGTGCATGGGTTAAATGATGTTTGTAGATAAAGAAGATGATTATAATAATGAAAACAAATGGGATAGAGAGGATGAAAATGAGAATAGATTGTATAATGAGCGAAAATGGAATTAGATGTAAGCATATGTTGATATGTGGCAAGAAACCTACATTTATCATAACACTAAATATTATGCACTAAGGTATAATGATAATGGTGAGAATGTGTCCTATTCTTAGAGGACTAACTCAAAAACACAAAAATAAGAGGTGCAACTACACACAAAAAGTTATGTGATGACCTTGAGGGATATACTAGGGACATTCAATAATCAAAGCACTCAAGCAATCAAAATAGTTCCATAGTATACTTGTGAATATGCACCATGATATAATGATCATGATGACCTTTAGGTGGTATGTTATGGATCATTAGAGAATCAACTAATCAAATCCAATAGGCAAAAAAATGCATAGGTTGTACATCTTTTCCAAAGTGTTGAAAAGGAAGGTGTGACAATGATGAATGGTGCCAGGTGTGGGGAAGATGTACCCTACAAAGGAAAACAATTAGATGATGGAACTATATATGTCACAATGGCTGGGGGTTCAACCGATGTCCATTTATGGTGCTAATTATAGTTTAAGACTAGTGCATGAGATTAATGTCAATTTGATGGTGATTGAGGATCATTATGCTTGTGCAATGAAAGAGGATATGGTTCAAAGAAATGGTGTAGAAGAAGAGACATATAGAGGCCATATGTGCATATGAAAAGTTTCCAAAGCATGAAATAGATATTTATTTCAATGAGAGTGGTGGAAGGATGATAGGGATGGAATTTTTGGCACTCAATCTTTTAATTTCAAAATTTTCATTCTCATAATTTATTTGTGCACCTAGGCTTATTTTTTCACTTAGTTTAAAACTAATTTGAGAAATGTTTGTATTGGTTTTTCATTTTTTTATTTTTCCTAAGTGGTGTCCTCTATATTCCCTTCTAGTGTTAAAATTTGCTTAAATAAATAAAGTCTTAATGTTTGGGGCATTTTCTAGTTATTCTTTTATGTTTTGTCAAAGTTTTGGACTATTATCCTTTCCCTTACCTTCATACCATATATAATAACTCTAACATCCTGACCCAATGCTTCTTTTTTTTTGTCAAAGTTGTAGACTTGTGTTTCCCTTGATATTATTTATTTGGCATCCCTAAGCTCTATTCCCTAAAAAATTATTCTAAAATTCTTAATTATTTATTTTGTGTTGAGTTGTCAAGCTTCTCCTTCCCAATATACCCCTTACGTTTCAACCCTAGTGTCTCAATCCTTTGTTATTGAAAATCTATCTAATTTTTTTGGATTAGGGATTCAAACCATCTCTTATCTAGATAACTCATTTGGAGTTTCTTCAACTCTTAACTCATTACTCATTAAATTTCTATTAAGTGCTTTTCTAGATTCAAAATTATGACATTCCTTTTATACGTGTACCCTTTCTTTTTCATCCCTGAAATCCAAATTCCCTACCCTTTGAATGTATACTAAGTCTATTTTCTTACTTTCAAACTTCCCCTTCCTATCATGTCTTCTTCAACTCCTCAACCCTTGAATTTCATCTATCTATTTGTATATCATTTTGGAGTCAAAATTTCACCCCTCCCATCACCTTAGTACCTATTCTAGGGTATGCCTAACATATGATCCCCAACACTCTAAAGCTTGTTACTGTTTCAGAGTTGTTTGTTCAGACTTCCCCCATTCCACATACCTTTTTAGAAAGAAAATGTCATTGAGATAGAGTGTAGTTAGAATGAGGGTAACATTCCTAGTTTGTACAATTCTTCCATATTCTTCCATTATCCTTTTTATTGGATTTAGGCCCTAAATTTCATACCACATCCTTATGACCGGTGAGTGATGTACACATTAGTTATGTACAATATTTATTTAGTTAAGATTCTTTATGAAAACTATCTAAGTTTTATAAAGAATGTAAATAAAATCTGTGGATTTTTGTCCATATGAATATTTCTCTATCACTTTTTCTCATGAACCAATCATTTTTAAAATCACAAGATATCATGTTACTAAAATAGACACCATTAGTATCCATAACTTCTACATAGTAATATATGGATAGATATTTGGCTAGCTCATGATATTTCAATCATGAGGAAGGTGTTAGTATTTCTTTATATGCTAGGACTATATTCAAAGACATGTTATCTAGTGGGTAATTGGATCTATTGTCTCTAGACGTGCAAAAAAAATAAAGCATGGTTATTTGAATTAACTAGAATATTTTCCCTTCCATGGTCAAGGAAGTAGGTGCCTTTTATATTTTCACTTTTTGGAACACTGTTTATTTATTGTTACATACATGTCTTTTTACACAACATATCATTATGCTTGGTGTTAATGGAGTAGAATATATTTATTCATGGTAGAAGTAGTTGTGTTAATGACACAATTAGTATTAGCATGAGACATGTGAATAATCAACATTTGTTTCTATATGAATGAATTTAATTTGAAATATAATATTTTTATTAAAAGGTAGATAAGTTCCATTTAGACATGAACCAAAGTTGTGTACTTGTTATACCTTGTAGGAATATATGGTGATATAATTTCCAAAAATATTAGCAGCTCCTTGTAAGTAGTATTTTATCGAGAACTCCATTGAGGACATTGCATATAGGACTATCCATAATGGCATACAATCAATATTTTGAATATCTAATGGTTGAATCATAGTGACCACTAACAAAGATAAAGGACAACACTAGAAGGTCATTATAGAAGTATAATTCAAGTTCAATGACTCTCCAGCTACCTTCTACACTAATAAAGATTACATAGAAAAACCCTCATGGGTCAAATTTTGCTTGGGGAATTCATGTTTTTTTGTATATATACTAAATAATTTCTCTCTAAGGAAAGGCCATTGAACTTCATAATTCCCTTATATATGTTACAATAGGATAGTTTTTTTAAGATCTCATCATGGAATGGTAGATAGAAAATGACCTAAATTTGTGATACTTTCAATAAACAAAAATCCTATGAGCACTATTTGAAACCTATAGATTCAATTAGAATTTTTGCCCCCTTATCCTTGAGGGTTACATATTTTCTTCCTAAAATAACCAATCTATAAGAGACCATATGTTGAGAAGGAGAGATGTTTGATAAATTTTTAATTCACTTTATCAAAAGAAAACCCCTTAAAACATTTAGGTAGGAGGAGGGAATTCCAAAATAAAATAGAAATAATGATTAAAAGAGCCATAATATGAGATACATGTAGGAATACTTGAGAGGTGTTATTGAGGTATTGAGGTGGAGTAATGACTCATATTTCACCATCTTTGACTTACAATGTATCTCCTTGGACTTATCATTCACTCACTTATCACAAATTTATTTATTTATTTTGTGTCTCGATAGTTCAAGCACTATAACATTGGTCTATTTTCACTAGTTAGAAACCTCCATTTCTTTATTGTCACATGTCTCTTTACATATGTCATTAGGCCTTGGTGTCAATAGAATAGAAGATAAGTAATTGTGGAAGAAGTAGTTGTGTTGATGACACGGTTATTATTAGAATGAGATGTGTGCATAGTCCAAATGTTGTTACTATAGAATGAATCTAATTTAAAATTTAGTTTTTGAAGAAAAGGTTAGCTAAGATCCATTTGAAAACATATATAAATAAAAGTTGTGTTTTTTTTATATCGTGTAGCCATAGAGATAATGGTATAATCTCTCATAATATTAGCAATTCCTTGTGAGTAATATTATGACTAGAACTCCAAGGGCAATGCATATAGGATTGGACACAATGAACACAATCAATGTGTTTATACATATAATGGTTGAATGATGGTGTCAACTACCAAAGATAAAGGCCAACATTAGAACCTTTATAAAAGTACAACTTATGTTCTTGAACTCTTTATTTTTCTTCTAGACTAATAAAGCTTACATAGAAAAACACTTCAATTAAAATTTGCTTGTGATTCAAAGTTCATTGTATATAATAATAAATTTATATAAAAAGATAGCCTATTGGACTCCCCAATTACTATACATATGTTGGAGTAGGTTAATTATTCTAAAATTTCATCATAATGTGGTGGATGACATGATATTTTCCTTGATTTAGATGGACTCGAATCCCATGAGCATTATTTAAACCATATGGCATCATTAAGAATTTGGTCCCCTTACTCTTGAAGGTTGAATCTTTTATTCCTATAACTTGACCATTCTTTAAGAGGCCATATGTGGAGAAGAGGATATATTCAATGGAGTCCTTATTTATTCCATTAGAAGAAAAACCCTTCAAACATTTATGTAAGATGATGCAATAGATAATAGAACGATTGAAAGAACCATTAATCTATGTGAGATACATAAGGAGACTAAAGAGCTATTGTTGAGGTATAAGGGCGAAGCATAGAATCACATTTTATCTCTATCAACTTACGATTTATCACTCCAAAATTATTGCTCACTTAATTCCTTATCATTGACTAATTTATGTAGCATATTTCCTAATAGTTCAATCATTATAACATTGGTTTATGCTCCCATCAAAGACTAGGAATTAAAAAACCCTACTTATCTCTATTTATGTAGAAATTTACAAACTTTTTCATAAAACTGGTTTAATTTAAGATATTTATTTTTTATTTATTTTTATTATTGTGGATTAATAATTGTAACAAGTTAATGGTATTGAATGAAAAGTGTATTATATATATATATTGGTTGTGGGTATAAACATTTTGTCATTTTTAATAACGCAGGGATTGGATGTATAGATTATCAACCTTTAGTTTAATATCAAGAAAGAGAAGTACCATTCTGTCAAATTTACTCGTGACACCTTAACCAAACGTGACTCTTCGAAATAATAATGAACTTATTTATGCCTCTGAAATAAGATTAAAATTTTAAAAATACCAAATTTACTCGTGACACCTTAACCAAACATGACTCTTCGAAATAATAATGAACTTTTTTATGCTTCTGAAATAAGATTAAAATTTAAAAAATACTAAATCTACGCCAACATAGTGAAGTAACATGATACATGTAGGGCCCACATACCCATTCGTACTAGCACTCATACATTTTAAACCCTGACAGTCACGTTGGGGGAACTTTTTGGCGGTCATTTTTCCCGCGTATTTGAAAAGGAAATTTTTATTTCCTTCCCACCCATCTGTAAAATTTGGAACCTTTTTAGTCTTTTCATTTTTGAATAATGGTGGGCCTTCTTTAGATTTGGACGGTAGGATTAGGGGTCCAATGTTAGACAACAAACTCCATTAACTAAGTGCTTTATATGTTTTGGACTTTTTGAGGTTTAAATATTGGCAGAAATTTTGATTTTTTTTTGGAAGATTATGGTTTTTTTTACATTTTTTTGAATAAAATTGTAGGGTATTGTCGGCTTCAATTAATGGTTGAGTTGGTTGGTGCTTGTTTAGATTCATAGATAGGGTTCTTGTTTGTTAGTTTTCATTTTAGCATAAGTATCAAATATATTGAAATCATTCTATTTTTTTTAGTTTATAGCTTTACTAACCTCTTCAAATAATAAACAATTAAAGTATTAAATTCAATTAATCAATTGAATTGTTTGGGCTATCAAATTGTAACAATATGTTTATCATCATAATTTTGTTACTTATGTTGGTATTGGCATGGTGTGATGGTTTATAGATGGCATTATTGTTCTTGCCACCAAGGTTCAAACCCCATTGGGGTGGTATTGTTGAATGGTTGTATTCCGGTTCATAGCTCTGGTCAAAAGCATTTACCCCTTGAATAAAAAAATAATAATAATTTCGTTACTTATAACTTTTAGCTTAGATATTTTAATTAAAAATCTCTTCTATATTTTTTTGAGTTGTACTAAATTTAAACATAAATGTCAAACAATTACAATAAATAGATTATAATAAGTTTAGTCCTTATTTTTAATTATTTCTTTAGTGACACAATTTTATTGAAGTGCTTAAGAAAGCAAGTAACATGTTAGAAACATGACAATATTGTGATTTAAATAATTAAATAGAAAGATTAAAAGGATACAAAATTGATGGAGAATTAATGTTATTTACTTGTATAAATAGTTGATTGTTTTTTACTTGTATAGATAGTTGATTTTGTGTCTTTTTGTGCAACTTAAAATCACCAAGTTTTGTTTGGTCATCTTGATTTAAAAGAGTAAACTAAGTTACAATTTCAAAAATATCAACATTGCCATGTCTTATATTATTATATGATAGACATGTTGTAATGAAATAAATTTCATCTTCTATTTTGTTTGAATTATATAGCTTACAAATTCATATTTTCTAAGTTACTTTAATTCATATTTTCTAAGTTGCTTTGAGAGCGTCCATCTACATATTTTACTCTATAACTCATATGAGTTAGTTCTTAATTTAGCAATTATATTTTTAATCTAATCACTACATATAATATGATGATGATGATCAAGTTTGATGATGTCCTCATAATAAAAATCCCTTTTTCATCCATAATTTTTATATTTTTCTATAGATTTTCAAATTAAAATTATTTCCAAATTTATACATCACACATGAAAACATTATTTTTAGCATAAGTGCCCCAAATTTAAAAACTAACTAAAATCTTTCAAACCATTCAAATGATCAACTAATTAAATTAGATCCTTATAATTGTGAATGTCTAGATCTATGTTAGATTGCCACCATCCACTTTCTCACTTTTATTTTCCTAACAATTTTTTGCATCAATGTGATTTTGTAGAGTCAAAGGTGCTTTCTTCCCAATTTTTCCTTCACGTTTTTCACCTCTTTTGGTGACCATTAATGATAGACATGTTTTAGACTATTCTAACCATTTTGTGATTAAAAAAACTCTAAACACATGTCATATCCCTAGAATGATATCTCCTCTACTAAAAACACCTTGTTTTCCCCATATTCCCTAACTTTTAGTCCTTGAGGACTATAGCACGTGTTAATCCCTCACCAATTCATTTTCCTATGTAATGGTCATCCCTTTGACAAAATCTCAACCATTGTACATGTCCAGCTATCAATTGGCACCTAGACATGTCTATGCATGGAAACTTTCCAAAAATGAATAAGATCCATCATCATCCATCCTCTTGCACTTTCATACACACTTTCCTCTTTTATAAATCTATCATTATTGTTGTGCATACAATCATTGTTGCTTGCACCCATAGGATCACACTGAAATCTATATGTAATTACATGTTGGAATATGAACCTTAGGGGTTTGATTGAGGTAAACTCCCAAACATGTTCTAGGCACATTGTCTTCTCCTTTTTAGATATTAGAGGTTCTACCACATTAGGATTACATGTGATACAATGATAAAGACAAGCATTGATTTGTATATGTGGCTTTTGAAGCATGTGTATTGAACACCATCAACTTAGAGAGGACACAACCACTCCAAAGAGGATGCTAACACTTCAAAGAGGAAATTAGCATCCCAAGGAAGACACTAGCACAACATAGTGCACACTAGCCCCCCAAAATTCACGCATGTCCACCCTTTAGGACACAATAGATTGTGGCAAATAAATAACAAACTTCAAAATGTATTTTCAACAATTTAGAATTTCTTCCAATCGACTTTCAATCATCTTTAGGATTTTGCAACTATTTTCCAAACATTCTTTCTAACTCTCTTGTTTTCGTTCTTAGCTTATTGTGCAACCTCTCTAGTCTTGTACTTAATTTTCTTAGTTTATTCTTAAATAATTTATTATTATTCTCAATAAATAAATAATTTCATAAGTAGATTAACAAAACCTAATAATTAAACATAAACAATGAACAATATATTTTTTAATTTTTATTATACATTATATGGATTCACCCTTTCTAAGTTACTATATTTTTCTTTTTATTGATATTGTACATGTGATTAAGAAGACTCTTGAGGAAAACATATGATTCTCAATGTAAGGAATATATTTTAAATGGAAATCTTAGGTTTTCAAGTTTTTAAAAGAGAGTTGTTATTACCTTAAAAGTACTACTAGAATATAAAAATAAGCTCATTGGATTTAGAAAGACAGGTGCAAGTATTTTTTTATATTTTAGGATTCTATATATAGGGCCCAAACCCAACAACATTGTAAAATATGTACAACATATAATAGACTAAAACTATGTGAACAACCTAATACATAGGAATAATAGAGAAAATACTACAAAACACATACCATGGAATGATAATAAAATTACTAAAGACACACTTAGAAATAAGAGAAAAATCCTACACAAATTGCTATATAACCAAAAATCTAGAAACCATACCATAAGACCATAAAACTATATGCCAGTGCCACAACTAGGAATCCTTCCTGAGGGAACCACCTACGCAACAATCAAAAGCTCTATTATATACCCCATTAATAAAGATTGGGGTAAACTCAACCTTTGCATCCATAACTACCTTGAAGATTTTGCTAGCCCATGAAAATAGTGTGAAACATAGGATAAGGAGGGGTGGTTTGAGACACAAGGGTGGAAGGTTTAACACTTATAGGCATGTGAATGGAAGGATGACATGTAGGTGTCCAATAATAGATTTTGGTATGGTGGGGGTAGAAGTAAAAATGAGAGCAGTTGTAGATATGGAAGTGGTAGTAGTGTTATGAGGAGGTACATAAGAAGAAGGGTGGGAGGATATATACCATTAGATGGGCCATGAAGGATATAATGTCATGTAAAAAATATGAGCCAAAAGTTGTGTTAGTGCTTCCAATGTAAAAGTATAGCCAATTGAGGAGATTATGTGTTCATGAGTGCATCCATAAGCAATTATCTAGTAAGTGAGAAGATTTTTCTTAGCTACATGAGCATCATGGTCATAATATTCTTGATTAGATTATCATAAAAAGTGTTATCTTGATATAGGCATTAGAAGAATTCATTTTTATTTGTTTAGGTAGCCATAATAGAATTAAGTTGAGCACTTCTTCTTAAAGGAAGATTAGGATCATGAGTAACTATAACATAAACAAAGCAACATGACTATGAGGAATAAAAAAGAAAAGGCTATATAAATTACTCAAATTTTAAAATGAGTAAGATATTATATTTAAAAAATGAAAACCCTTAAGACCAATCCAAGGGTGGGCATAAGAATAGTTACATTGTAAAAATCAAACCCTTTGAAAAAGATAAGGCTATGAAGCACCAACATAGGGAAATATAATTGTAATTTGTAACAACCTCGGTGTTCTACTTGATAAAATTTCCAATGTTCTCACCTAAAGTGAATAAACCATGATGTCATAACATACAATAAAAAAAAAAAAACTTTCCAAATGTAAATTACATGCATAATTGAAAAAACACTATTTCCAAACTAAACCATTGCATTCCATTGTAATTTCACAAATCTTCCAAAATATTATAGATTCCATATTGAGTGAACTCAAGTTAATCAATCATGATTACATCCTTCCATATAAATGGGTACAAGATGGATACATAGCTCCTCTGAGCTTCATCTGGCAAAAGATATACAAATTGTCCTTGATCTCACCGCATCAATGCATACATTCTAAATGTCCTTGCCCGTGGGTGCAAACACTCCATTTGTCCTTGATACTAGTGCAAACATCCCCAAACCTCGGCTACCGAATAATGAGGAGAAGCATCACTCAAAGCACTTTTCCACCAACCACATACTCAAATGTGGTCCCCCGCACATCTACCTCGTAGGTGAGATGGCCCTACCCTTCGATGAAGAGATTGGTTGAGAAACCTCATGTAACAAATGCCTATCTGAGCTTAGTGTTGTATCCCACAAACTAGAACCTATTCATACCACAACTATACCTACAAGCATGAAAATCCTGAACTAGAATATACATACAAGAAACATAGAGAAACGAAAATGTAAACAGTGGAAACTTACACTACTTTGGCCAAAGTATTCCCACTCAGTAATTTGAGTGATAATCCTCACATTCACATACACTAATACGGCTCAGTTTGGATTATGGTCGTTCATATACTATACGTAAGCAATTTCCTCCCATAGGTAATCTTTAACCCTAGAAATAACCTACTCCCCTTTTTCAAAAATATGATGGTATCCCTACTTATTAAACCTAAGCACAAGTTACCCCTTCAATGGACATTCATATCCTAGGTATAATATAGAAGATTATCTTTGCATAAACAAGCTATTTACTTCAAAAGACAATCTAGTCCCAAGTATAACTTTATAATCTAGAGTATAGCTACATAAGCCTCTACTAACCATAGATTAAATATAAATAACTGACTTCATTCAATAATATAACAAACAAATAAGTGGTTCTCATTAAGAGTTTAGCCACATCAATGAATGACCTCAATTGAGAATAATCAAATCATTAGATGATTCCATTCGAGAGCATATTATCCTTAACTAAAAGGGATGATTCAAGAGAAGAATCTTGTCAACATTATGACTTCATAACAAGAGTACAAAGAAACTACCCAAGTAGCAACTCCTACTCAATAGGTAATCCCACTTATGTCTCTATTTGAATATAATATCTCATAAGCTCAAGTGATTTACTTAATCACATAGGTGAGTCTCAACCTCAGTATACCCTAATCTTAGGATAAAGTCATCAACCAATGACTTGTCTGATTATATAGGTTTACTATAACCCTATATATTCCAATCAAGATTGAATGTACAACCCAACCGAATAAGTTATTCCCAACCTATAGGTATCAACGAGTATCCAAGTACTTATCCCAAGAGTAACCCACTAGTTATATAGTATATTCAAATAATTTAGCTATGAGTATCCCTTTAGCTACCCTTGTTTAATCATGTCTAGTATAATAATAATAGATATGACAAACATTTCCTCCTATTATGGAGTATTTACAAACATTTCACAAATAAAGTAAATACTATTTTTCCCTAAATGCAAGTATTCACAATATACTAAATAAAGTAATCATGAAACAATCTTTCAAAAGCTAAGACAAATAAAGGAAGATTATCCTCATGCCTGTAATACGCTTGTCCAATTGACTAGCAACAACTCAGCTTTCCTAAAACAATAACCAGCTTAGCTTTGATCTCCCAAACAAGCCACAATAACCTCTATCTCTCAAGTTGATAATATACTTCTCTCAATGTGATAAAATACCCTCCCTAATACTCAAAGCTCTCTCTCAGTATATAACAGAATAAAGCAGATAAGAAATGCAGATAGAATGCACAAGATTGCTTAAGGAATGTGTCCCAAATGAGAACTCAACCTTACTATTATACAACAGATTGGAAACTACTTAGCCTAAAGAAAAGGCATGAGTTTTGACAACAACCTCCACCCATATCGACACTCAACTTATCAAAGTGGTGGCAACAAGTTGAGAGTGTACTCAAAAAACTAAAGCTATAGATCGCCCTCAAAACTTGACAGCATCATAAGACCATTTCAAAATAACACATGGTAAAAATAAGGCATTCGAATTGCTCTTAAAACATACTTCTATAGCAATCAGAATTTCATATCTTGGTGCCAAGAATACATCACGTTTCCTATTCTTCTGCTTGTTGTTCGCATAATTAAATAAGTGCATATTCACCAAGAAGTACGTTTTATAGTTGACTTGGTCTTTGGCTGAGAAATCGACATATTACAAATATAATGACTCTTCCCTAAATAGCATTGCATGGTTTTGAATCAGCACGTTATAGTGCCTTGTTGTTATCATTTTCAATTATCATGCATTTTACTCTTCAAGTGATTGGCTTATATTCTATTGCCCTTTCCTCATGATATACACCTTCTAAGTTCAATAATTCGCTACTCATAAAGACAACACGTTGTGAAAACTTGTCACACAACACTTTGTATGCTTTAAGCATTGATTAAATGTTCTTCATACTTCAATGTAGCGGCTAAACATTAGTATTCATTCAGCTATAAACAGCGCGCAAGATACTTCATAAAAGATGTGCCTTACCTCTCTCATATCTACCAAGCATAAACTCAAATGAGTCAGTCTATATTACTTATCTATATCAACAAATATACTTATATCAAAATGTTGATTTAGTCATGTGTGGCTTAGGCATTCACTCAGCATTCGTGCTCTTAAACAAGTTGAATACTAAGGTTGGACATTCCTTAATGGTGCGGCCTTATCATGCCTGTAAGGCTGCGCCATGTATTCCTGCACTTCCAATATATATATATATATATATATATATATATATATTAACATGGTGCTACCATTAAACTGTATATATATATCATATATATTCATTAGCAAACAAGTTTATAAATCATTCGATATATAGATGAATACGAAAAAGTCAATAGTCACATAATATTAATAATAAGTCTTAATGTTTATGTGTATACATATATATCCAAACATATATATACATATCGTTCAAGCAATAAAGTAATAATCCATTCGATAATTAAATGATTACGTCTGAGCGATACATATATATCATTATTTCATATATACGCAAGATAATAATATTGTATATAATATCGATTGTATGTATATATATGTAAATATATACATGTTCCTCTATACTCATGCATACATACGTATACATGCATTTATGTATATATATATATATATATATATATATATATGTATGTATACATTTGTTTGTACAATTAAGCACATACATATTCACTATCTTACCAATAGGAGATATACGTGTGATGAATATATACAATACATCAATTCTATGTGTGCTCACCTTATCGATACAAGCATAACAATATAAGGAAGAACTCGCAAGCTCAAACAGATAAATATCACCTAAGCATGCATTCACTAGTAATCAAGACCCTTACTAATGCAGACACATTACGTTAAGGATGACTTACCAATTCCCAACACAATGTCTAGACTCAACCATTTTACTGTGAATGTGTGTAAGCTTGGATAGGTTACGTTACTAGTTACCCGACCAAGATTTTCTCCTAAGTGATACTTCCCCTCCACTTGGAGGAATGAACTTGTCCCTACAACCAATTCAACATATTTGCAATGATAGTTAGACGTTCATAATAAATCCATATGCATCATAACTTTATCATATTTATATAGCAATAAATGTAAACATATTTACTCTTTCAAAGCCATATTAAGCATTTATCAATACTTTCGCGTAATACCTATTTTAGTATTCCATTCCTTAGTAAGCATATCAAACTCATGATTGCATTTACTAATCTATTTACCTATGAAGGTAAAAGTAAATCAATAATAACAAGACGAGATGTAACATAATAAGATCTAAAAATGAGGTTTATTAAAAAACCCTAATTGCAATTAAATATAAACGCCTAAGTCAAACCCTAGAGTGGTGTAAGAGTGGACGAGTTTACCAAGATTGTATAGGAATAAGATCCCTTTACATAAATCTAGACTAATTGAATATTAAAATCTAACAATAAACATACAATTAACCAAGATTTAATTAATGGAGGGTAGATATACTTAGCTTTAGGAACAAAGATGAAGAAATATTATCGATTTCAAGTTGGAATCGTTCTCCATATATGTATAAATTAATGCTCTCAATCTAGAAGATATCTTGTGCATTGTATAAGCTCATAATTTGTCATGGTTCAAATCTTATATCCTTGAGTTCAAACCTAAGCATATTGAACTTGATCTAATGCACACGAGTGAACTTGGTTGTGTGGGAAAAAAGTAGTTGATGAGTGTGCAAAGATCCATTTGCCTTCATCTTTGTTGTGTTTGAATTTGTTATGATGGTGTTTAAAAACACTTTAGGAGAAATTATTGGATTGCTAGGGTCAAGTTCTACTAGGTCAACCACCTAGACATACAAATGTACTTTACTACTTTGGACAAATGATCATAGACAACATTCACAAATATTTCAATGGCTTGTATAATTATGATGTAAATGGATTCTTGTGCCATTTAGAAATTGCACATTGGATATCTTTAAATACTAAGACATAGCAACAATTTGCAAGAACATATGTAAAGTTGGCTTACAACACTAATCAAAAGGGGTGGGAATGTTGAAATTTGAATTTGAATATTTGAATTCCTAATACTATCTCACATGCCTTTAGATTAAACCAAGCTCAATCTCAAGAGGCATGAAAGTGAAGCAAGTAGGGAACACGATCATATTGTGACATGAAACAAATGTATGGAAGTGGATGTGAATATCAAAACAATAATTGACTAATAAATGACAAATGTGTGAATACATATATAAATAAAAAAAATAGAAATATTATCCTGATTTTATATATACAATCAATACACTCACCAACCAACCAACCACCTTAGAACATTTTGGAAGAAAAACGAAAGACTTCTTGAAAATTTTGAAAAAAAAATGAAAAACTTCTAAAATATCATGGTTAGAGACAAGAGTGAGCACAACCACTCACTCTTAAACAAAGAGATGAAAACCCAAGATACACCAGAGATCACAAGAGACATGCCCTAATCATCATGATATGGAGAAAGAGGCAACTACTAAGCCACGTCTTAATGAAACCAAGAAACAACTCTAACCCCCAATAAATCATTGCAATAGAAACAAAATATAATCTGCACACCCTTCCCTTTGTTTGAAAGCATGACACATGGCAGTAATTTAATGGCTCTAACAACTACTCCAAACTGTCCATTCGTTTCACAAGGAGAAAGTACCTACCGAACATCCACCTTAAATTCAAAGGCAAAATAAAGTGGAAAAGGAAAGGAGGGACCCACTCACAAGGAAGAGGAAAAATAAATATAATTGCTGTTACTTACCTAACAAATCTATCATCACCTTACCGCTCTTTTTCAGGGTACAATCCGTTTGCCGCCCCAGGAATTGTACCAATCTACATCCTACTTTAGATGAGTAATGTACACATTTTTAGTTCCCCTCATGGCCGGGATTCTCTAGCAAGGATAATTGAAGTTAATTAGTTAAATTATATTGTTTTTATTTGTTAGATTTTATAATATTAATATTTTTAGTCGATAGGTAACATATAGTGTGAGATTTGAGTCTGAAATAAGTTTCTCGTTGCAAACAATTAGGGGAGAAGACTCACTAGTTGTGCACCCTAACTTCACGCTTCTAATTATCCTACTTGGAAATTTCAAATCACTCCCAATTTTTTACAGTAGCTTACCTGGCAAGTCCCCTGCTTATAACTAAGGTTTCAAGGCAACATCATCAAATATGATGCCACATCAGCATGCTTTAGATCAAAGGAATACATTTTGTTTAATTATGGGTAGTCATCATCAACACTAACAACTTTAAAGTCACAACTATTAGTCCAATATTGATAAAAATATTGGACATTATATAAACAACTACTATCACAACTATTGAAACATGCTCAAGTATTTGGTCCTCTCCCCTATTGAGTTGTCGGAAAACAAGTTTCAACTGTTGTTAAATGGTAAATCTGTTGTCATTTAATGATAAAAGCTTCTAAAATATCAAGTGAAAACCTTCAAAATCTCAATTATCATGTAAATCCTAGATAAGTATTGTCCCAATTTAATGACAACTTTCCTTTTTCATTTGCATTGCTTTATGTTTTAAATTTTGCATATAAATATTTCAAAATTAGATAATACCAAATTTAAAAATCTAGATTTGTCTAAATTTATTTCATTTCATTGTTTAGCATTTATTATTAATTATTTAATCCAACCACATGTAACTAGAACTATCCTCATATGTTGTGTATGTATCAAAACTTTCTATTCCAAACAAAATTAAAGTTGCTATAGAACATTCTTCCAATTGATTATAAAAATAAATATGCAATCATATTTCAAATAGCTCCTTCAATTTACGTTTCTCATCATTATTAATTTAATCTATAAAATAATATTAAATCTACAAAAATAATATTCTATACACAAAATAAAAACAATCGAATCCATCATACTTTAAATACATCTATATACAAAAATGGAAAATAAAAAATAATGTATTTTATATGCATAAATCAAATTATAGTTTCTAGCATATTAACTCAAAATACTTTTCTATCGGCATGATCCTTGCAACTCCTTCTGGTGCAAGTGCTAGTTATTTAATCCAACCACATGCAACTAGAACTTGCAGCACATTGCATCCATATGCGCCCATGCACAAACACATACTCTCTAACATATTAGAATACATATAATTTTCTATCGGTGTAATCCTTGAACCTCCTTTAGGTGCAAGTGCTAGTTAAAAATAGTGAAATCTTTTATTTTTTAAATGTTCTATATTTTTTAATTAATTTGTCACTTGGTTTCAATTTATTATTTTTAGAGATCAATTTATGATTATTTTTATCAACTACAAAATTTATATAGTTATTATGATTTTCTACCATATCATATATATTTAAAATGACATTGAAAACTATTATATTTGCACCTCATACTAACATAAGTTAAAGAAGTAAATTACTCATGTACCTAGATTAAATGTCCACTCCATACTTACATAAGTCAAATAAGTAAATTAATCATGTACCTAGATTAAACATTCACTCATTTTTGGCCTAATGGCTTGTTTTGAAGGTGGTGTTGCCTATTCCTCCTTTGTTGTTTTATCTGGTTTGGTTCTGCTAGCTGCGAGGCCTATTTTTTGTTGGTGTTTTGTCTCATTTTTGCTCCTTGTCATGTTGTGCTTATAGCTAAATATTTAGTGATGTAAAAGGGATCAAGGCCCTTTCAAAATCCCTGCTTACTCAATCACAAACATTCACTCCTTTCTAAAGATGAAAACATAGTAATGAAACCAAGTGGAATACCTATTTTAAAATGTTCTTTTTTTTATCATGATTTGTCAATGCTTAAGTTTAGATTTGATTTAGAATAAGGATCTACGAAATATCATAGACAAGTCATGAGAGGATCCAGCAAAAGAGATTTCCCTAATTGTATAATTTAAAAGTGAGTTATAAGGATGAGATATAGAAAATTAAATTAAATCAAAAGATTTGGTCTTCAGTAGTATTAAGAGTTTTCAAATATTGTGATAATTTTTATGGAGAAAAAAGTGGTGAGCTACATGTTGAGGAAAATACGACACCATTTGATTGCATAATGGATTTAAATTACTTTTACAACATGGTGTAATTGATTTTTAAAGAAATAAATAAAACCACCATAAATGTGTGTCATCTATCTTTTCTTCATTTATGTTTGTCAAAAATGTACTTATTTGTTTATCTCTTCTATGTTACAAATTGTAGGAATGTGTAAGCTTTCTCTATGTTTTTTCCTCTGAATACTTGAAGAATTATTTAGAGACTATGTTTGAATGAGTTCTCTCATCTAAGCAAGAGTTAGATGTGTTGACTCATTTAAGGGTACATTTTTGGGGGTTTCAAGGGCACCCACATTACCTTCCATTCAAAGAGAGGTCATAAGTATGCTTTTACTTATTCTACTCATATATCCTGAAGTTTTATTTTTGTATCTTGTGTGTTCTAATTCTTGTTCATTCATTACTCTATATATCTATGATAGTCATTGTTATTGGCATAATTAATAAAAATGTAGCTTTAAAATTACCAAGATGCAATAGGGTCATGAGAAGAGCACACACTTTGCATGTGAGTTAATTCTTCCATCATCTAATTGTAACTCTACTCTCTTTGGGCCTTATGTCTAGTTTAAATGATGTTCATAGAGTTTGTACTTTCAACATATTATTTGTAGACACCCCAAATTCAACCACATCACATAATGAATTAAATTAATATTTAATTAATTATTAGTCATAATTCAGGTCATCTTCTAATTTCTCATAATTAATCAAATTAAACTGATTATTGCTTATTCTCGTAATTAATTAAATTTAATTAATTATTGATTATACTCGTAATTAATTAAATTTTATTTGATTAATTACATTTTCTCATTTCTTCTAAAGGTTGATTAATTTAATTAATCCAACCTTAACACACTCATCAATTCTTCTAAACCCTATTAATTAATTAAATCCATCCTCGTCATTATTAACATTTTATCAAATTAAAATTCCCCTAAATCGTCAAACTTGTCATCATATGACAAGTGTCCCCAACCCTCTTCAATGCTCTCACATGTGTTAGCATGCACAAGTCACCATCTCCTTCCACTTCATCTTTGACTAGAATATCACATTGGTTTCTCACACATGTGTGAGATCCTCTTCTCCATGAGTAGCCATCCTATGTGCATTTCTCTTTCATCCATATGTTACTATCATGATTTCCCCCTCTTATATTTATCATTTATCTTCCACTTATCAAACTCATGTTTCTCCTAATGTGTGCTCACACATGTGTGAGCACACCTAGCCCTCTTCCCTATGCCACATGTCATTATCTCAAGCCTCCACCTTGTGACACTTAACATGAGGCTAATACCTCAATCCTCTCATTAATCTCAACCCTCCATCTCACAATGCATCTTGACCCTCCAATTTAGCCACCAAAAATCTATAAATTGAAGCCTTGCCCCTCTATTATTATCAAACAAATTGAGCCAAATTTATGTTGTTGAATCTCCATCACAATCCTCTCATTTACAAGGTTATGTTGTGTTGAGAGCAATCCACATTTCAACTACTTCAAAAATCAAATCAAGTGGAGATGGGTGCCTCTACTTCAACTCTATTATTAATTGAAAAAGTTAAAAGGTAAAGGTAATCATGTTTATTGCATTTATCTTGTTATTTCCATCTTTTACCATTTTTATCATCTTCATCATCCATTCAAGTGAAGTTGATAATAAATTGATTTCCTTAATACCAACTTGACAATTTTAAAACTATTGTGCCAATTAGTTTATTTTATATGTGGATGGAAAGGTCAATTGCACAAGTTGGGTATATAATTCTCTAATACAATATACTATTTTGTACATAGTTCTTTGATAACATGTAAGCTTTGGCTATAGAGATAGCCACCTAATATCAATGACCTTCAATGAAAGAACAAGAGAGAACCAAAATGAAAGTAGTCTTATTCTTCTAAAGGATGCAAATATATGATTGAAATACAATGAGAAACCCTTGTATATATATGCAAGGGTGAGACATAGGACAATATAAGATTATTATAAGTGTCTTAATATTATGATGTAAGACAAATAACAAAATTCTCTAATAATGCACTAAGTTAACTTAAGTAGACAAACTTGTGAAAATTTCCTAAAAAGAAATAGAATGGGTGGAAAATCTCATTTAGACCAACACATCCCCATTAAGTGTAACATAGGGAAAATGAGAAAATAAATATGGGTCTCAACGATGGGATGTGATGAGGTACTCATGTACAAATATGATACCCCTTAGAATATGAGAATAAAAAACTTGTAGGGAAAAACTCCCCCTAAGAGAAGATGAAGAGAGAAGGTTTAGGTGACCCCCTTAAATTGTGAAGGATAAAACCTTATGTAAGGAAAAACACTAAATGTTGTCAACACTAAATGGTTAAAATGATCTAATGAATTCAAACAACATTTCTCCCCTTAGGAAGAGACACACACAAATGTGTGTGTGGGATATCTTCCCATGTTGGAAAGGAATGTGAGGGAATAAATATAAGAATGTATGATGTCTCTGAAAATTTCTCAATTATCACCATGTTGGTGTTGAGAGGTTCCACAATCAAATCATGATTCTCAATCCTAACTAAAGAACATGAAAATATAGAGCCTTGTGGAAATGGGTGGAGAAAATATCCATATATTATGATGAATCCTTCAAATGTTTCTCAATGATACCCAAGCTAATTTCAAACTATGATATAAATGAATAGGTGAAAACAGAGCTAGGGGGTTCAAATGTGCCTTCATGGAATCTAAATAAGGTGATTTAACTCCATAGGAGCTAATATCATAGAGGACATAAATTTCAAAAATGGTGTTCTCTAAATCTACAAGATAGGACTCACAAAGTAAACTCACAAGATCTGTCAAGTTCTCAACCCAAGTAGTTATATTTAGAAGACACGATCTATGATCCTACTATACTAAATCACTAGAAGTCATGGATGTAGAAACACTAAACTTTTAAGAAGTAAGACATGATGGAAATGTGATCTTAATGAATATCGTCCAACTATACTATATATCCCAAGATGATGTGTCCAAACAAGATGTATGAGTATGAAAAATTGTAGATGAATCTATCAATGATTTAATACAATGAGTCCTCAACCTCATGATACTAAATAATAGATTAAAAAATGAACCCTCTAAATCTGTATTAGGTTCATATAAGTTAAAGAATCAATGGATGTCTTTTTAGGAAGAGAAGGAGCATAAAAAGAATCTTTAATGTCATCACAACATTCAATCATTTTTAAATAAATAAGATTATCTCTTGTGTCATCATAATATGGTAGGTTAATAGAATCACCAAGGGGTAAAATAATATCCATAATAATACCTATTGGGAATGAATATTGATTCAATTCTTTGAGGATCTCCCAAATTTTATTTCAAAGAACGAGAGGGAAATCAATAAGTGAGATGGAAAACATGGCATCTAAATCAACACTACAACCAATCAATCCTAGGACATGGTTATTATTGTTAGCACATATTTTATTCCACAATAAAATACTTGGTTAAAGAAAAATTTCATAGAGATGAGGCAAGAGATGAAGCCACACAAGATGTTTCAAGATTTCATCTTGCCAAAACTCATGGTTTCTTATTTTAATGTGATAAGAAAAGGATGGACTAAATAACCATTATTGAATATGATAGACTCCTCTAATAAGTCCAACATAGACCAAACCAACAAAAATAGTGCACAAGATTACCCCTCTAAAATTACTAAAGTAGGAGAACCCCCTAGTAAATTATGATCTTTGCATTTTCTACTTATTGTGATTATAGTGGCTACTTTCCAAACCAACAAAGTGGTTTTGATCTCAATACACTACAAATGCCAAATTAGGCCACAAAGATGAAAGTATAATTTTGTCACAAAATGGGATAAAATTAGATTGCACCAATGAAATAATACAAAAATTTATGCACTTTCAAAAAATTGCACCCAAAGGGAGTTCATATGAGCCCAAATATAGTCTTAGGAGTTTCCAAAATGAGAACTACTCAACATCACTTGTGAATCTATAATTTAAAAAAATATAAATATGAAAACAATAAATTGTCTATATCACAATGAAGCTCTCAAGAAATTATCCGAGATCAAAAAATAATTGAAAAAGAAGCTAATTTGACCCAAAAGGAGGCCTCTACAATTTAGGTACCAATTTCAAACAATTAATGGAGAGGGGGTAGGATGGGGAGGAAAACTAAGGATGCTAGTTATTGTTAAAATAAAAATATAATAATATTCCACCATATATTCCTTATTGCCAAAACTACTCTCTAATTTTCTTGAAACCACCATTATACACTAAAACCACTATGATAAAGTTGAAACTCCCTTCTTTTTGATGTGAAACTTCTTATGGGAGAGTAAGGTGATTTGTAGTTAGTTTTACTATTGTAGTAGTGGAGAGTTGGTTGTGTGGAATGCACAAGAGTTGGTGCCATCGAGAAACCACAAATGGTGGATCTATTTTATTTCTTGAAGCCGCCACTTTTTTATTGAGTGCACGTGAGGCTATTGGTGCATCACCTATGTAGTGACTGTTGATATTTTTACCTTGTTTTGGCCCAAATAACCATTAGGGAGAGTTTTACAAGGCTAAAGTTTTAAGTCAAAAGAAAAATGGGGTCTTAGGCACTAATAAAGAAAAAAAGGAAAAATGAAATAAGATTAATTTTTTAATTTCTTTCTAAGTCCTAACACTAAAGAGGTAAAATTTTTGAGCTTTATTTCTATTTGGAAGTTTCAAACCCTATCCATGTTGCATGAGGGATTTTAGGGTTTGTTGATTTTTATATTGAAGAAGCCTATAATTTTGCATAGAAACATTTGTTTCTCTAGCCTATCACATTGTAGAAGCAAGAAAAAAATAAAGCAACATGTTGCAGAAGCAGCAAAAAAAAGCAGGGTAGCATGTTGCAAAAGCAACAAAAAACGTGACATGTTACAAGATTAGTAGAATATCAAGGAAGTTGTTGAGAGCTTATAAGGGGAAACCCATGGTCATTTTTCAACATATTTTTGCTCTTTTGGATTGGAGATTGTAGCTCAAAAAATGTTTCTTTATAGTGTATACTATGCATCGTAATTGGAGAAAGTTGTTCTTTCAAGTTTTACTTAGCATTGCAACTCAAAAAATGAATTCTTTATGTTGAAAACTCAACATTGTAACTCAATAATCAAGCTTGTACTTATTGTTTTCCTTTTGTACATGTTGATCTATAAAGATAGGCTATTTTACCTTCTCATAGTTGTTTACTACACACAAAACCTCTCAAGATAGTTGATGTAATCTTATAGTGATATTATTTTGTCCTTGATTTTTGTCCTATCTTTATTACCTTTATGCAGAAAATATGCATTCTTTGTAGGTCATGACTTTTATTTAAATATTTAAGGAAAAGGTTTAGTTGTGAGAATATTTTCAGCTCCTTCTAAATTTTATTCTATATACTAAACATGGTTATGAAATACTTATGTAAAGGCATATTAAAGTCTGAGTTATGTATGATGTAGTTTAATGTATTGGTCATATTGTGTATATTTCAAATAAATGCAAGCCAATAGAATATCTAGTGTATCGCCTCTTAATAGGATTTATACCTTTTTTTATGCCATATTTTGGCCCTTTTCTTTGTGAAACAATAGTAGAATAGAGTAGTTTAGGTGAGAAGTGTTGATGGCCTATTTGACACATGCAACATAGGTAGGGTATTAATCACCTTACCTCTCCTAAAAAAAGAGATTAATCACAAGATCAGTCACCTTCTAAGGTCCTGGGATTTGGGTCACAACTATGTTGTCTTTCAAAGTGGTCAATATGGTTGTAATTTTCAAGGGGTATGGTGGTGTTTTCAACTCAAACTATGTGAATTTATTCCAACTTAATCCTAACTAAAAAGACATTTAAATAAACTTGAAAAGACGGAACATGAGATGCAAGAGAAAGCAAAGACATTCATTCCAATTGATCTAATTTATCATTAACCAAAGAGATATCTAGGGAAATTGAAGATAAGAAAATCTGCATTGTACGCAATCATATTCATTTCCAATATTAAATTAAATGGGAATTTGTCCAAAATTCCATAACTATTATTCAATTATTAAGACTCAACAACAACTTACATAAACCAATTATCTCTTTGTATAACTATAAATCGAAATAACAAGAAGAATACCATTTGCATGTGAGAATAAAATCTAGAAATGATCTAAAGGCTATTGATGAACAATCAACATTCTAAAGTATGAGGAGGATATTGGAGGTAGAAGAAGAGGGGTTGTGCTCAAGTATAATGGTTGTACTATAGAAAAATGTATCCCTAAATAAATTTTCTCATTTATTTGGGCCCTCCTAATTAAAATAAACTTAATAATGATTTAATTAGTGTTGTAAAGTGTATCCCTTTACACTTTCACACTTATTTAGGGCCCCCTTAATTAATTGAGCTTAATTTGGCCTTAATAATCCCTAAAATTCATTTACAAGCCCATTAAATTACATTTTTCGAAGGGGAAACCTAACATCAATTAATGCCAATACATAACACTTCACATTGAGCAATGTGTGTTCTAGGATTTGGGGCCTGGGACCCATTCTCCCATGGGAAAATGGGTCCTCTCTAAGCTTCGAAACCCATTTTTAAATGTGTTTTTGGCGGTATTTCTATGATCCTAAATTCAAATTGTAAAGATCGGCTTGTAATGTTTTAATTTCAGGAAATTAAGGATAAATGTCTATAAATACAAGGTTATCTCATCAATTCAAGTAATCTAGCAAGAGGTGAACTTAACAAGAGAAAATACTACTGTGAAGATAATTCGAGGGTGGATTTATTCATCATTTGTTGTAGCATTCAAGATCAATTCATCATGTCAAATTTAGGTTCAACCATGCATGTTTGTGGAGCTAATATTGTGATGTAGATTTCAAGCATTCATGTCAAAGATTCAAGTGTCAAGATCCACATTCATTGAGTCAATTTCATGCAAGTTGTAGAATTTCATTCAAGATCTATTCAAGGGTTTGTTGAGTGGTAACATATCTTTGTTCATTCTTCATTCCCTCTTTCATGTTTTATTCATTTCAAGGTTTGATTACCAAAACGGGGTTTGACCAAGGCAAACTGATAGGGAGGTTGGAGGAATGAATCACTGATTCCTGCTCTAGGTCTTACTTGGAAGACCCCTATGGTGTCTCATTCCACCACCTTAACCTATAGGACCTACCTCTTGACTAGGCTCCCCTGGTTCTCCTTGCCAACCCAACTACCATCACATACCCTTCCAACCAAGTCAACCTTGGTGCTTTGTTTGCAATTCTTCCCTTAGCCCTTAATCCACCCTAAAGGCTAACCTACACCCAAAACTAGATCTCAGCTTTGCAGGGGTGTGGAGATGCTTCTCTTAGGTTCAATCCATCTCACCATGATTCTTGAGGGTCCACCTAACTTCATTTGTCCATCGCTTCTATCAAACCCTCATTTAGGGTTAAAAAGGCTACTAGCCCTAGGAGCCCCAATTAGCCCTCCTTCTCCGAGAAAACAAGTTAGAACTCCAAAGTTTTCCAAAGAACATAGGATCTTTCCTTGGGGTTCCTAGTCTTCATGCCTACCACTTTAAGATTTTAGTGGTCTTAACCCTCAACTATTCGTACACAGGTTGGACCTTCAATTTAGCAAATTTGACCTTTTTGAGCCCTTTCCCTGACCGCATAGTAGACTATCATGAGTTTCTTTCACCAAATGGATTGGTGGAGCTTCCTCCTCCATGCTAAGTCTTTGCAAGGAATTTGGTTTCCCTCTCCACACTATGACTTGACAGGAAATGATCACCCCTACAAATCAAGTGCTATGCACTCCTTGTCTTCCCTAGCCGGACACTTCCTGGCTCACCTAGGAGAAGACTTCCATTGTGTTTTCTGAACTGTTAAAGACTCCTAATCCTACCATATATATAATCATGGAGTCTAGTCACAATTCCCAAGAGGTCGTACATTATGTATAGAGGGAATGTGATCTAAACCTCCATTTTCTACAAACAAATTGTCAAATCAACAAATGCATAGAAACAACTATCTACAATAGTGCTTGAAACTGAACTCAAAAACTAAATCCCTACCACACAATGCTTAATCCACAATTTTAATACATCCTACACCACCTACAGTATCCAACTTAATCCATTCAAGCTCTACTACAATACAAAAACAGTATTTCACACCAAAACACCACTTTGTTTTCTTGAATTCAAAAACTTCAAACAATGTAATTGCTTCCAACCTCAATTCCAAGTCGAGGTCACCCTTAAATAGGGTCTCAAATTCAGTTAAGCTTGGTCTTAACTACTCCTTGGCCACTTGTGGCTTCCATTAAGCCTTATTTGTAAAATTTAGAAAATCTAACACCTAAAAAGGTCTACAAAGGTCTTAAGCCATACTTGTAGCCAAAACCTCAAACTATCCAATGGTCAACATGACCTTAACCAACACAATACATGATCACAAATGCCATTAAAGAAAAAATATAAAGGAACAAGAAGAGGTTACTAAGTTAGTAAACAAGAACTCCAAGTCATGACCTTCTAGGCTACCTAAGGTATCTTATGGGTGCTCCTGCACCACAAACCCCCATTCACCCAAAAACAAACATTTTTCCCTCTCTTTTTGTGTTGCAAATTTGCAGGTTAAAGAAAAGTTGAAGATCTTAAAAGTGCAAAATTGCAAAGTTGTCACCTTTATTGTCATCTTACAGAAACTCAGATCCCAAATTTATTTTTAACTTTCCGACTGTGAAGCCCTAAGAATCTATAAGTGTAGACATATGAGAAAAGGACCCAGAAATTAATTTTGAAAATCCCTACAAGGACCCATTTGCCTCAAATAGCTTCAAGAAACAACATTTTGTAATAGGTGCACAAGATTTTCCTTTTATCCGATTTGCATGAAATAAACTATTTATGTTAGTATTATGTTTAATCTATCATATCCGATCTTTACATGTCCTGAATGAATTCATTTGGTATTTTTAATCTTTCTCCCAAAACCCTTGTTTAGTCATTTTTGTCAAAAGTTATCTTAGGATGCTTTGCGCTAGAACATGGCACTTTGCGACTGTTTTTTAGATCAGTTTTAATTGTCCTCCACTCATTCGATTTGTGTGAAATAAATTGTGTTTGTTAGCTCTATATTTAATCTACTCATATCCAGTCTTACATTTCATTTTTGAGTTGATTTACTATTTTTAGCGTGTCTCCCAAAAGTGATGTTTAGTCCAAACAACATAAGAGAAATTGCAAGATTCCCCAAAGAATTCACTCACATAAGGGTTGAAAGTGGATTTTAACTTGAGGAATCTCATTTCTTGAATGAAATAGAAGAATAGTTAGGTTCATTCACCCCATTTTACCCTTTCTATTTATAGTAAGTTTAGTGAAATATCCCAAATTTAGTATAAAAGCCTATGTGTTTGAATCCCTACCCTATTTTTCTTTGTTTCAATGACTAGAAGAGGTTGAGAGGATAAGGTTCTAGATGGAATATGTTGACTCCTTTATAATTTATTCCCTCTTATCCTTGAAGTTTAAAATTTTTCTTACAAAAATAACCAATCTATAAGAGGTCGAGATGCTTGCAAGAGTCTCCATTCAATCTATCAAAATAAAAACCCTTTAAAAAATTAAGAGGGAATTCCATAAATATAATAGAGATAATGATTAAAATATTCATAAATCTATATGAGATACATTCCTGAATACATCAAAGGTGTTGTTGAGGTATTGAGGTGAAGTATTAAATCATATTTCACAATCCCTAACTTATAATTTATCACCCTAGACTTATCCTTCACTCACTTTATTATCACTTACTAATTTATTTATTCATTGTCCTAATATTTTAAGCATTATAATGGTTGTCTATCTTCACTTGTTAGAATCCTTTATTGTTTTGTAGTTACATGTTTACAAAATCTCATTGGGATCTAGTGTTAATGGAATAGAAGACGTGCACTCGCAAATGAAGTGGTTGTGATGATTACACTATTTAATAGAACAAGACATGTATGTAGTCCAAAAATTATTTCTATAATAATGAATATAATTTAAAATTTATTTTTTCAAGATAAGGCTGTGTAAGATATATACTTGAACACATACAAATAAAAGTTGTGTAATCTTTAGATATTGTATCAATAGAGATAGTTGTATAATCTTCCATAATATTAAGATTTTTTTGTAAGTAATATTATGTATAACTCTAAGGGCAATGCATATAGGACTAGCCACAATGACACACAATCAATATCTTTATGCATATCATTATTAAATTATAGTGTCAACTAACAAAGATAAATACCAACACTATAATCCTTATAAAATACAACTCATGTAGGACTCTTTATTTTTCTTCTAGACTAATAAATCTTACATAAAAAAACACTTGGGTTATACCACAACAGTGTTAGCCAAAGTGGGACATTTAAATTAGTATTTTTAACCAAATTTTCACCTTTTGTCACATATAGCAACTAAGCAACTAAGCTCCTAAGAATTTGAAGATCATGTAAACTAGTGGTTTTTAAGATTTTATGTGTAGATTCTAAATGTATATTTTTTTAAAATGTGATTTTTTTTGCATAAGTTTTAATTAATAAATTAGTTTTTATAGTTAACACTATTTTTAAAAAGTGACATTTATTCTATAATATATAACTTTTTCTACAAAAAGGGATAAAATTTTAAATTCTTAATCATAGATTGGTAACATCAATGTCTAGTGGGTAGATACTTTCTATAATTTTTAAATTGGTAACACCAATGTATAGTGGCTAGATACTTTTCATCATTTTTGTTGTGTATTTTATTTTTTTTATTTTTTGAAGTGGGATTAATTATAATTTAGACATAGGTTTATTTCATAACATTTTATTTTTTTGTGTATATACAAATAGAACATATATTTTTCTATTTTCTACATGTGTGGAATAGAGACCTTGATGTTCAGTGAAAAACATATGTTTACTAGAAAATAGAAAATAAATACAATAATCAAATTAAATATATTCTTAAAATTTTACTTTGAGCATTATGATACTACAAATTATCCTATCATGTCAATTCCATTTGTTGGTCCAACTAAGGTTTGAAAAAAAAAATTATGGAAAATATGAGAACCAAGGTGCAACGTTCTTCCAAGGACCTTCATTTAAAGCACCGTCAAATCCTTCAAACAAAGGCCATTTCCATGATCTAAAAAAATATTAAAATATTAAAAAACTAAATAACCTTCGAACGAAGGTACACCTTCATTTGAAATTAATTATGTAAATAAAGGTGTTTGCTAAATGATTCTCCTCAACCATGCAAATTCATAATATCCCACAAGTGGGACAAACTATTCTAGGTCTACTTGCTTGAGTTTAGTTTTACTTGGGATTCCAAGTTTGTTGTATATAATAAATAATTTATCTAAAAAGAAAGACCATTGGACCTCCCAATTGCTATACATATGTTGGAGTAGGTTAGTTCTTCTAAAATTTCATCATATTATGGTAGAAAATAAATGAGATTTTCATTGATTTGGATGGTAATGAATCCCATCAACATTAATTAAACCCTAAGGCATCCTTAAGAATTTTTGCTCCTTAATCTTGAAGGTTGAATCTTTTCTTCCTAAAACCATTCTATAAGAGTCCATATGTGGAGAATGGCTTATATTCAATGGAGTCCCTACTTACTCCATCACAAGAAAAGGCCTTCAAACATTTATGGAAGATGGGATAATATCAAAGATAGAATAGAATAATTTTAAAAACCATTAATCTATGTGAGATGCATAAGGATACTAGAGAGGTATTTTGAGGTATCAAAGGTTAGGTATTGAATCACATTTCATCACTACTAACTCACAATTCGTCACCCCAAAATTATAGTTCAATTTTTTATTAATGACTAATTTATGTGTCCTCTTTCATAATAGTTCAAGAAATATAACATTGGTCCATCCTCCCATTAGAGACACTTTAACAAACTTAAAAATTGTTTGCTTAAATCAATTCTTATGCAAAAATATGTAAGCTTTTGTATAAAAATAATTTAACTTAAGATTTTAGGAATTTAGAACTTATATTATTGTGCATCGATAACTGTAATAAGTTAATGGTATTGAAAGAAAAAGGCATCACATGCATATTTTTTTGTTGGGAGTATAAACATTCTAATATTTTTAGCATCACATAAGCATTGGGTGCATAGGTTTTCATCCTTTGGCTCAATGTTAAGAACCAAGGGATGTTTATTTCATCAACTTTACCCACAGGATGATCACAACCTCATCCCTTATTATGTCAGGCCTAAGACATGATTCTTGGTGGGTTCTTTGTGAACTATCCAACTTTAGTAATAGACCAAGGACCACTTAATAAATATACAAGCTTTGAAAATTTATAAAAGAAAGAAATCACAACAATTACATTAAAAAATATTAAATCTAATAAAAAATCATCTTATTGTTGATATCCCCAACAAAACATGACTATTAAAAAGAAACGATGAATTTATTTTTCCATGTCATTTTTGGATTCAATTGTGTAATATTTGTTTTGTGTCAACATTTTAGATCACACTCGATGATAGAGAGTTATAGGAGAAAAACAGTTGTTTGCAAACCAATACAAGTTAAAAAGAAGAGGGGGAGGGGAGGAGGGAGGCACTGTCTATGCAGGTGACAATTCGCACCTGCATAGAGGCCCCCATACCCATGCCATCCATCCCTGCACCCGTGCGGCACTCCCCCAACTGGGCAGTTTGTACCTGCGCGTTGTAGCCGTAGCTGTCACCATCATCGACATGAAGTCGGAGCTCCTGCCCTTGCCGTCCACCTGCAGTCGTCCCATCACCGACAATCTTCAAACGGCCACCAACTTCGGCCCTTTATTGATAATTCGCACAGGTGAAAGTTAAATCTTTTACTCGCCAACCACCCACTATCAATATTGGCGCTTAAACTTTAACACTGCGGATTAAATTTACCATTCGGCATTTCACTCTGTGTTTTTTTGCGCTTTCTGCTTCCATACACCGCTGGATACATTTTTGGAGGAGCGATCAGTCTGATATTTCATATTTTTGGAGGAGCGACCAGTCTGATATTTCATATGTTTGGAGGAGCGACCAATCTGGGCACTGTCTATTTCTGCTGTGAACAGCCAGGTTCTTTTCAATAATGTTTTTAGTTTTTAGTTTTTATTTTTCCTGCTGGGTTTTGCATAGTGCCTGTCATAGCTCTCCTTTGAAACCTCCTTTCCTCCTGTGTTTTGCATTCTCTATTCCAAAAATCTAAATAAGTTGGTGCCATTTTTAAACATATCAGAGAAAAAATTTAGAAACCTAAATAGCATAATTAGTTATTTACTATGATTTAAAATAGTTTGTTAATAAGAAATTTCAAGATTTAATGTTAAAATTGATGATATGATTTACTTAAAATCTAAATTTAAAATTTTATTGTTTCCTTAATTTTGGAAAGGATTGTATCTAGATGATAATGGTATTTTTAACATATTAAACTTAAAATTTTAAAATATGTAAATTTGTATTATATGTAAAAAAATTCATAAATATTTTAATTTAATTCTTTTCTAAAAATAACTATCATATAAAGATTGAATAAATGACGAGAAATAATTAAAACGAAAATAAATTTTCTCACATTAAGTACTATTATTTATAAATATAAAAATTCAAAATAATAAAATAAAATAAAAACTTCTTAATATTTTTTTTAATAATTTTGTTATATGAATATGTTTCTACCATAAATGAAAGCTTAAGTTCACTTTTTAATTTTATTTTTTCTAAAGAATCTTTTATCTTAATTTATGTTTCCAAAAATATAAAACTCAAAAACAATAAAATTAAATTAAAAACTTATTATATTTTTTTAGTAGTTATGAGTTAAGATTTCTATAATAAATTTTGTATAAAACTTAAAAAAACATATATTTTAAATATATGTTTCCAAAAACCACACTTTCTAATTTTAAAACAAAATATTATGATTTTTTCTTTCTATTTTTAAATTTTTATGGATAAGGACTTTGACTTCCACTCTCATTGTGACTAAAAAAATACAATAAATTATTTACAATATAAATTTATATCTGTACATACTTAATATTTAATAAGTATAATTAATAAAACTTTAAAAAATATTATATTATGTTTTTCTAAATTATTATTATTTATTTAAAATTCTCTTATATTATTTTTTAAAAGTTTAATTAAATTTTGAACACCAAAATTATCAAGAAAGTAAAAGTTAAATGAAAAAATAATAAATAATAATGATGATTGATGTGGATTTCTAAAATTCAATGAAGTTTTATGAAAAGATTGATAGATTGAAAAATCCAACCTTATTGTAATACTCAAACAATAGTTATCTGGTATAATAGGGTTTGATTTTAACCCTAAAAAGTTTTTTTAATTTTATTTAAAAAAATATGATTTTTTAAAGTTAATTAGAGGAAAGGATCTTTTAGTTGAAAATTTTCTAATAGTTGTGATAATATTTGTTGATTTAATGTTTAATATTTTTAATAATATAGTATTAATAGTTCTCTTTACAGTTGTTAGTATTGATCATGAGTATTCATAATTGAATGAAATGCATTCTTTAAATTTTAAAAACAACAAATTATGTGTTGCCACATCAACGCACCAATAGAACATGACTTAGTGTACAACTATGAGTCTAACATTTTTGGACACTTCAACAAAAGACATACTATGTGGTATCATATTTTATGGTGTGACCTGAAACCTTAGTTATAAGTAGGGGACTTACTAAGTCTAATGCCATAAAAATTTGGGAGTGATTTGAAATTGCCACATAAGATTTTGAGAACCAAGCCGATATACTCAACTATTGGGTCCTCTCCCCTAAATAATGTATTCAATTAAGTATAAATTAATTTAAGTAATAGTTAGGATTGGATATTGGGAATTATGAAATTTGATTTTTTTTTAAATAAATGTGAAATTTTTAATAAAAATTAAATGTATGGGTATTCATTTGTTATTTTGATGTGGAAACTTCTATTTAGGTGGGAAAAATATCATTTGTTAATATTATGAAATTTTAGATTTTATCAATGATATGTGAAACCCGATTGTGTTTTATCTTGGGTTACTTATGTGAATGTGCCTAATATTTGTAAGTGCAATCCTCAACTTGAGTGTGTATCTAATCTTGAGCACAAATATAAACTATAAAGTAAACACTATTTGGCAGATTGCAACATATTGGAATTCATATGCCTTGATTCTGTGTTTGAATTTACATAAGGGTAAGCAATGTTTACAAACACCTTTAAGGAATTCCTCTCTATTTGGTTAGAACCCTAGACCAACTCTATGACTCTAAGTGAAAGGTTTAAAGACAATAAGCAAGTAATAGACCTAGAATTTTGTGCTCTTTTATTATCTTTTACTAATGTAATGGATCTTGGTAGCCTCATTTAACATTTTTTCGTCTATTTTAATTAAATAATTGTTTAATTATAATTCATTTAACACTTTCCTCTAAAATTAATTAAATGATTATTTATTAATTGTTTAATGAATTCATCAAAACCCCTTTTGAAAACTTAAATAATTATTCTTAATTATTTAATAAAATCACCATTTTCCCTCTCTTTTGAAGTTATAGGTCCATTTTATGATCCGTTTATGAAGGCAATATTTGAGCAAACTTCTAATCTTTTCTTTTTTTCTGCAAGGAAGTCAAATTGTCCAAGAAAAACACAAGTTCCTTAGTAAATAATAACATTTCTATTTGGTGTTTTAAAATTGAACAAACAAAACAAGATAAGACTTCAGTTTGGTGCTTTAAAATATACAATGAATTATGACCAATCGAACTTTATTTTGTTGACCAAACGCACGTTTTCAATATGTTGACCATTAATGACCAGGAGTAGGAAGATTTCAATTGGTGCTTAAAATTGAACAAATCTTTTATCTATATTGCACTATTGCTATGAATTGTGTTTGATGTCTCAAAGACTTAAATTTGGTGCACCTAAAAGGAATATTGCTATCTTCATAACACTTCAATTTGGTTAAATAACTCTGTTCGAGGGGTTTTGTGAACAATTGCAATGAATTGTCTTTGAAGTGTTTGTTGTGATTGGTAAAGCTAAGTATCTATCCTCTCACCTTGCATCCTTGTAACGATCTTGGTTGAAGGAAAAATACTTTGAGCTTTACATTTGAGTCTTTTTCACCTTTTGGCCATAAAGAGAGGGTCTTGCTATGAAACACATCCTGCGCTGGAGAATTCATAGTCAAGTCCTCAAAACAGCACGTTCACTAGTGGGCTATATAAATGTTGTGAAAATCATGAGATAAGTAGCTTCAATGACGCGCCAATAACATACTGCACCTAATCCCATGCCTTAAGTGGAACGGGAATGGTTAAAGAGCCTTAACTGGCCAGCGAGTGGGTATTGGATGCCTCTGTTCTCAGTTTGTTGTCACTAGAACCCTTTGTTCTTAGATACTATCTAGTCCGACCAATCGAGTTATTTTTAGTGGTGCATCAGAGTCAAGCTTCTCTATTGTAAGTGGACTCCGAGAAGTTACTTGCCAAGTCCGATTTTGATCAAAGCAAAGAGATTAAGAGTTTCATTCTTAATAAATCTCGACACTTTGATCTAAAACTGCATGTAAAATTGCCTCCTCTACTTACGAGGAGCGTGAGGCAAGCCCACTAGGAAAAACGTACCCACTTGAGCTAGGATTGTACTTGGTTGTGAGTCAGTTAAAACACATTGCTTGATTTGAAACACTTAAAGGATAATGAACATGATAGCTAAAATGTCAAACCCTTGTGGTCTAAGTGGAATGTGAGAGTAGCCATATGTTTTACACTCCTTGAGGTTTTACCTTGAAGGTTTTCGAGCATTTAGGCTACAATCATAGGTCACTTTATCCAAGGTCAACATAGGGAATTCTAGCTTTCATATGTTCATCTCTACAACATTCAGCTTTGAAGAGAGGGATTTATTGAATTTGCAAATCCTTCGACATGAAAATTATTGTTCAAGCCAATTTTTAGTCAAGTTAGTACTTTTGTATCACATTTCCATATCTGGAAGACCACAAATCTAAGACAGAAATCCAAAACACTTGCACAAAAACCCTAGGTGTTCGAAACACAATTTGCAAAACTCTACACATAGCAAGAAACGTGCTTGGAGAAACTACCGCAACCAATTTTCCATTGTAAGGAACTTTTACGACCGTTTATCACCACCTCCTAATTGGGTTGACCCTAGGCCTAGACTATTGTTAGAAAGCGGTTTATGACTACAACCAGATTACAATCTCAAAGGAAAATGGATACCAACACAAAGAATTCCACAATTCCCACAAGCAGTACCGTAGATGAGGGAACACCATGGGTATCCGTATAAAATAATTGTATGTTTGGTTGGATCATTACAAACAAAGAAACAACATGGGCCTCACAAAAAAACAACCCAGGTCAAGAAATTGGGCCATGGGGATATCACAAATATGATGCCCACCAGACAACCCCCTACTACAAATTAACTCTTGTTATCACATCAAAACATTATTGCCAAATCTAGTCAAGACCCAAAAGATGTTATCATTCATGATCATGATAGTGAAGAGGAATTCAAAGAGGAAGAATATGAACAATATGCAAACCACCATAGAACATTGAAATTAATGGATAGAATGCTTAGAAAGGATCCAAACTCATACTTCATGCACTTGGCCCAAGGTGGTGCAAAGCTACCTATAGATTTCAATCTAGATGCATTAAAATATTCTACCTTAGTTCCATTAGGAGAGACAATGGTGGTTAGAAAAAATACCTAAACCATACGAACTCCTAAACATGACACCAATATTCTCAGCGAAACAAAATGATAGTCTAAACCAAAGTGTGGATAACCCATTATATAGAAAACCAACTAAAGTTGAACAAGCTATGGTAAAACTATTTTTATTTGAATTCATGTTTATTACATTGGTTTAATAATTATCTTTGAATTCTTTTACTTTACAGTTGCATTTCGTGAGTGAGGGATTAGATTTTTATCTTTACTTAGGAATTAGTTTAGTTTATTTTTTCCTATGTTTTGGCCATTGTTTTTCATCATGATTTTTTCCTATAACACAATATGTTCATATCCAACAATTTTATGTCCATTTGGAAAATATAATAAATCTCCCATGTGTTACATTTTTTTATTAATGTTGTCATTTCTTCATCCATAGCCTCTTTCCAATAATCTACATCATTTATACCAATAGCTTCCTTTATAATCCTAGGCTTATGAGTGTTAGTGTATAAAGAAATTTGACAAATTTATCCAAGTAATAATGTGGCATGTCAATGAAATTGAAGTCATCGTATAAAATAATTGTATGTTTGGTTGGATCATTGATGCCATTGTTAAGGGTACTGGTAGGTCTATTATTAAGACACCATGCTAATGTAAAAATTATGTTTTGGGAACAAATCGTGTAGTTTAAATCATGCCAACCTATAATGCAAAATCTAAACATCATCCCAAATCAGAACATTGTCCAATATGATCTTATTTGTAAATTGACTTTGTGGTAAAACAATTTCTTAGAGAAATGATCTTATTTGTAAATTCATTGGGGTTCAATTGAATTTTAGGATGATAATATTCCCATGTTTGTTTATATTCTTGACTTTATGGTAGATGATTTAATTTTATAAATACATATTTGAACAAGATATCTAGGTCCACTAACCATCCTAATATTATGCAGAATGGGTAGGCGGAAGAAATGGGAATCACTTATTTCTTTAGATGTGCAAGACATTCCCAATGAGGGAAATCATTTCTCAAGTGTTGACCTTGAATGGACACCTATTGGAGGTGACAATAGTGAGATAGACATATGTGCTGCAATCCCTCTTGAAAGACTCCCTCACTTTGTCAAAGGAGAAGGCTTATTGGATAGCACAGAGACAACATTTGTGCGCAAATTGAATAGAAATAATGACTTGATACAACCTACTGCCCAGACAATGAAGATGTACTCAAGGTTTGCTTAGATTTAATATAATAATGAAGCATGTCATAACTTATATTTTCTATTTTTTATATCAATTAATATATATATATATATATATATATATATATATATTGTACATGTGAAAACAGTTATTGGTGTGCTTTTGGCCCCGAGGACAACAGAAATAACTCTGAAAAGAACTTTGAAAACAACTCTAAAAATAACTCTGAAAACAAGAAAAGGAAACAAAGGTTTATTCAAAAAAGGGGTTGTCGAACTCACTTTCTTGTTAAGGTTATGTATGGTAGACCAAATGTTGCGGTTATTACATATAATGATTTCAGTCATTGTGATGCTAAAGGTGAATTTTGTCATGGAAAAGATGACCCTTCTGGTGATCCAAGGAGTAGTGTTGCACCAAGGTTGTCAAATGAATGCAAATCATATATTGAATCCTTATTGCTAATGGGGGTGGGAATTGATACAATATGTGAGCAACACTATCTAGACCCTAGTTTGACTCAATTGATGAATAAGAGGGACACATATTTGTTGAGGAAAGATGTTTTGAATGCATGGAATAGAGTACGCTCACTTCGATCCCAAAAGAATGAAGATGATGCAAAAAGTGTAAGCATGTGGCATGTAGAGGAGAAAGATAACTTCTTCTATTATAAAAGACCAAACAATGTGGAAAATATTCCATTTATCATAGGCATCCAAACACCATGGATGCGAGAAATGATGGTGAAACATTCGCATAATGCAATTATTGCTATGGATTCCACATTCTCAACGAATAAATATGGTGTAAGTAAACCAATGTTAATTGTATTTATGGATTTTAATGAAATCATTAATTTATTCTACTAAAAATATATTAATTTATGGTTTATTCATGTGTAGTATCAGTTATATACCTTGCTTGTATTCGATGAACAAGAAGCTGGTGTACCTGTTGCATGGGCCATATCCTCAAGAAATAAAGTTGAGGATATAAATGAATGGCTGACAGAAGTTTATAAAAGAGGGAAACAATGTAAAGAAGATTGGAATGTCAATGCATTTATGACAGACAATGCTAGTGCTGAGATTGAAGCAATCAGGTTTTTATTAGCCTTCATCTTTAATTTAAACTAAAGTTAACTCGTTGTAATTGCTTAATATTTAGTCTATAAAAAGCTGAACATTACACTTATCCTTGTAACTTGTAGATTATCCTTTGATTGCCGAGTACTTTTATGTATTTGGCATGTACGTAGGGCATGGTTGAAGAATGTATACAGGTAAGTCAATCTTTTATTAAAATACATGGAATAGCTGGACATTACATGTTTTGAATTTTATAACTTGATATTATGTTTTATAATCCAGGTATGTGAGTAATAAGAATGTTGGGAATAATATGTTCGATAGATTGGGTGAGATAATGTATACAATGAGTGATAATGAAGACAACACTACTCATCTAATAAAAAATTTCATGGAGGAATTCAAAGAGGAGAAGAAATTTATCGATTACTTTCAAAAAACTTGGTGTCATGATGAAACTCGTATTGGTAAGCTCATTGAATTATTCATTATGGTTTTGTATGCATTTACATTGTTTAACTTGTTTTTTATTTATAGTAAGACATCATTTTGTGGGTTTGTATAGCAATGTGGGCAAAAAACTATAGAAGTTTCCCTCATGCAAATCAAGAAACCAATGCTTCGATAGAGTCGTACCACTGCCACATCAAGAATCACTATTTAAGTGATCGTTCTAAGAGGTGCACGAGGAGAATGGATTGGCTTATCCATACACTTCTTCATAGGTAGAGCCATTCTATAAAAATAAAAGATATTTGCAATTATCTGGGTTTTTGACTAACTTCAAAAAAGAACGATATTACATAACTGCATTAGAGAGGTCAAAGAAAATACCAGATACAGATTGTTATCCATATGATCTCCTCCCTAACACATACCAGATAAGAAGCCAAACAACTCCAACAAAATGGTATCTTGTTAGAAAATTTGGACCAGGTTTACATGTGTGTGACTGTCAATGGGCAAAGAAGGGAAACACATGCAAACATGTGCTAAAGAATTTAGATCTTCTAAAGAGAAACAAAATAAATGAGCAAGATCAAGTTGTTGGTAAGGGTCATTTGAGATTTAAGTTTAATATTTATATGTTAGATGATTATTATTATTTTTTTCAAAAATAACTAAATTACTCTCATTAAATTATAGATGGTGTTACTCTACTGCTTGATGATGATGACAATGTTAGAGGGAGTTTTAGTCATGAAAACAATACCATTGGTAATATTGATATGGTATTTATAATTAAATATTAGTTAATTTTTTACGATTCACAAAACTAATTAAATCTTAATCCAATTATAGATGGTTGTAATCAAATAGAAGATCAAGATGTGCTTGGGGTTGTAATTGGTGAAGACCAAAGGACAGGTAAATCTCAATGTCACCATTTTATAATGAAATATTAAGATATTTTAAAATATTTTAAGATTTAATCATTTTTATTTGTATTACAGATGGCTTGAAATCATCTGATGCTTCAAATGATAACTTTCAAAATTCTATTGATTATTTAAATCATCTTCTCCAAAATTTACCAACTAGCGAAGATAAAAAAGAAATTTTTTGTCAATGTATAGCAAGATTGAGAAAAGATATTCATACATCTCTTCCTTCCTCTTCCACATTTACATCAATCCCTGGTTCAAATAACATGTCAATGAGACGAATATCGCCATGGTTTAGTCCAAGCAAAATGCGCAAACGTCGTTCAATTCATCAAAGAGACAATGCCATTTCTGAAGACTTGAATGAAACAATTGAGGACTGAAAATTTTCAATTCCCCTCTACACGACGTAGAAAGGAAAAGAAAAAAAAGTCCATTAAACGCTCAGGCATCGCAATAGAAGAAGAAAGAGTTAGTATTATGCAACAACACAGTGAGTATATTTTTTCAAAAGAATTTTAGTAATTTGCATTACAATACTTTTTGTTTTTATTTCATATGTTTAATATATGTCATGTTGTAGGTCTGGATGAGCAAGAAAGTACTCAACGACATCAATTACCTTTCTCTATTGATCTAAACCAAACAATAACAGATGAAATACAACTTATAGATGGTAATTTTTTAACTATTAAGTGTGTTTATTAACTTTATAGACAATTACTCAACTCCTATCTCTAATCAAATTTCTAATCTTTATAAATTTACTATTGTTTATATTAATTACATAATGTAATTTTACACTTGAAAACTTTATCTATGTTGATGTGTTAAATATGTGTCATTGCAGCTTCAGAGGATCAACAAAATAGTAGAGAACATATGTTACCTTTTTCTATTGATCTTAACCAAGAAATGACAATGGAGACAATGCAAAGGGGAGATGGTATAAAAATTATAGAACACACTTCAATCAATTTTATGTCTTTAATTTGTAATTTTTTTTTTCTAAGTTGATGTCTTAAATGTGCATGTTATTGTGGCTTTAGATGATCAACAAAACACCCAACAACATATGTTACCATTTTCTATTGATCTTAAGCAAGAAGCAACAACAATGGATGTAATCCAAAGTAGAGATGATAACAATATGGTAATTTGAAATTTTTAAATTATAGATAATTTTTTATTTAGTGGTCTAATTTATTTACTATTTAGCTAATTAATCAAATTTATGGTTTGACTTGTTATTGTGTAGTCAACTTTTCATCCATCAAGTGGCATGAGGAGGCTAGATTTTGATGATCCACCACAAATATAAGATTTGTCTAAGACATAAGATCAATTGGACTATTGGGATTTAATGTGTATTTATTCTACATGCACTTTGTATGTAGATCTTGAGATGGCATATGTAACATTTTGTAGAAAGCATTTTGAGTTGGCATAAATGCCAATTTTTTTATATGTGTAGAGAATTATTCTACACTTTTATATATAAAAGTCTATATACAATATAATTTGTGTTGACCCCTTTGACATTTGTTTTTGCATATGAGCCTATAGAAAAAGGAATCATATTGTTAGATTCTCCAATGTTAAATCTTTAAACATATAAGTTGATTCTCCAATGTTCTCTTATTTTCTCTTGTGAAGTGGAGAAACTACACTTTGGGTTGTTTTGATATACTATTATCATTAGCAAAAATCATTCCTTCCTCTCTAATGCAAAAATCATTCCTTCCTCTCTAATGCAAAAATTATTCCTTCCTCTTCAATCTAAACACATAAAATTTGGTTATATGTCTAATCAACTGCCATGATCTTGCATTGGTGCTTATAGGTTAATATAAAATATGTTTCATCTTCTATTTAGTTTCATGTATTGGATAATGAATGCAACATATAGTTATATCTTTAATTTTTATCAAAACTATTATGTATCATTAAAAATTAGTTTATTGTATTTCCACAACGTATATAGGTGTTTTTTACTTACAGATAAACTGTTATGCAAAAATTATAATCTGTCCTCTAATCTAATAGATGTCAATTTTGAAATGAATTTGGAAATCTTGTTTGGATGCCATTTTAAAGATTTATTATTGCAAATTAGTTTTGGTTGTCATTTTAAAGATTTATTATTGCAAATCAGCTTATATAAAATATTCACTTATATGTTAAAATATATTAATTATTTTTTGGGTATTTGAACAGTAGATTACATATAATTAGATAAAGAATTAGTAGAACATTCATTTGAACATTCAAAATTCATCCATATTTTATTTTGAATGCAAAGTGGTAAGTTTATAAATTTATAAATGTAATAAAATAACTTAGTAAATTTTATAAAAGTAAGTTTTGAAATTAATAGACTTCAAATTAAAAAATATTCAAGATATTTTAAAAATAGGATATCCCTTTTTATATAGACTTGTTTGAGCAATCTTTTCCAATCAAAAATATTTTTTATCATGATACAATATTGAAAAATATGTGAGGTTTCTAAAATTTAGATAATTAAGTATGAATAAACTTTGTTAAATGTACTATTACATATAAGTTTATACATGAATATACTAAAATTAAAAGAAAAAATATTATTTGATATCATTATACAATATTTTTTCAGTAGAATAATAATTAAACTATAATAATTACATTTTCCTTGAGCTGACTTTGATTTAAAATTGAATAATTGCTCTTTGGCTTGCATGTGAAATATTTTAAATTAAAGCTTTGGAGTACATATTTAAAGAAAACTCTTAGGGAATTCTAAGATCCATTTGAAGGATCTCATAATGTTCATTCAAGTCATCATAATAGCAATCTAGAGCATTCAAGCCAAGGCAATCCTAAATTAAGAATAACATTTTATACATCACACGTCTTATATTTTGTGCACTTGGAATCTTCTCATTCAAATTATGAAATTAACAATGAGGGGCTTGACTTAGGCTGAAGGAAGTCTAACACTTCAAGCCTATCAAACAAAGCCCTTGAAAGTGTTCTTTAACACCATTTTGACATCTATTCAATTGTCACATCCTATGTGAAAAACCTTAGGAGCATGTGATTGAAAAAGACAAGATCACAACAAAGATGATGGAATAACAAGAGAGTTATATGGGATCACTATAGTGATCACATCCAATTGTAGTGCAAGAACCAAAGACTTATCTACTTTAGAGGTAGAAATTTCAGTATAAGTTTCATAGTTACGGAGTGGCATCAGAGTACATTTAAAATCTTATTTAATAACATCCACTATCCTCATTGTCAAAACGCTAAAAAATATGTAATCTCCTATAATTTTTCATTTACTTTTCATGTTAGTGACTCAACTCAATTGTGTTTGTCTAAGACCAAATTGAAGTGTTTAATGAATCTTATTTCATAGATTAAATAATATTTAGTTTTTAAAGAGGGTGCATTTTAATTCTACAATGATATGTTTTTGATTAAATAAGTAGGGAAAAAAGGGCCTTGATCCATCAATTTAAGACATTAACAGAGTAAAAATAAACCATATGCATGCAAGCCAGAATAAAATGTTGCAAGGCACATAGGCCTACGAAAAAAAACAAAATAAAAGCTAAGCTGCAAGTGAATGACAACACCTACAGACAAAGAAACAACACCACGGGAAAAAACTTAGTTGATGAGGTTTCAATTAATCAATAGATTATCCAACTGTGCCACCTAGTCATCCTCAAAGTGGTCCAATATTTTATTTTCACTATCTTTAGTCATCTAGTGATCTTCATCCACACCAGGATTATTTTATTGTTTGTTAATTTTGGAATTACCTAACACCGACACCTTAACATATTTCATCATGATCCCTTATGCAACCTTAGTGAGATTGTAGATGGCCTTCTCCATTTTTTATCTTAACCTTATTAGTTTCATTCATGGCTTTCAACTTTTGAACCTCATAGTGTAAGTTCTTTAGTTGATACATGGAACTATTAGCCTCCTTGTGATTAGTGTGTCGAGGATCAGTAGAAATATCTTCATCAACCAACTGATTATCATCTTCTTCATCTTCTTATCCTCATCCTTCTCAATTTCCTCCCCTTCAACATCTAGGACCTCTTTGTCTTCTTCTTCTTTATCAACCTCACCTTTCTCATCCCCATTCAAATCCTCCTTCTCCTTATCGGAACCCAACCCCTCCTCCATTTCCTCTACATTTGATCTTCCAAATTATTGGTTTGCAACAACTCCATCCTTTCCTCATAGAGGGAGTCATCCTCAAACATCTCTATTTGAGGAATGAATTCCTCATCCTTAGAATTGTCACCCTCCAAGTCTAAGGAGGGTGTAATCTCTTTACCTTTGGACATAAAAGGAGACCCCACAACTAGTTGGTTGGCCAACCTGGCAAATGTTCTACTCTCCAGGATAGTAGGAGCTTATGCTTCAACATAAGCATGGAGTTCAACTCACCTTCAACATCTAAAATATTGATGGGGCTATCTTCATACACAACATCACAACATTTTTTTCTTTTTAGTAGAAATAGCAGAAGGGTGGTTTTCCTTTTTTAGGGTAGGCCTCAAGGACAAGTAGACTCTCGTTGAGATGGGTGTTATCAATAGGAGGCTTAGAGGCATAATTTTTATCTAGAAAAACCAAACCTTTTCTCTTTTCTAAGGTAGTTATGAGATCATGGAGACCAGGAGGGGGAGTATCAACCCCAAGAGACACCTTGCTGGTTTTAACAACTTTTTTCCCTTCAGACTTGATTTTTGAGATAGGGTTTCCCTCAACAAAAATAGACAAAGTGGTGAGGTCAATTTCCCTAGTTTTCACAGTGTTATGCCTTTTGGAAGGGTTTTTTTTGGGAGTAACAGAGAGGTTATATTTATACAATGTGATAATCAAGCCTTGGTGAAGGGGTGGGTAAGGCCCAATATCAATGCATTTTTGGAGAGATAAAAGAAGGTAGAACAATATATTATTTTTTAACCCATGATGGATATGATTTAAAATTGTAAACTGGTATCCATGAATGGTATGGAATTTATACCTTCTAAAGTACAAAATATTTCATGACTTGAAAACTTACCAATCCCCAGGGAGGCAATAGTCTCTCTCTATTACATACCCATTTTTCTACTTAACCAAATTTTCCCCTTTCTCTAGGAAAGCCACCATAAACATTTCATAATTCCCATTAATCTTTTTCTATATTTTCTCTCCCTCACATCTTAGACCTGTGGCTTTCCCAATGAGGTCCTCCATGGCTTTGAATCTCACACTGCTAATAGTGACCATTCCTTTCTACCAAGAATTGATTAACTTGGAAGTCAACTTGTCATTAAATCCTTTCATAGCTTTTAAAAAAAGAGGGCACCCCCCTTTTTTGAAGAGCTCCTAGAGCTCAAAATTCTGCATAAGGGCCTCACAAAAATGTAGTTCAATTCTCTTGCACGGGCCGCCTATTTTACTCACTGGAATTTTGTTTCTTTTTGAGCCATATAGTAAAAGGTCCCAAAATAAATTCTCTTACTATTTTTTGGACTTGAAATAGTAACAAAAAAAGTAGAAACTCTCTTAGTATAGCTTTGCTACCTTCACACAAAAAAGACAATAGAATTAAGTCCCATTAACCTCCACTTTTCATATCCTATATCGTCGATAGGTATGGAGATGTTATTGTTTCTTTGCATATCACTTGTAATAATGAGAATAAAAAGCTCCATCTCTTCATAATCATGAAGCTTAATCTCACCCTTGGGAGAAGTATCGAGATGAATCCAAATCAATCTTTTTAAATACATTATTAACTTATCAAGCATGAGAGAAATGTATGTCACTAATAACACTGAGTGGAGGGAGAAAAATCATCACCAAAATGACATCCATCACATCAAACCAACATATGACATGCCAACTATCAGCCACATCATCCTTAGATATCAAATCACTTGTTATTTCATTCGCATAGCCGAAGTTGGTGGCCGTTTGAAGATTGTCGGTGATGGGACGGCTGCAGGTGGACGGCAAGGGCAGTGGCTCCGACTTCATGTTGATGATGGTGACAACTACAGCTACAGCGCGCAGGTACAAACTGCCCAGTTGGGGGGGTGCCGCACGGGTGCAGGGATGGATGGCATGGGTATGGGGGCCTCTATGCAGGTGCGAATTGTCACCTGCATAGACAGGGGAGGGGGTAGAGGGGAGGGAGATTGCACATAATTCAAATTTTATATTTAAAAACTAAGGCATATTGTAAGAAATATATATATCACTGATGATATTATTTAATTATATACAAATATATCTTATGTATAAGATGTTAAAATAAATATCAATTAAATAAATAAATGATTTATCTATACAAATAAGATGAACAAAAAAAGTTAAATGAATCTTATATGGATAAAATGTGTAAAATATAAATATAATTTGGCACGAACAAGCTATACAAATAAGATAGATATAAATAAACGAAATTATCTTATATAAGAAGTATATGCATATTTAAATAGGTGTTCAAAATAAATAAGACAAATGAGAAATGTTAAAAAAGACATAAGAATAAGATGCACATAAAAGATAATAGTTGATTAAAAAAAATAAACGAGAACTAAAACACAAGGATAAGATGAATATATAAGAGAATAATTAACTAAATTTATGAGAAAGCATAAAAAATAAGACCTATAAATTTATATGTATATGTATATACGATTTTAAAATCAATGATGAAATCATTTAATTATAAACAAAAAGAATCTTATGTAAGATGAAGATATAATTTATCTATACATATAAGATAAACACAAATAAAACTAATAGAAAGAGAGCTAATAAATTTGTCTGTCTTACAATAATATGTTTATATTTTAAAAATTAAAATTTTAAAAAATAATATAAAAATAAAAGTCGTGACAAAAATCATTCCATTAGCTCTCGAATAAATAAATGTATGATAGAACTACACATTGTTGATCTCATTAATAATGTATAAATAAAAAATAATATAAAAATAAAAGTCGTGATAAAAATCATTCCATTAACTCTCGAATAAATAAATGTATAATAGAACTACACATTGTTGATCTCATTAATAATGTATAATTAAAAATAAATAAAAGGAAGAGGCGGGATTTTGACACGAATACATTTCAAACCCCGACAATTACGCCGGGGAACTTTGGGCGGTCATTTTCAAAACTTAGGTATTAAACAAACGGTTATCTACAGCGTTGGACATGGTCTCCATTATAAGCACTTGATTGATAAGACTAGGTAAGAGAGCAAGAAAAGCCCCACCTAACACAAAAAAGAGAAATTTTCTTTTGCTTTTCAATAATGGTGGGTCTTCTTGGTGAAAGAAACAAAAGGAACTCCATTAATTAAGTGCTCTACCTACCTATATCTTTTTGACTTATTAAAGTTCTTTTGAGTTTTTAAATATTGGTTTTTGGGAAGATTTTCTCAAATCAAGTAATAGATGTTTTTCACCTTAAATTAATAGTGGAGTTTGTTGGTGTTTGTTTAGATGTATAGATAGTAGTTAGTTTTTATTTTAGCATGAGTCTCAAATGAAGAATCCACTTCAATTTTCTACATATATGTATGTATATGTGTATATCTATATATGTATGTATATATATAATCTGGTACATAATCTCATATATATTATATATATAGGTCCTCTTATTGATTTAATATTATATATTTTTATCTACATACATATGTACAAAGTGGGGTGGTTGGGGTTTTGGTTTGATACATCCACTCATAGTCAATGTGAAACAAAAACCTTATTAAGGAAGGTGAATATTGTTAGAATTGTGAATAAACACAAGCCACATGATCAAACAATGAACAAAAACATCTTCCATGTAAGAGATGCAAACAATAATTTATTATATCATCAACAAGAAAAGCTTATAGAATGAATCTTAAGAATCTTCAATGAGATCGTGGGATAATGTAGTGAAGGTTGAGTGCTTTATAGGAGCAACCCTAAATGATAAAGGTATTAGATCATCACAAGTGTCGTCATCTTGTGTGATGAGACAAAATGATCTAATAAAAGCTCACTCTAGTTAACAGAAAAAAACACTCCTAAGTTTAGCTTAAGTGCATGAGAATAAATTAGTCTGATAATCAAATTAAAGATTAATTAATTATTAGCTAATGCATGATTACTCTAACACCCCCTCTTAAGATGAACTTAGAGAGTAGCTAAAAACCCTAAAAAGTGAATGCATGATGGGTCTCGGCAAACAAAGTCTGATGAGGTACCCATGTACTCTCACAATTGGAGAAAAGGAGAAAACCTAATGGGAAAAACTCCTCTCCAAAAGAGAGAAAGGCGAATGAAAGATTAAAAAAACCTCCAAACCAATGTCCCGAAAAATAATAAGAACATGAAGAACATCGTTGAAGCACGAAAAATTTATAGACAACTGTTAAGAGATGACTATTATAGTATTGAAATGAAGAACCTCCTCTAAAATAAATGATGATCAGGATCAAGAAGACAAGAATCTACATAAGTGCCCCCAACGACACTACTTGAATTATATGGAAAACAAAAGAAAACATCTAGAACTCAAAGATACAAATGACACATGAATTTGCATGAGTGACCCCAATGACAATACTCAACATGAAAGATGCAAGTCAAAAATACAAGTATCAATAGTCTAAAAAACACTGATCAATTGAAAATAGGTCACCTCTAGAAATAGTAATTCAAGAATTTTGATATGGTAAATGCTCCATCTCATCGAAATGCATGGGTAATCAGCCTTTGCATCCGTCTAGTGCATAGGAACAAGAACTACATACATAGATCACTCCAAAAATGAAACCAAGTAAGCATTAGCACCAATAGTAGAAATCCCCCATAATGTGGAAAGGGAGAGCCAAGATAGGTCCATTGAAACTATGTGAAACCAAGAAGTGCATGAAGGAGAACCAAGAAATATCTAAACGTGCACAAAAGAGTACCTGCAAATAAAAGGGTGTGCAAACCAAAACACACACACACATGAGGCAAAAATCATTGAGATTCAATGTTGTCATGGAAGGAACACTCACTTGACAAAGGTGTGAAGGCAAAAAAAAGACACTTGCAACCTACCCACAACACTTTATATCATAGTGCAAATACAAAAGGCACAACATGATGTGCAAAAATTTCCAAAAAATATACACCAAAATGGCATTTTATCTCAGTGTGTCTACAAAAGATAAATTGTATGCAAAAGATGCTCAAAATTCCCAAATAGGATAAAATGTTGGAAATATATGTAGAACAACCTAAAACAAGTCATCCCATGCAAAAAAAAAAGTTGTTAGGAGCTAAACGGTCCAAGTAATTCACCAGAATGTGAGAACATAAAAAACTAAATAAAATAACCTATAGAAAAATATGGAAAAATTACATGGATGGATGTGAAGAGTTCTAAGATACCATCTCATCATTGGTGGAATTAGATGAAAAGTGGAGAAACGAGTCAAAATTTGTGAGCTCAGAAGTGAAAACAACACATCTAACTTTGACAAGTGATAAAATGTACTAGTAGCAAAATATAGTGATGAGACCTACACCACTAGAAAATATGTGGAACCATCTTTTCGATGATATCTTGTTTGCCCAATTTTAGCAGTGTATGCCCAAGTTATAGACAAAAGAAAAATTAGCTCTTTTAGGGCCAAAGGGGCTAGAAGGGGGCCTTCCCTATGCTCGTACCACTAACATTAGCATGACATCATGCTAACATTAGTAGGATATTTTGAGGAATAATCTGTCTGCCGGTAAAATATTAGATCCCTACAGAAAAGGTGTCGATAGAATGTTATTTAATCAAACAAAATATTTGTAGGGGTTGAAGATTTTGAAGTTGCTAAAAAAACCAAAAAAAGGCCACCAAAAAGAGAAGACCACCGGTAAAGTGTAAAAAACTTGATGGGCGAGTGTGAGTGCTCAAGCACTACCACTAAGGTGACACCCTAAGTAGAGCTTCGCTTTGTGAGCAGAGCTACTATTTAAGCGCTAAGAGCTAAACATAAAGCGCCATGCACTTTAAATAAATTTTTTTTATTTTTTTATTTTTTGAAAATACATGTGATAGACCATATAGGCCATTGCTAAAAAATGCCTCAAAAGATTTTGACAATGAAATATGGAAAATTTATAGTCAAAATTCATTGAATCAACCTCTTGAATGTAATGGTGAGGTCATTTTTGCACCAAAGTGCACCAAACAATTGCCCAACTCCAAAAATTACAAAAAAAACACGAAGTTTCTAGATTTAAAGTCTATAACCTTAGTTGAAAAAAACCCTCAAAATTTGAGAAGTGGTTTGTTGAATCCATGCTCTTATACCATGTTCTAGAATTATGAATAAACACGAGACACAAGGTCAAACAGTGAAAAAAACACCTTCCATGCAAGAGAGATGCAAACAATAATCTCCTATATCATCAACAAGAAAAACTTATCGGAATGAACCTCAAGAATATTCAAGGAGATTGTGGGAAATACAATGAGGGTTGAGTGCTTCATAGGAGAAACCCTAAATGATAAAGGGATTAGATTATGGCAAATGTCATCATCATGTGTGATGATACAAAATGATCTAATAAAATCTCACTCTAGTTAACACAAAAAAACACTCTTAAGTTTAGCTTTAAGTGCATGAGAATAAATTAGCCTAATAATTAATCAAAGATTAATTAATTATTAGCTAATGCATGATTACTCTAACACATATTAATGCATATGATGTGGGGATCTATGCCTTGGTCAATTTTTCGTGTTTCTTTAATGTTTCCATTTGAGGAGAATAGGTGATGGGATTATAATCAATTAATAGTTGATTGCCAATGGTGTGTGTGTGTGTGTGTGTGTGGATATAGATACATGTATGTGTATGGAAATATATTTATATATATATATATATATATAGGTACATGAATGTATATACATGGGTGATCCCACAAAGCTGGTTTACAATTTCTGAGAGGAACTAATTTTTGCTAAAATCACATATTTTTAGAAAATATAATGATTTAAGCCTTTAAAAGTTCCATTTTAAGGATTCCAATTGAAGAGGGTTTGATCAAACCACCTTAGATCAAACCCCCTTGGATAGAACCTCGCTATTTTTAAACCATACCTATAAATGAGTCTCCTTTACACCTATCAAAATGCTGATAAAAAATCACTTTTGATTTACCTTTTGGGGGATCAAATGAATTCATTTAAAATTTATTTGAAATTATTATGGTAGTCCTCAAACTGAGCTATCGTACAAATATAATTTTAATATTTTTTGGTTTTATTATGGATGTGTTTTTTTAGTTTTATTAACATAGGTTTTTCACCGAAAATAAAGCTCTTTGTTTTGCACATGTGGAAAAATAGAAAATTATCAAAATAATTTAAAAAATATATTTTTGTGCTGTGTATTGATGTCTTTGATCTATTAAAAAAAAAAAAATTGAATTTCGATACATATGGAAAAAGTTATGTTGTATACAGTCTGCCTATGTCTGAATTGCAATTGGTTTGACTTCAAAACTCTATTAAGGAAAAAATATTCAATAAAAAACTATGAGACCAAATGAAAGTGCTAGATATCGTAGTTACAAATCTAAATTCGAAAAAATTAGAATTTTATCCTTTATACAAAAAAAATTATGTTGTATACGATGAGCGCCACTTTTTTAAAATGTTGTTTTATGAAAAAAACCAGTTTTTGTGGGAGATGGAAAAAGAAGTGCGATCTTATTCCAGAAAATTTGAAAAAAATATTTTTAGAATCTATAGACAAAATGTGATGAGACTCTAGTTTGCATCATCTTCAAATTCCTCACAGTTTAGCTGCTATAGGTGCCCGAATGTGAAGATTTAGTTAAAAATAATAATTTCAGTGTCCAGTTTGGCCAAAAATTGTAAACCACTATTGTGGGATCACCCTAGTACACAACAATATGTTTGAAGTATAACTCAATATTTTGAACTTCAACAACTAGGATAAAGAAAATATTTTAACCAATTCTTGATGAATGAGTTCTAGGACACAGGCATCATGACTAACATTGTACATTCTTTATTCCACCACATATAATACCTCATGAAGCCCTAACATGTATTTGTCTGTAATGGGAATTGTCACAAGGGTGTGTGTATGCCCTCACTATCACACTTAGATATGCTAAGAATTGGATGTAGCCCTAATGATCATCATACTATATTCAAGTTTGTTATAGAAGTGTTATTGATGTGACTTTGTATTGGCATTTATATTCTAAGTGCATTTTGCATGATGATGTATGATATGTTCTCAGAAGTAAATATAATTATTTTTATATCTTACCTTATCTTGTGGATGATTTTAAAATTATGTACATGTTCATAGATGAAAATTATGATTATTAGGTTGGTATTAAGGATGTTTATTTACTGTCTTGTTTACATGATGAATTATCAAAATTGGCATAGAAATAATATGATGCAATGATTATATGTGATATTGTATCCAATTAGGTAATTTTACACTTTCTTCAACTATTAGATACATATGTAGGTGCACCTAATGGGTGAATTAAGTGTGCAAGTACAAGATTATTCTCCAACATGAATATGTAAGTTTGGATTATTTTCCTCAATAGTGTTTATATCAAATATGTTGCACTAGGCCTAATGTGATTGTTAACCCCTATCATACTCAAATTGAGTATAATATTTCATAAGAAACTCATAAATATCTAGAACCAAATCGATGATAGTTGTGTGTGTGCTAATTATAATTTTGCAATCTTTCTCTTCATAGTAACATTGCATAACGCATTGGGAATCAAGGAATTGACTAGGAAATTTCTAGTAATGCATTTAAAATGATTCTTGTTAAAATAATGCAACTAGTTGAAGTTGTAATTTGAATTATTCAATGTCTAATATTAATAACAAGGAAAATAATTAACAATAAATCAATTTTATTAATACTTTTTGAAAGCGATAAGGGAAAATGTGAGAAGAATAAAAATGCATTGAATTGAAAGATTGGGGAAAAAAAAGAAGGGGCAAATATAAAAATGACAACTTCATTAAAAGTGACTATAGGAAGGGAAGGAGGAGGAAAAAAATTAATGGTCATGGCAAAGATAGCTAAAGAGGAAGGACAAAAACATGGAAGGGGATTTTGGGTATGCAAGATGCATTCTAGAACTCACACCCTCCTCTTTTCTCTTTCTTCGAGAGTGGGAGGAAACAAACCGATTCACATTGTTCTCTCTCTCTCTCTCTCTCTCTCCCACATGCATGCCTCCTTCCTTCCTCTAGTTCACAAAACCCCTGTCAAATGGATTAGGAACTATTGGGGATGCATTTGGTTATCAATTGAGAAAGGAAAACTATTGTAAGAGTGATCAAGTATAGTTGGGTAAGTAGAACAAATAGGTTTAACACTTAGGAAAACAAAGAAATATCAAGTTTATTTATCAAAAATGTTGTTGGGTGTGAGTTTTGGTTTAAGATTTTTTTTTCCATGTGTTTAATAAAAAGAGTATTTAATTTATGGTAAATCTTCATTATTTTCTAGAATTATTGTTCTTCCTAGACAATACTCTCTTGAAATTCCCTATTGGAATGTTTGCATGAAATGAATGCCTTTTTTAAATTTTTCATCTGAGTCCTTGTTGAAACTATGTTTACTTATATTATTTTCTCCTATACGAGGTTTCTTGTGCTATTCCCAAATGGTTATTTGGGGTGTGATGAAATTACAATTGAGGCTCAATAGATAGAAGGAGTGGCTCTCGATGTTTTAATTTTAGGCCTAAAAGTGATGTTGAAGGTTACAAAGAGTGAGGGTTCCTATAATCAAGTGATAACTACATAAATTTAAGAGTAACTAAAAAGAGCCAAGAAGTGAATTTTGGTGAAAGGCTAGAGTGTTCTTAAAGACTTAGTATGAACACCATGCAGTGACATAGTTAGAGTGCTTGTGTAGGCTTGGTATGAGCATTAAGGACATGCCACCACTTTTAGGGTGGTGGATGTTGGGAGTAATCCCACTCAAAGAAAGGGTCATGTAATCTATCTTCTAGAATTGTGGAGCTACTATGATAACATTCCTGACATTCCTATGGTATTCTCATCCTTGTTGTCATTGGATTTTTCATCTGACGTGAAACCCCTATTTAGCCTTATATGTGATTGGATGATAGTTTGGTTGTTATGCGTTTAGACTATTTTGTATGAATTGTGTTGATCTAAGTGTAAACCTTACTGTCTAGTTTTATGTGAGTATGCTTGTTACCCATGTGATAATATCCTTGCATGGTGGGTTATACGTACAAGTACCACATTTTTGGGTGGTGTGGAACCATCATTAGGGACTTTTAGGTTTTGGAGGAGCTTGGATGGTGTGCCTATGAGAGTTATCTACTCTCACCTTTCAACCTTCTCATTTTGTAAACTATTATAAACACATAATTCGTGGCATTATGTTCTCATATGTAACATTTTTCCTTATGTTATTTATTCATGAGAGTGCAATCTCTCATGGGTTGGGACAAGCCCCTACCTTGTAATTGTATTATGATTTCATTGGATGAATTAAAATCCTTGTGTTGGGAAGAAATTATCTTGTTATCTCCTTAATCTTATATGATGTGATGGAATTTGTGGAACATTGGTTTCCTCTTGAATATTGATATCAATGTTTTTATCACTATTTCCATATTTGGATAAATGATTGATATGTCTTATTTCATTAATGTTGTGCCTATAAAAAGAGTAAATTTTAGTTCACGTTCAATTGAATAGGTTAGAATAATTTTGGTATGGTGTTCCTCTTGGAGTGTTAAAGGTCCTTGAACCTCGTTGCCTCATCAAGGTACCATAGTTGCTTGAACTCCACCACATCTCGTGTGGTATTGATATAATTTTAAAAATATATGGCTTCAATGTGTTGATAAAATTAGACTAAGTGGCCCTACATATTCCTTAACTATTATGCCTTATGTTTCTCTCTATTGTTGGGATTTTTATGCCTTAGTGTTCCTTTAGGGGTTCTAGTTTGGAGTATCAAACATGGGAAATTTGATACCCTTATGTGCTTTAGCATGTTTTTTGGTCTTTAGTTTAGAGTATCAAACTTTATGGAAGTCCATTGCCTTTCCTTTCCTTAGCATCCTTTATTTTGGTTTTAGTCTATATAAGGAGGTATTAGAATTTTATGAAGTTTGATATTGGCCTTTTGGGTGTTGGACTTATAATAAGTTCAACACCAATCTTGTTGGGTGTCAAACTTTTATGAAGTTTGATATTGGACTCTCTAATGTCAAACTTCCAAGAATTCTCATACCAGTATTAAAATTTCCTTAAGTTTGATGCTAGCCTTTTGGGTGTCATACTTCCAAGAAGTTTGACATTGACCTTGTTGAGTATTAGACTTTCAGGAAGATTGATACTTGTATTTTGGGCATTGGGCTTGTGTAAAGTTTGATATGATATCAAGCTTATGATAGGTATGATACCTTATCAAGGGTCATGAATTAAGTGTGACCTACAATTAAAGGTTATGGTATTGGAAATTGGATTTCCTCCTTATCGTAACCCATGAGTTTTTTAGGGTGGTTTAGTAGAGATGATGCTCTTATGGATTAGTGGAAACTTATCTCCTCTCCATGCCTCATATTTCATGCAAACCATGATGTTTTGTCTCTGACATATTTATTCTTTCACGGTGTCATTATGCACTATGTATTGGTGTGTGCGTGCGCGTGTGATTGCATGTAATTCTAAAACCTTGTACACATAATAGTGTGGTGTGGCTTTTTTAACACCACTTTGTATCACAAATAAAAATGGTTTGGGTTTGGTTTGTTAATATCCTAGTGTAAAAGTTGGGCATTACAATTTGAACCATATCCATATTCCTAATGTGGAATTGGAGTTGGAAAATAAAATATGTGGTGATATTTGAGTTTACATGGAAAACATCCCACCCAACATTTTTTTATCTATGAGTTGCTATTACCTTGAAATTAGTATTTCTAAAGCCCCAAGCCTATGTATCTCATTATGTTACTCATCTTATATTTTGATACTATTATTTTACTTGCCAATAATGTTCCTTTTGGATTTCCATCAAGATTTATGGATTATGTATTTTGGATTCATGTATATGGATTTATATATGACTGGACTGATTTTGTATGTGATACTTTTTATTACTTGTTGTCGATGTTTTTGTGATATTCTATTGAAGTTTATGGATCAATGTATTTTGGATTAATGTACATGTGAATTTATATATGCTTAGATTCATTTTATGTTTGATACTATTATCACACTTACTAATGATGTTCATGGGGAATGCTATTGAGGTGTATGGATAATGCATTTTGGATTCATGTGCACATGGATTTTTATATTCTTGGACTCATTTTATGTTTGATACTAGTATTGAGAATGCAGATGGTGTTCTTGTGGATTGCCATTGTGGTGTATGAATAATGTATTTTGGATTCATGTAGGTTTGTTAGTGTTTGGACTCATTTTGTATTTTATACTATTATCATACTTGCATATGATATTCTTATCAATTTCCACTTGAGGTGTATGAATAATTTATTTTAGATTCATGTATGTGGATTTTAGATTTATGTATGCAACCGTTTTCTCCTCATGAACATTTAACATGACATATTCAACCAAGTAGAGTCTTATGAGATCCTTAGCCTTCTGATCCATTTAATTCCAATCTTCTTGTTTCATGTTCATTGACATGGAATTGGATACTACGAGCCATAAATCTCTATCCACCAATAGGTCCTCCATCTTGAGTTTCCACAACTCAAAGTTGTCTCCATTGAACTTCTGTAATTCAAACCTCCTAGATGCGCTAGCCATGTCTCGTACAATACAGATTACAAACCCACTACATAACTCCCACTCAAACAAAGATTAGTACAAAAAACCCTTTACCCAACAAATAGAATCAAAGGTGATCAAGTTTTGATACCAACTGAAAGGAAACAAGATATGCAAAAACAATTCTTAACATTGATCTAAGAGGAGAGATGTATAATTTTAATTCTTTTATAGTTACAATGTGAGATGTATAATAGAGAGATTATTAAAATAAGAATACATGAAATTATAAGAAGCTCACAACACAAGATATAAGTGGGGAAAACCATTTCAGGAGAAAAACCCCACACTCCAAAACCTACACAATGTATTATCTAATAAACAGTGATTCAACACACTTGCAATGCAAGCTCTTTCAGAAGTATTCAAATGTTGAATCTTGGAGCAATTTCGATAGCATAACAATACCTACAAAATGAAACTTACATAACCCACTCCAAGACATCCAATATATAAAGAATACAAGTATGAAGGCAACTTCTAGAGTAAGCTACACGAGATGGGCATCCAAATCCAATTGGCACATTTTTCCACCATTTCCAAGCATGCAAATGACACTTGTACAATATTCTTTGACTCCTCATTCAAACCTCCAAACTTGGGTTCCCCATTTTTACTCAAAATAGGTATGACAAATGCTCTTACACACATTACAACCATGATAGAATTTTTCGTACATGACAACTCTTACAGTTGTAAGAGAATCTGTCATAACCAACTAATAATAAATTATTCTCTTACAACTTGTCATAGTCAAACTTGGGCACCTAGATTCCCCATGAAAATATGCCTTCCAACACTTGTCCAACCTATCATAGAATTTGGCTCTTACGTGTCATAAGATCATCATAGGAATTCGTCCAACCTGTCATAGGATGTAGCTCTTATGTGTCATAGGATGGTCATAAGATCATCATAGGAATCCATCATAAGATCATCATAGAATCCCTCAAAGATGTTGACACATGTCAAAGGAATCTCTTCCCAAAGTGGGATGCCTACTTTGCCTTATGGGGACCACAACATCCTTGTCACATTCCATGTCGCCTTCGAACATGCAAACAACCCATTGTGCCAAGTCATCTTATATAAATAAATATGGGCAATAAATTACAACATAGACATAATTAAATTAATAAATTAATGCTAGGAAATTGCAAAGGCTGAGACACCTTAATTCTCAACTATATATATACAAGTTACACTAGTGAATCATATATAAAAATAAATCAAATTTACTCCAAATTCAAGTCATAGAACATGCTCGGGAATTTATCAAACACTTATCATACAAATATAATTTTATGACTATTTTTACATCCAAAAAGAGGTCAATAATTTAAAGTTAGATATGAAAATATTAGTTTCTAGTTGATATACTCAACCATATGTAGTGTTGGTTATATAGTTCTATTGATGTTTACATCTAGCTTAGTTCCTAAAACCATACACATAGATGGATGGTTATATATAAAGACAAACATAATTTCAATAACTATCCAATATTTGGTAAATGTACATAGTTGAAAGGAAAACCCTTTTTAATAATCTCAAACCCTGAACCTATGAATGCAACTATCACATCAAATCCCCAAATAAAGTATATAGATTGAGAACTTTACATAGCAAAAGGATTCCAACCATATACTCGATATAAAAAGTCACCACCACCACCACTACAATGTACATAACACATAGCATATTTTTTTTTATAAATATGTAGATCATATGGACTATATGGCTTGAGAAGTAATTTTTTTTGTCTCAAATTCTCCTAGTGTTGAACCTAGGAAAATTTTATTTAAAAATGGTGATATCTAGGTCTTCAAGATGTAATGGCATAGTTTGTTTGGTCTAAAAATGTCCTAAAAAATTTGTATGCTAGATTCAATGATCAAACCCTTATAATCTAGGTTGTCAATCTTCAATTTTAGTGAAACATTTAATTTGATCTTAACTTTCTCAAGTCTTCTAAACGTCGTGGTGACCTCATATATGATCTATCAATCTCCAAGATTATTTATCTGCAATGCAAATTAGAAAGAGAAACCCTTAATAATATTTTATAATTACTCTCTTATACAACTTTGATTGAAACCTCTATTTCTCAAAGGATTGAATCAACTAAAGGCACCTACAAAGCTCTAATACCCTATAGGATTTAATAAAAATTTGAATACAAGCCTAGATCTAAGTGACTATAAAATATTACAAAAGCTACATGTAAACATATAGATAGTGCAAAAAGTAATTATCAAGAATATAGAGTTGAGATTGATATGAAATTAATTATTCAATGAGAAGAAAGAGTTACAATATATAGCCTTATACTTTCTAGATCTAAGAAGGTAAAAAAAAAAGTAGAATCTCATGAAAGAAGAAAATTATAGACTCATTTATCCCATCTTATCTAAATAATTAAGCAAATTATCTAAGTATACTTAAATAATAAGATATAATTAAATAATTACATATTTACTTAATTTATAAAATTATTAATTAAATAATTACATGTTTAGTTAATTTATAAAATTATTAATTAAATATCATATAAAATTTAATTTAATTTTGTAAAGATAATATTGTAAATGAAATTTCTTTTACTAAAGTTTAGGTTAATCTAATAAGGTGTATATGTATAAGTACAAATCAACTTAAATTAATAACTAATATTTGTAGGCTAATGTAATTTGAAATTAAATGTTAATCTATAAAAGTAAATGTAAGATAGTTAGCTCTATGTTTAAGGGAGAAGGATAATTTTGATATGACTTTGGATTTTAGATGTTTTGAGATTGAAAATTGCTCCCATGTGTCTATACTCTATCTTAAGATCAAAACAATGTACACACTTTGTGAGGGGTTGAGTTTGCACTAGTAGATCGCTTTTGTATCCACATATTCGATCTAGTTGGATGTACACTTTCTTTTTTGGATTCACTCTAGATTTGCCTATATTTATTTTGTTATTTGAGTTGGCAATATTTAGAAATACCTTTAGAGGGTTATTGATATGTTGTTAGGGGACATGTTCTCCTATGTCAAGCCTTGAAAAACTTGTGTAAAGGATTGCAGATAACAAAATTTAACCATGTAAATGCTTTGGGGTGGTGTGATGCATATTTAGGTTATTTTTAGGTGCTTCAAATCTAAATGTTCCTAGCACACTCCTTTTATAAACATAAATGATATTCAATGCTATTTGATGATGAAGATGAGTGAAATATTATGCCTTTAAATACAAGTATGTTGCAATTGATTGTGTGAACACGTGTTTAGTTGGCTTAGGGTAGGATAAAATGATTGTTGGCCAAAATTGAATAAAATATTGGAAAGTTAGAGATGAAGACGAGTGTAATAGAATGCCTTTAAATACAAGTATGCTACAATTAATTGTGTGAACACATGCTTAGTTGGCTTAGGGTAGGATAAAATGATTGTTGGCCAAAATTTGAATAAAATCTTGGAAAGCTAGGGGTCAACTTTGTTGCCTTAGGATGACTCCCATGTTTGTAAATAATGACTAAGACATGCAAACAACCAAATCAAGTGGATAACAAAATGTAGGGATAGTTGCAAGTATATGTGTAATAAATTAGATACCTATGAGAATATGCATAGATTCCAATAAGATAAAGTTAAATATGTGGGAATGCGTGTAAATGGATAAGCAATGCCATAGAAGAAAGATATCAACTTTGTACAATATTATGCCATTTGTCAATATACAAATGTACTAAACTATTCTCTCAAAATATACACAAAATTAAATAGAAAATGACATGGGTATGCAAATTTCACCCTACAAACATGTACAATCTTAAAAATCAAATCAAATTTCTTCCAAATTAAGAATTGATTTATAAGATTGAAAAATTATAATACAATCTAAAAAATATCTATACAAATAAAATAAACAAAATCATATCTTTAAAGTATGTAGTTTATGGATTCAACTCCGTATTAGTTTTTGGATCAACGTTTTGGATCAACGTTTCGGATCACACTTAGTGATCCATCATCAGGGTGTAAAAAGAGATGACGTGATCCGAAACGTTGATCGAAAAACTAATACATAGTTGAATCCAAAAACTAATACTTTAATGACATGGATGTAGAAATCTAATGTCTTTGAAAATCATATCTTGTTTTTTATCCAAAACTTGTCATTAAATTGCTTCCACTCAATATTGAAGAAAATTGTAAGGTAAAAAACCAAATTTTATATATAAAAATCTGTCATAATAGAATAGTCAAACAACAACTAACAAAACCAATGATGAACCGCCAATGTAGGACTTAATGGGGAAGGAAGAGTGGGGCGGTGCGTGCGGAGGATCGTTCCTTGTGAAAGTGGGTTAAGGAAAATGACAGGTGAAGCCCATAAAACAGGGCAAGCTTTGTTTTACTGCCATGGATTTATTTGACTTCTGGTTTCTAACGGTTACGATTTGCTGTGACGGAGGTCATTCCATAATTAGAATAATAATAATTAAATACAGAGTAGATGTGTGTGGAGTCGTGACACGATTCCAGAAAACTTCGAGAATTATTAGAGAATTCTAAAATAAAATGGCAGGTCACTATCAAACGAGCCACTCATAGGTTGAAGAGAAAGCGCGTGAAGATATGACTGTTAATGGCCGTTGAATGGAGTCACCTGGGAAGAAGGGGTTCGGGTTGCAGAACTCCAAAATAGAATAACTAGGGTTCGCTAATCTTGAGGGTTTGTCTGACGTGGGCAAACAGATGGAAGGAATTGAATGAATGGGCTTATCCTGTTTGGTGATATGAAATGAAAGATGGTGAGTCATAACTGCAGTGAGTGGATAAAAAGGTTTTTATCCGTTTCCTTGGTTTCCACGGAGTTCTTGTGGTGTATTTTTTAATAATTTTTTTGCATTTCTCTCGGGAATGTCGACCTGACAGCACATCAGAAGCTCCGAGACGGAGAGACAGATAGATTATATTTCAAACCAATGCATGTGTAGTCAACAAGGTGTAACATATTAAGGCAAATGTTTTATTGAATGGGAACAGGTACTCCGTTGCATGGAAAATTAGGTGAAAGGAGGGTTGTCATGCATAGAAGGTGGATATTTGGATAAAAGGATAAGGTCAGGTCTTCGGAGTTGTACTGCTGCTGCTTGTATGTTTTTAGGGTACCCAATTTCTGGAATTTTTACTACTGCACCCAATTCAAGGTCCTTGCTGGTTCATTCATTCAATAATGGCGGAGGTTCTGGGAGGAACTGGTTCTTTTGTGAGTTGCAGATTTAAATCTGTAGGAGGTTGTGGCTTGTTGCCACATACAGGAAAGGGGTTGTTTCCTAAGAAGGTGTCATTTTGTTCTGACCTGGGCAGGAAGCCTGTGTGTTCGCTGTCTAGTGGGCATCTGCAAGGCTCTTCTTGGTTGCAGCCAAAAGTGTCTAGGCAATGGAAGGCTCGGAGATCCATGAAGTTCTCTTTGCAGGTAGAGAATTGGGTGTTTTGGGATCTCAATAGTTTCATTTGGGTCACTTTTTTCTTTTTGTTGTTTGCAGCTCCCATTTACAATTTTTATACCTTTTCTGCATGTAATCCTTATGAGTTATCCATGCGTGGCTGTTGCTTGAAGGGCACTTGTTTCTTTTTGTTGTTTTCAGCTCCCCAATTACTATTTTATACCTTTTCTGCATGTATTCCTTATGAGTTCTCCATGCGTGGCTGTTGCTTGAAGGGCACTTGTTTTGAGTTGGAGTAATGGGTTGTGTTTGGCTTTTAATGTGTTGTTTTGTGTTTATGGGTTCTTCCTGAAAAGAAAAAGGCGTGTTTAAATTGTTTTGAAGGATTGTGCAGACTGTAGGGCGTACAGGTTTTTCTCTAAAAAGAGTCTGGAAGGATCGATCGGGTTTTGATTTTTTGTATAGGTTTTGAGAAAAAATGTTTGATGCCGTTGGGCCTTTTCTGAAGAATTTTAGAAAGGGTTGGCATATGTTTTGTAATGTTTGGCATGCCTTGTGGTTCTGGTGTTATTGCTCAAAGGGGTTCATTTTGATTGTTAAACGAGTTTTGTGGGTTTCTCACCGTTTTTCTTAAAAAATCTTGTGATTGTTTGCGTCAGAGTGGGGTTTAGATGATTTAGGATCTCCAAATGATTTAGTTATTAGATTCTTCCTCGGCTTTCTGATAATTCTTGTGTTCGATTCTTTCATGCGATTGGGTGTGGCTTTACATCATCTTTTTTCACATGTAATGCTTTGGAGTTTGGTGTTTGTATGGGTTTGATATGTTTTATGTCCTGAAATTACAGAGATGAGCTTGTTCTTGCCGATTAATTAACCAAGGTAGGATTACAGCTGCATTACTTTCTATCCAAAAAAAATCTAAATGAGAGGGTTTTGGTTGTTCTTGTAAACTCGGCATGGCTTTTTGAACTGCCCCCCCTAAATCGTCCTTTAAGCCACCCTTTCCTTCCTTCAGACTCTTGCTTCTTGCTTCCATCCTACCGATGTGTTCTTTAATAAGCTGCCTGTGCTTTTATGTGTTCAGGTTTATGCAGCACAGACATGTATACCACGGACAATGAGATGGTGGGATAAAGGAACTACACCCAACATGAGAGAAGTTCACTCTGCACAGGAATTGATCGATTCCATTGTAAATGCTGGTGATAAGCTTGTTGTTGTAAGTTTCTTCTCCCCTGGATGTGGGGCCTGCAGATCTCTGCATCCTAAGGTATGTGCTTGATCTATTCTCTTCTTTTGAGCATGCCATCTGTGCTTTTTGCGTTGTTTGATTGAATCTTACATTGTACCGTTATTTTCTTAAGGCAGGGCAATATACCGTGAGGGTATTGTATGAACTAATTGCACATAAAAATTTCAATATTAGGAATGGATGTAGGAATAGCGGGAGGAAAGGGGGGTTTTTCTCTTATTTCATATTTATGCTTCTCTTTTCCAGGTTCTTTTATTAGGTTTGTCCGTTGAAGAGATGTATGTCAAGTTTAGAGGCGCAGTCTAAAAGATAATACTTTTGGCACATAAAAATTTCAATATTAGGAATGGATGTAGGAATAGCGGGAGGAAAGGGGGGTTTTTCTCTTATTTCATATTTATGCTTCTCTTTTCCAGGTTCTTTTATTAGGTTTGTCCGTTGAAGAGATGTATGTCAAGTTTAGAGGCGCAGTCTAAAAGATAATACTTTGAGACTTGGATTAGATTATCTAACTCTTAGTTTCTATGTCATTTGAAAGTATTATTTTTTTGATGAATGGTGTGCAGTATCTGGATTCTGTATATAATTCTTTTTCTCTATTCCAACCTTCTTTCCTTTTGCAAGATTTGTCCTTACACAAGATTTGAAGAATTTTGTCAATATTTGCCTTAGAATAAAAATTTCTCATTTGTCGACTATTTATACAGATTTGCCAGCTTGCAGAGATGAATAGCGATGTAGAATTTGTGAAGGTGAACCACGAAGAAAATAAGTCTATGTGCTATAGCTTGAACATACACGTTCTACCCTTTTTTCAATTCTACAGAGGCGCTCAGGGGCGTCTTTGTAGCTTCAGTTGTACTAATGCAACTGTAAGTCGAGTTTATTGTCTTAGGTCCCTAATTTGTTAATCATTTTCAGCGATTTTTTTATTCATATTCACATTATTGAATTGAGATGTATCGCTGTTTTTTACAGATAAAGAAGTTTAAGGATGCCCTTGCAAAACACAACACCCCAAGGTGCAGCCTTGGACCTGCTATGGGATTAGGGGAACGTGACCTCTTGGCATTGTCAGAAAATAAATCACTGTCTTTCAACATGCCGGTACATGTTGGAACTGGGGTAGGAAAAGGAGAGACGAAATTTGTTGGGTCGGACAGAAAGTTAGAGGATTTGGCACCAGTTGGTGCTGGTAGGAATTTGGAGGACTCGGTGCCTCTTGAATCCAGCCAAAAGTCTGATGATCTAGCTCTTCTAGGTGCACGTTGATGAGATGTTTCTGTCCATGAGATACACCCATATTTTTGTGTATCTTCAGTGACATTTGCAGTTCTTTTTGCATTCATGTACAGTCACTTTTTTGTATCTAACCATTGTACAGAACCCTAAGGAGGAGTTTCACTTTTATTGAAACCCCAGTAGATAGTTTTAGGTGGTCTGAACTTTTGTGACCAAGCTCGTGTATTGGTTTATTCAAAGAAAACACATGGCAGTTGTATTTTTGGTGAGTTATTTAAGATCACCGCTTGTGATATTCTATAGTAGTCCGAATTGTGAGAGTCTCAACAAAGGTTGATTTTTGTAGCATGTTTGAAGGTATCTGGTGATCAGACCCTTTGGTAGAAGTAGGAGAAGGTATCTGGAGCAAGATCTGTTGTTTGATGATCTGGTCCAATGCATATACAGCTAATGCTCTGGATATGAGCTTTTGGGACACTGGAATACTCTTACAGTATCCATTTCTGTACAGTTTTGTACTGATGCAGTTCCGTATTGCCAAGTTTGCATTATATTACAATAAGAAAGTGGGTTTATTGATTTCTACATTGTTGTCCTGTCTTCTGCTTTAGTGCAGGTGTTATTGTGATCAATTTGAAATTTTTTTTTTGGATCAACATTGGTGGTCTATTTTTTGTTTATTCTTATAATATCATGTAATTGAACATGAATGAATTTTGAGAGTTGTTTTTTCTGGGTTCAATTGTGTGAATTTATTTGCATCAATATTTGGGATCACATTCCGTGATCCATCATCATTATGGACTATGGAAAATCTAATGTCTCCATTGAATGAATTTCCCTAAACAATCTTGATAAGCTTTTCATCATCTACAGAATCCTTTATTGCACAAGAATCAAAACTGATTTTGAATGTACATATTCTTTTTTTTCCTCTCTAACCTAATAGGTCCCCAGGCAGCTGCTTAACTGTGTTTTGTGCTTAAACTTTAGCAGCTGGAGTATTACAGGAAAAGAATAATTTGGAATCTTTTCCTATTTTAATGGAGCTGCTAGTACTTAGGAATTGAAAATAAGCTGTGAAAAAACTGGGGGGTTGGAAATAAGCAGCAGCTGCATATTGTCAAAAATGTCAAATGCCTCCACAATTTTTTTTCCTTCTTTTTTTAATACTTGTTTTCATTTTTTCTTTTCAATTTTTAACAGCACAAATTATTATTAAAAATCATAAATACAAATTTAAGACGATTGCTTAAAAATAAGCAGTAAAATTAGATGTTCATGGGATCACCAGTTCCTCAAATAATTCCTAAATAAATTGAACAGTAGTAACGAATAAATTGCAAAGCAGTCACATGAGAATCTGTCCTTGAAAAGCTTCTGAAAACTTAAAAAATTAATTAATATTGTAACTTTAGTTCCGCTCTTTCATTATATAAAAGAAATGAAAGGTTTCTATAATCAAAGAAACTTGACTGATAATTCTGTCTACTATATTTCAAAGATGGTGTTCAACAATAAATGATATTTTCAGAGTCTATTAGAATCAAATAAAGAGATTAAGAGCTTTTGAATTGGCATTTCGGATTATACTCTCGGATTCATCATCAGAATACGGAAAAATAAAATCATTGGACTGTATTTCACTTACAAATTTGTACATGCCATTAACATCTACAATGTTTTGAAGATATGACATAATTGTCAATTGATGCACTGTTAAAGTTAGGCAATTCAGAATTTCAATGCTCCAGTTTAATGGAATGCAGATTTCTTTTAGAGGAGTTTGTAGGATAGTCCTGCCACTAGGAAAATTTCTTATGATTCAAAAGAAAACTAAAGTCTCGAGAACCATACAAAGAGTTCTTGTGATATGCAATAAAGGAAGCCAAACGCTGAGGCAAAAAGCCTTATAAGACAGAAGATCAGAGATGAAAATGGACTCGCCTTGAAGTTTACAGCTGCCCAAGATATTTTATGCCTTTAAATCAGCGTTGCTTTATTTAGTCTGATGAGAGAAAATGTGTTGTTTGTAGTAGCCTGGACACCAACACATTCCTGGTATATCTGCAATTTCTGCGTGTGGTTCACTGTTCAATATTCGCTAACAATTGAATTAGATGCTTCAAAAGTTTTGCAAATGGCTATCCTGTACCTTGGAGAAGGGAATTTTTGCAAATTGGTTAGTCAGCTGTTTTCTAGTTTAATGTACTTCCAGAAAAGATAATGAATACCTTTCTTGAAGCTGTTGATTGGTTTTGATTAAGGTGCTCTACTTTACAAGATTGACATGAAATATCTAGACATGGGATTTGGAAACAACGAGATGCCTGTTAGTCTTGCTTAGCTGGTAATTATGGTGATAGATATTTTTTAATTAATTATTATTATTGATATTTTTTTAAATTAATTTTTTAATCTAGTGATAAAATGAAATAGATTTTTAAGAAGAAATGATTAAAATATTATTTTCAATTTATATTTTTAAAATACAATATAAAAATGACAAGTAGTTCATACATTGCTTATGTGGCTTCTACCTGCAATGACAAGTAGTTCATTCATTGGTTATGCGACTTCTCATTATCAATATATTCACATCAATATTATGTTACTGACTATTCTCTTATCTACTATGATTGGGAAATGCTCAAAGTATTTATTATTGATTATTATTTATTTTTTCTAAAAATTGATATAAAATATTATGTAATGTTAACATTTTTTTTTTTTGTTTTTGTTTTCGATAAAGGCAAAAACAAGTTTTGAAGGGACCCCGAAACCCTTTACAAGCAGATTTTGAATGGATTTGGAACCCTAAACCAAAAGAAGGTTGTCAAAACTTAAAGACACGAAGGCACAGACAACCAAAGAAAAAAAGGCCATCAAACAGCCAACAACCAGCCTCCCAACCAAGAACCATCAAGATTTACATTTAGAATTGCTCTTGTGGGAGCGGAGAGTCATGTCAAAAGGAGGTTTAGAGGACTTGTCTTTTTTTCCCTCTACAGTGATCCAACCCTCTTCCACTTGTGCTGCCTTATCAAGCCAAGCCAACACACTATTGTCCATAGGAGGAAAGCCAACAACCGTTGTCTTAAATATTTCATTTATTCCTCTCAGCAAGCGTGGCCGAATCAGGAGAGCCTCCCGAAAAGATAGCCAAAACATTGTCACAAGAAGTGGCAGCCAACAACCGGCCAAAAACCAGCTCCCCAACCAAGAACCGTTAAGATTTACATTTAGAATTGCTCTTGTGGGAGCAGAGAGTCATGTCAAAAGGAGGTTTAGAGGACTTGTCTTTTTTTCCCTTTATAGTGATCCAACCCTCTTCCACTTGCGGTGCCTTATCAAAGCCAAGCCAGCACACTATTGTCCATAGGAGGAAAGCCAACAACCGCTGTCTTAAATATTTCATCTGTATTCCTCTCAGCAAGCGTGGCCAAATCAACAGCCAACAACCGGCCAAAAACCAACCCCTCAACCAAGAACCATCAAGATTTACATTTAGAATTGCTCTTGTGAGAACAGAGAGTCATATCAAAAAGAGGTTTAGAGGACTTGTCTTTTTTTCCCTTTATAGTGATCCAACCCTCTTCCACTTGCGTTGCCTTATCAATCCAAGCCAACGCACTATTGTCCATAGGAGGAAAGCCAACAACCGATGTCTTAAATATTTCATTTGTATTCCTATCAGCAGGCGTGGCCAAATCAAGATAGCCTCTCGAAAAGATAGCCAAAACATTGTCACAAGAAGTGGCAGCCAAAGGCCCACTCTCAACCTCAAAAGGGGGCACAATATTGTTGTCTTGCAAAGCATCAACAATCCTGCCATTAGAGACAATCGAAGAGGAAGCCTCAAGGCCTTGTGATTCCTAAGCAACAACCTCAGAGAAGCTCCTTGGTTGCACAACCTTCTTCACATTCGTGTAGTGTTGCGGGGAAGCATCTTTCCACCATGTAGCCTTCATGGCTTTTTTTCTCAAAACCACATTGAGCAGCAACATGACCTGTTTTGAAACATCTTCTACATTGAAAGGGAATTCCCTCATAGTCCAAAGCTTGGACCCAAGAACTCTTAGAAGTTTTAAGTAGAATTTCTGCAGGCAACCCTTTTGAAGTATCCATTTCAACCAATATGCGAGCAAAGGTAGAGTGAAACATATCAGAAGATGCATCATCCACCAACAAAAAATCACCAAGAGCCTCACCCACTTCCTCTAAAAGGGAGTCAAACCATAAATGGAGTAGAAGATTAGGAAGCCGAACCCAAATTGGAATTTTATTGAAGGTTTCAGAAGAGGGGTTGAAATTAGCATGCCAAGGCTTGATCGTCAACAAAAATTTGTCCTCCAAGCTAAAAAAGTGATTACATAATATTTTGTTTTTATCCATATCAATGTCAAATTTAACAACAAAAAACCCCTTGGCCATGGGGAAAATATGAATTTTACCAGTTATTAAAGGCTCCCATTCTTTTGAGATCCAAGAATGCAGCTGAGGGAGAGGGCCAAAAACCCTTAAACCGACAGATCACCCCATGGGAAGAAAAGGCAGAAGCGTTAAAGTCGATTTCCTCCCCCGTCTTAGCAGTCAAGTCAACTGAGAAAGCAATAGCCACAAGAATAAACCCGCCAAACGGTGGTCTCCCAGGCCGAGATCTCTGTGCCAAAGTATTCTGCGAACGGTCCACTCTTTCCTTGTCATTACTGCAAAACCCCCGTCGATGGCCCTTAAGGACCTTCTGCCCAACACATCGACCAACTGTAGATCCAATGCCATTTTCCTTAGCTGGTCCACCATCCCATCCACACGACCCCTCCAGAGCCGCAAACGAGGCAACAACGGCACAAGCAAAGTCCATCGGGCCAGAACCAACGCCAACGGTCGGCTACAAAGGCACGCTTCCATTCACAATATTTATAATATATATTAATAACATTTTTTATATATATTTATTTAATTTTTATATATTTAGATATAATTAGATAATATTTGATTGTTATTGCAGAAAAATGATAATATTAAACATAATTTTATATAATTTGATAATTTTATTTGTTTTTTAATTATAAAATTTAATACATAAGCTTGACTTTGGTCTATTTCCTTTTATATGAGAACAAATAGTCACAAAACCTTATTGACATGAAGTGAGACTAACAAATTATGAGATTTATGAGATTAACTTCAATGTTACTTTAGATACATTTCACATTATAACAACAAAATAAATCATTAATAAAACACAAAATAGATAGTCATTAAATTAACCATATCTCAAAATTGATAAATTGGGTACCACTAGTTTTTGGTGGGGATTGTGAAAGAATGTTTTGAAATTCAATATCCTTGTCCTCTATGTTTTTAAGCTCAAATCTAATATGTAGGATTATAAGCTTCTTTGGTCAATATTTTGACTATAGAATGGATAAAAGTCGGTAGTTAATGCTAAATGTGTTTTTCTTATATGAAATGATTATGATAGTTATCCTAATGTTTACATGTCTATTCCAACTTAGATTGGTATGGTATTATCTTTTTAGTGACTTGAACATGATAGATTATAAGGTGATTGTGAGTATGCAAGAGATGAAAAATCTATTCCAAACTTCTCTTCATCTACTAGTTTTGTCATAAGATTTTGAGTACTTTGGTTATCGATAAGGTACCATGATTAGATTGGATTGAGAAGGTGTTCTTTTGAATGGATCCATTTGACATCACTTTTTCTATTGCGTACATTTGAAAAATCATCTCGAGTGGGGATTGGAGTTCCCTCTTCTTGTCATAGATTCACAACATATAGACTTTAATGCTCTTGCTAGAGGAGAGTTTCACAATTTATGCATTACACTTTACTATTTATTTTCAATCACTAAAACCTATCCTTAAAAAATAACATAAATTTAAATAACTATTTATCCAATAAACATTTTAACACAAAAAAAATATTAAAAAGTGAAACTTCAAAAGAATTAGAATATATGATAAACATTTAAAAGGTTACATCACCATTAAATCTCTCAACTATTTATAACCCCCATTAAATCTCTCAACAAGTAGTTGCGGATTCAAACTCAAATTAAACTTAAACCAAAAACTTTATTTTTTTTCAAACATTTTAACCAAACCTTTCAACCTACTTTTGAAATATTAGATACTCTACATACCAAATTTTTATTATTTTTATTATTTTTAAGGTGTTTGTGGTCCTCCTATCATGTAATAATTATTTTCCATATAAATATTGTATATTCTAAATAAAGCAACAGGTGTCCTACCAGGGAAGTTTGAGTTCCACTGCCTAAGTCATTACTTAGAAAATTGTCTGCCCCTTTTTGTTTGAATGGTGACTTTGTAGGCCACTATGAGAATATTGCTTTTTAAGTTTTTAATGGAACATCTTGTTGGCATATTTTTCATAATATTACCTTTTCCTTTCCTCATTAAAACACATGCTTTTGTATTTCAAAGTACATTACAAGGGTTGAATGTTTTCTTTGCTCTTTGGTTGGAAGATACTTCGTTTAAGTACAAACACAATAAGGTGCATTAAGTATATATTAATATAATAAATGTGTTAACCATGTGGAACATAAAATAAATTAAAAATAATAATCTCGAGGGGTATCTTTTGTTACTTTTGCTTGGTCGGTCTCAAAGAAAAAAGAATAAATTGCTTTTGACTTCTCCCAAGCGATTAAATACTTAAATGTAAGAGAATATAACTTTCATTTATTCCAATATAAAATATCTAAAAGATTAGAGATCGATAATGATAATAATAGATTACTAGAATGAGAATAAATGCTTTCTAGAGCAAATACTTAGTGTGAAAAAATAAATAATTAAGTAAATAAAAGATATTTCGTTTTTAATTTAATGTAAATATATTATAAATTGATTTATTATTACATTAAAAATTGAGATTCGTTAGATAATGATTTTTGATTAATATTTTTTTATGATTGTTTGATTTTTTATTTATTTATATTAATATAATCTTATATGTATAGAAATAAATTTTGTGTTATGAAAAATGAATTTGATATATAAATTAGAATTTTACTTGTAGAATGATCTATTGTAAATTTACAAATTGCAATGCTCTGTTTAATTTGTTGGATCTATTTATATAGTGGGTTGACATTGAGATATATTGTTTGGAAATTTGTTATGTTATCCTTTTGCCAAGCCCTTAGACAAACCAATTTAATAACAATAAACAATTATCAATGACAACATGCAAGCATACAATATGTCTAGGATGGCGTAATTAGCATGCTCTATGTTGTTCACATATGAATGTTCCTTAATGATCTTAGATGATAATAGTGAATTAGGGAATATCCTTCAAATACACTATCTTGGTGTGTAAATTAAAATAATTCATATTTTAGTCCGCTCAAAATGACTAGTAAGTGTTGGGAATTCAATCATTGATACATTTGGTTGATAAGTTGGTATATTAGAACATCTTAAGATTATGTGATTAAATACAATCATGTTTGTGTCCAATTCAATTTAGCAACATTGAATGAGACACATGAAACAATACACAAGTTAGGGATACACACGAGACACAAATTTATATGGCGAACTCTTTTGAAAGAAAACCACCAGAAAAAAGATATTCATAGTTGTATTTCTTATAAAAAGTTAGATCCAATATAATAAGTCTTTCATATATTTATAAATTTATATGGAAATATTTTGACAACTAATAACTTTTTTCCAAGGCACTAACATATGGAAAAAACCACTGTACGATTGTGAAGAAGGTTGGGCAACCAAGGAGTTTCTCTGAGGTGGCTGCTCAGGAATCACAGGGCCTTGAGGCTTCCTCTCTGACTATCTCTAATGGTGGGATTGCTGATGCTTTGCAAGCCAACAATATTGTGACCCCTTTTGAGACTGAGAGTGGGCCTTTGGCTGCCACTTCTGGTGACAATGCTCTGGCTATCATTTTAGGTGGCTCTCCTGATTTGGCTACGCCTGCTGAGAGGAATACAAATCAAATCTTCAGGATAATTGTGCACTGGCTTGGCTTGATAAGGTAGTGCAAGTGGAAGAGAGCTAGATCATTGTAAAGGGCAAAAAAGACAAGTCCTCTAAACCTCCTTTTGACATGACTCTCCACTCCCACAAGAGTAATTCTAAATGCAAATCTTGAAGGTTCTTTTTTGGGGGCTAGTTTTTGGCCGGTTGCTGGCTATTTTGTGGCTTTGTAGTCAGTTGTGGTTGCCTTTTTATCCTTGGTTGTCTGTGCTTTCATGTCTTTTAGTTTTGTCAACCTTCTAGTTAAGGGTTCCAGATCCATTCAAAGTTTGCTTGTAAAGGGTTTCGGGGTCCCTTCAAATCCCATTTTTACTTTAATAAAAAAAATATGGAATTTTTTTTCTCAAAATCTCATGCCCCTTTTTATGGAGAACAAGTATTTAATAATATAAATGCTAAATATTTATGAAAAATGTAAAATAATAATAATTAAATAACTTAGGATTTGCCAAGGTTGAGACACCTTAATTCCCAACATTCTCCTATTTGTCGAATACCTTGCAAGAGTCATGAGAATCACACCATCATGAAATCAAATAAGCACAACAAATAAGGAACATGGCCTCCTTACATCAAGTGAGATTCTTTGTGCTCATAAATTTGGTAAGATAATCTATAATATTCTTTTGTCAATATTTTTCAACTCAATGTCTCCATTTGTAATCATTTCTTGAACAAAGTGATATTGAACATCCACATGCTTAGTTCAACATGATACATAAGATTATTGGCTAAAAAATATTCACCTAATCATTTTCATAAAACATATGCTATCTTTTTTCACATAAATTCAATAGAACATAATTTGTAAGACATAATTGGATTGTACCCCATGCCTTTTTATTCATATTGACTGATTGCATCAATTTTTTTCTTTTTTTTTTGCAACCAACAAATTAATCTCTTTCTTCAAGAAGATCCTCACATTTTAGCTTCCACAACTCATATTTTTTTTCATTAAATTGTTTAGATGCAAGCATCGCTTCCACACACATATATTCACAATATTAGAATTCCCATTCTAGCACATAAAGCCTTCACACATTCACCCATTAGCAAATATGGTCATACTTTGATACCAATATTAGAAATGAAGAAAATTGCTATAATATAAAAATATAAAATAAACTTGTAAATCTAAAAATTATATTGTAAAATATCAATGGATATTAAACTAATATGAACCAACAATAAATAAAATCCACAATACTCAAGAGCCATACACATAACACATATATAAATATGTAGAGAAGATCCTTTTGGGTAAAAAGCTTCACTAGAAAATAGGACAAGTTTGTATTATTTGCAAAGAGATTACAATACATTCAACTTCCTTCAATCTTGCATCCAATTTGACAACATATGTGTAATTGTAATAATTCTCATATTGTCTCCATCTCAAGCCCTCAATATATAGACTCACGGAGGCCCAAAATACCACCATAAAACATTACCATGGTTAATTTTTTTTCAAAATACCATGGTAAAATCTATACAACCCTTACATGCTAAATATAGTCTCCTACACGAGTCTTACATCCTCTTACAGGTTGTCATAAAATCCCTAGAAAATAGGAGATGCTCTTTACATGCATCATAAACTATCAATAACTTATGTAAATATTCCTTACGTATGTCATAAATATCATAAATAACCCATTAACATGATTCTCATGTTTAAAACAATCTCCTATATTTTTAGCCCTTACAATTATCATAGAAACTATCATAACATCCTTAAAAATAAGCTTTCTATGTTAGACCACTAAATGAGAATATTTTGACAACTAATAACTTATTTTTCAAGTCAATGATATTTGGAAAAAGTTTCAACTCAAAACCCCATGCCCCTTTTTATGAAGCACAAATATTTAATAATATAAATACCAAATATTTATAAGAAAATACAAAATAATAATAAATAAATAACTGTAAAATTGCCAAGGTTGAAACATCTTAATTATCGTAATAAAAAGTATTTGATATTTCTTTCCTCTAGAGGCTTGCTTAAAGATTTTATCACTTAGGTGAAAAAATAAACCTTAAGTTTCAATGGTTTATGCAAAGGGGGGAGATACATTTTTTTTACCTCAAAGGAGTATCATTGAGGTTGGCACAACCTTGACACCCCTTTTCATAAGGAGTCAAGGTGATGTGGAATTGGAATTTTCCATTAACACATGCTTTTAGATGGGCTTCCATTAATGAATTTAGACCTCAAATAGAATTGAATATATATCAAGGATGTATCTAGCAACCTTGTTAAATCATAAATAGGAATCATCAACTATGCTTGATTGTAATGCATTGGTAAGTAGTTATCCTCAAGAATTTACTCACCCCATGCCTCCACAAATAAGTTTTTAGGCTATGTATGCTCCCCTCTCATCCATTTACGAGTGATATTGGGTGATACAAAGTGATTAATGCCTCATCATGTGGGTCATACATTCTATGACTAGATATGACATATAGGTGGGATTTTAATAATTCACACACCTTGAATAATCTAGGTTGTTATTATGTTTGTGTTGTTTTCCATCCTATTAGATTTAATAGAGAGAAAAATCAAGCATACAAGTTAACACCAAACTATAAATCACGCCTATAAAAAAACTTCAAGCTAGAACAAATTATAGCTTAAACATGGAAAATCCCTTTAGTCCAAGTCTTATTTATCTATAAGTATCTTAGAACCAAGTTTAATATAAGAAAGTCAATTTACCTATTTTCCCAAGAGTTCTAAATTTTACTAAAGAGAGTCCCTTTCTTCCAAACACCCAAAATATCCAAAATACTTATGTTGGAGAGAATTCTACTTTAGATCTATTTGAAAATCCAATTGAGCATCATGATGAAAATGATGACTTTTTTTTATATCATAATTAGATTGAGAACATGACCATACCAATTTTTTTTAACAATGTATAAAGTTAGTCCCAAACGAGTAAGTAATTGTTTGAAAACAAGGATAATGTCCTCATGAAACTTATAGAAATAGGAGCAAAGCTTCAAGCACCAATTATAATCTCAAAAAATTGATCATGAGTCATGATCTTCAAGCATAGAGCATGTCATTATTAATGATCCTTTTGGCCAAAACAAAAAATTATTGATATTTCCATTCCTATGAGGTATCTTCCTAATATTTCCAAAAATATCTTAGCACAAAAAAATACTCAACATAAAAATTAAATTATGTTTGATCAAATACAAATTTTAAATGATAAATTAGTAAAGTTAACCTCATGGGTAGGTCCTTCATCACCCAAACCTTCAAAGTGTCCACAAACTAGTTCACCCCATAATCAAATCTAATCAACAAAGTTATACACAACCAAATGTCATTGCACTAGGGCCCATCATTTTTCCAAGAGTGGAAAGGTATGAAGGACACTCTCCAATGGATAGAATTGGGGAATCATCATAAAACATAAAAAAAAAGGAGTTATGCCCCTATATTTTTTTAATATATGTGCTACAAATCCACTCTCCTCCATATTTTGAACCACCCAAATTTGACAAGTACAAAGTAAAAGGTGATCTAAGAGAACATATGAAAGGATTTTTTATGAAATGTGAAGAAGTAGCCTATAGTGAAAATTACCTAATTCTATTTTCCCCTCAAAGTTTAGGAGGTCAAGTATTATAATGGTTTTTATAGCTTCCTAAGAGATCTATGATGACATTCCCTAATTTAGCTGAAAAATTTATAAGACATTTCTCATACAATGTAGAACATGAATTGACAATGTTAGACCTATATAACACAAAACAAAAGAATGAAGAAATATTCTCATCGTTTGTTCAAGGTGGACAATATTGGATGGTAGGTTCCATTGGTCTATTCTAGAAAAAAGAATTGGTTATAATCTTCACTAAAAACCTCAATCCTAAAATGGTCTTTCATTTAGAAGTTTAGTATGTTACAACCTTTGATGAAGTTGGTTTATACAAACATGACCATTTTTACACTAACTAAATCCATTGATGAAATCAAACCAAAACTCTTGTGGTATAAAGAGAATAACTATTGAAAATTTCACTAAATAAAAGACATTCAATAAATTTATGTCACAACTAAGAAATAACATACAAGACTTAATTCATAAAGGTGATTTCAAACTTGATGAAATTATATCCACATTGAATAAAAAATGGAGATATACTAAGAACCTTATCCAAAATATAATTAAACAAATCCAAATCAAGGTCAAAATTTCCAAACTAATAATGTCAATATATATCCTTCCTACAATACCACTATCAGTCACACCAAACATACAAATAAACCATGTGTTGACATGCACCAAGAAGACACCATTATAGACTAAGATGATCCTCCATGCCAATACCAAAGCCAAATCAAAGAAGATGCGATGAATATATTTTTCTATGAGCCCCCTAATCCAAATCGAGCTAGAAATATTTTATACCAAACACATGCTACCATTAGCTCTCCCGTAGGCCATAATAAATAGTTTACTTCTCATTCTCATGCTAACTTTAACAAGGGAAATTACATTCTAGTACAATCCACACCACTTCTTATCTAAATTCCTAATCCTGCAATAGCAACAAGATACCTTATCATCCTATGCAAGTCCTTCATAATATAAACATTCACAATCCAATCAACTATCTACTCAACAACCCTATCAACCATCCAATCAAATATATACTCTACCTTATCCAAATAACATATGAAGCAATTTCTCCAATGACTACTAACAAATAATAAACATAAAAGGGAAAAAAAATGAGGTGTTGTTTCATAACCCTTCTCATCTATTACCACCTTTAGCCAATACAAGTATGTTGTTTACAATAGAGTTACTCCATCAAACTATATTCAAAAAATTTCAAGCCCCTCGTAGCATTAAAAACTCCACAAATCAGCTCATGTGGAAAACTAAAAAATCCATAACATTCATAAGATCCAATCTATATATAATATCCATAAATTTTAAAGATATTCTACTAATCATTTTGAGATATTAAAGGACTATCCGGTATACTCTTTATAGAGGGGATATTAAAGTAAAATAATGTACATCCATCTTGTCAAAAAAGTAATTAAAGATATTTTAAGAGCTCATTCTAAAGCATGATCAACCTTGATCACAACTAAGTCAAGAACAAAATATCCAATCTCATCCCATTCAAGAACAAAAATCCTAAGGTCAAGAAATCCAAACCATTCCTATCCATCATATAACAACTCTCCCTTCCCATGATGAGACTATTGTTCCCATTATGCACATAGATAAGAAAAATAATCACATCAAGTATATTGACAGTCAAGTTGTATTTGATAATGACCATACCTAACATGTGTATAAGTATATTAAAGTTGATAATATCTAACATATTGATAATCAAGTTAAAAAAATCATGAATAAAGAGCCAACACTAACATCTTATCAAGTCTTTTCAATTACCTTTATCAAATCTAGATTCATCGCAATGATTAAGTTTAAAATTCTAATGGTTCTTGGTAGTACATTAATGGGCCAGCATCACGTTTTTGTAATAATAAGTATCCTATTGCAATTTCAAATCATGGGATACAAAGGGAATGATTTGGGCCTTCATGAGCAAAGAATCTCAAAACCTGTATCAATTTATACAAATCGTAAACAACAAGGTATTAGATACAAGTATTTTACTAAGAAATCTAATAATGTTTGTGACACTTTAATAATACTTGAGGTTAATTCATCCAATGTAAACACCAAAATAGATTCCATCTATAGCCCCTATGAAAATATTATTGTCAGCAACCCTTTTGTGGATACCAAATCTACACCATCAACCTCAACCTCTAACATCATAAACTGATGGATTAGGTCCAATATAATTGTGCACCATTTAAATTATTCAAAAATGGCGAATCAATAAAACAATCATGATAATTGAAGATAAAATCCTACCAATGGACCATAAAATAATTTGAAATTAATTTGGATTCCCTAGCATATGAAGAAAATAAACCAATGGAATCTAGAAACCACCATGAAGCAAAGCATCAACATGAATCACCAAATCAACATCAAGTACTAAATCAAAATGAATCCAAAGGGAAACATAAGTTTAAAAATACAAAAGAAAGCATGAGTTCAAGGTGGCTCATGAAGTAAAAATAAGTCAAGAATCCAATAGAAGTTACAAATAAAACCAAGATAAATGATGTGGGTAAAGATCCAAATAAAATAAATATATATATTAAGCATATTAACATCAACATGAGGTAAATAAATCATGTTGAAGCAAAGCATCAACATGAATCACCAAATCGATATCAAGTACTAAATCAAAATGAATCCAAAGAGAAACATAAATTTAAAAATACAAAAGAAAACATGAATTCAAGGTGGCTCATGAAGTGAAAATAAGTGAAGAATCCAATAGAAGTTACAAATAAAACCAAGATAAATGATCTAGATAAAGATCCAAATAAAATAAATAAATATATTAAGCATAACATCAACATGAGGTAAATAAATCATGTTGTGGAAACTAATTAAAATAGTTAATTTTCATGAGGTTTGCACAATAGTTATATCCATTTTTGACTCCCACACATGTGGTTCTAAGATCAAATGTGGTGTAAGCACTTTTTTTTCCTAATAAAAAATCACAATCTCAAATTTAAATTTAAACACTTGAGATGACAAATCTAGATAGCCAAACATAAAAAATTTAATCATCCATAATCTAAATCCTAATATTCAAAACCTAATCTCAACTTCAAAAATAAGTCTGAATGTCCCAATTCCTAATCCAAAATCCTAAGTTAGAATATCGAATCAAGAACGAAATTCAAACATCCAAAATATGGAATCTATCATATCTTAGCAACAACCCTTTACCATAGGGGCTATGATGGTAGCTTATTGCAATGTTCACATTTAAATAAATCCTACTTACTTCTCAAATAGGATCACAAAAGTATTTATGGATTGTAATTAGTGGTAGGATCTTAGCAAAGTAATTACTCAAAACAAGTTACTATTGGTATGTCATCCAAGTAATCACTAATAATTAATAAAAAAAGAAAAAAATAAAGAGATTTTTTTGTCCAATGGTGAAAACTATTTTTATGGCACCTTGGGAATGTGCTATGATTGAAAATCTATTCTTAGGTATCATGTATTAATCAGTTATCTCTGTGTACTTAACACTTGGGTGTAACTCCCTTCTATCATACCTATTCCATTCCACCACGCCTATTCTATCAAGTGCCAGGAAAAGGGTGTTGTAAACCTTGGACAATAAAATAATTATTTATTTTTTGGTGCATCTTTAGGAGATATGCTTAGCCACATTAAATAGTTATTTGGACCCACTTGTAAAATTGTATGAGACATTGGTTAGATGTTTTATGTGTGGATTGCAAATGGGATAAATATTTAATATTATAAAAATTTAGTACCAAAATGTAAATTATGGAGTCAATGGTTTTGTGCACTCATGATTGTGAGGTACATGATTTTAACTTTATCACTTGGTTGTTTTGTGTACTCTTGATTCTATAATTTATCAAACACATGTTTATGGTTGAGGTTGGTTGTTTGAGTAGGCACATGCAAAGCATGGCATGGGATGTATGGTTACATGCTTAGACACATGGAGGATGCATTGGAGGAGATTGATGTTTTAGAATTATTAATGGATAATATATAAGTGTATTGTAATATTTTATTGCTAAATAATACATTGAGTTTGGATACTTTTGGAGGTTGGGGTTTCCCTCTTGAGGGTTTTTCTAGGGTATATCTTTTGTACATTCATCATCATATATTTATTCTCATGAACAATCATTATTTTCATTTTGATGTCCATATTTGTATTTCATCCTCACATGTCCTCTCAAGGGGAATTTATCTAGCCACTATACCACTTGGGGGATCATCCTCTTGCATTCATTTCTTGTTTTATTCATCTTATTTCTTTGAAAAGTCACCACTTCTTTTAGTCACAACACCCTTTCAAAGAGTGACAAATATAGATAACTAAATTACACCACCTCTATTGTCAATTCTACAAATTAGTTCATCTTGGATAATTCTCTAATATCACCACATTTATTAATTAATTTAATCGCACCATATCATCCCATTTTTATTAGCTAATTAATTATTTATTTCTTAACTATTTAATTTTTATTCACATATTTATCTTCTAAGTGTCACTTCACAATTACTTAATAATTTAATCAATTTCCAAACAAATTCATGCACATAATTATTTAATTATCCTCATATTCTATTGTTAAAAGTCAACTTCTACTCATACAAATTTGTAAACTCCTTGAATTATGCATACACATTAGCAAATGGAATAAATAAATAAATAAAAGCTCATTCAAATATGTAACTCAAATTTTTAAATCAGATGAATGCTCATCTCAATTGTTCATCTTCTCATTTAAAAATCTATAAATCTACCTCTTCCTCTTTAATCCATCATATGGAGAATTTATAGATCTATGTTACAAAAATCATGCATGAACTTTGAGCATCTACACTCCACCACAACACAAGTAAACCACACTTTTCTTTTTTATTTGGGGTTTGCTTGGGATCAAAATACAATATTTTAATCATTTGTTTTGTTTCTTACTCTTGGTTTTATTATAATTCCATTGCTTACAATACCAAAAATAGAATATATTCTTACAATTATCATAACCTAACATTGGTTCTATCATATGTAACTCTTCAGTTTAGGCACTCTATTTTGACATGTTTAAATCTATTAAAATATGCCTTATAACATCCATCATAGACTATCATAATGTTGGTCAATATTATAATGTAACCCCCACTTATATACTCTTATACATCATAAAATCTATCATAAGTAACTCTTATCTTACAATGTTATAAGATGGTCTTACACACCATGATGCCATAAATACTCTTACAACTTACACACATTAAAAAATATTCAACACATGGCAAAGAGTGTCACCTCCAAGTGCAGTGCCCTCTTTCCCATGTGAGGACAAAATAATAAATATGTTCACATTAGAATGAAAAGTTGAGACAACTTTCCCAATAAAAGAAGTAAAAAATCTAAACCCTAATTTGATCTAAAATGAAAGGTACATTCAATGAGGAACATCAAATCTAAAACCCTAATAAAGGAGTAAACCGTAAGGATGAAACCTTACAAGGTGTTAGAAATTTGGGTTTACCATTCATGTAATGACAATAAATGCTTTCACTATAATTTACCTAGAGAAAGTAATTAAAGAACATTAAAACCCTTGGATCTTAGAGCTAGGACTAGTAATTTGTAATGCAAAAGATATTGCAATTAGTGTAGATAAATGAATAAATAAAAAAGATAGCGAGCTTTCAAAATGATGAAGAAATGACTCACACATATTATAAATGGATTTAGGTCATGATACTAGTTTGGATTAGTCAAATAATGACCTCTAGATAATAAATTACCCATTGGATATGAGGTTAAAGTCTTCACCTACAAATTTGATTTCTGCACATTTGGAAATGAAATTTACACTTGCAAAAATGAACATGATACATGAATCTAATGTTCAGTTGTAAAATTGATCTATTTGAAATATAAAAATTAAATATGATATACATTAAATTGTTGTATGTGTATTTGATGTGGGTTGGTGTCAGAAGATTCCATTCGAGGACTTGTTAGGCAAATATTTATTCTCCTTTGGTCAAGCCCTTAAACAAACCAATTTAATGATAATGAAAATATTCAAAGACAACTAGTGAGCATGCAATATGTCTAGGATGATGATGATGCAATTAGGATGCTTTATGACACTCTCATACGAATGTTCCTTGATGATCATAAATGATAACAATGAATTAGAGCATGTCCTTAATATACCATCCTAGCTCATTATGGCTAGTAAAAGAGGGGGATTCAATCCCAATTTAAACATTTAAATTTGAAATTTTGGGTTTTTGTATCTATGCACAAAATTGATCCAAGTCAATATCACATACATGAATGCAAACCAAAATGACAATTTAGATGAGGATTGCAAATTGGTTTCAAACACTCATAATGTGTGGATATGGATCAAAACAAAACTAGGATAACGGTATTTGCTAACTTCCATGTAAATATATGTCAACTTGCCCTCTAATTAATGTATAACGAACAACCTCGTTGAAGTGGGCAAAAAAAATAAAGACTTGGATATGCAATTCTCACCATTACAATTATACAAATCTATTTAACACCATATGTGAACACTTGTTGAAAATACTATTATCCAAATTGTTGAGAGGTAAAATAAGTTTATAAAAAATAAAATAAATGTATTACCCTTTAAAAACATTTTAATATATTAATATAAAAAAATATTATTTAAACAATTCTAACCATTCAAATAATAATTAACAACATAAAACAAAACTTCTAACATTTTGAAGAGAATATTTATTTTTGACTATAAAAAAATAGAGATCACAAATGAAATCATTACAACTTCATATGATGATAAATGATTTATTTAATAGGTAAGATATTTTCATAACTATTAAAAATTATTTATGGACTTGTTCAACATCTTCATAAATATCAAATTCTTCAAAAATATCAAGTTCATCCGTTTCACAACGCTTTCAAATTTGTTGGAGATTTGAGAGGGGAAAAAGATCAAATAAGTATTTCAACATCACAGGTAACGTATTTGGAAAGAAAAGGAAGACTTGTAAGATACGCTCCTTTGAATGTGAACATGTTAACATATTCCTTGCTTCTTTTGCTTGTTCAAATAATGTGTATTGTGATAGGTGAGCAATGTCTTGACCTATAATAACAACATTATTTTGGTTTTTTAACCCTCTTAATCTTTTTTTATTAATATGAAATTAATCCATGTAATAATAAAATTTGTTTATTTGTGTCAATTTTAATTTAGTTTTTTCATTTAATATATTATTTTAATGTTATTATATATTAACAAATATCATAATTTCGTGTTAAGTTAGATTTGTTTTCTAATTTTTCATATATCTTTATTTCTTGTATTTTTATATATTGTGGAATGGTGAGATTTGCATATACATATCATTTTTCATTAATTTTGTTTCTATTTTGAAGAGAGTGTTTTGATTGGTAGACATATTGACAAATAGTATAGTTTTATGTGAAGTCCAATCTCCTACTCTATGTTATCCCCTACCTTAGAGGATTGAAGACAAACACATCACTCCAAGGAACTTGATCTTGTTTTGCTTGATGTATTTGGATACTTGAAATGCTTGGATGCTTTAGGATCAACAATGCATATTAGCCTTCACAAGATGACATAAACACACATAGACTTGAACATGATGTTAGGATCTTGATTGTTGCAACAAATGACTGATAAATCTGCTCTTGAATGCTCTTGACAATAATGTTTGCTCTTAGGATATCTTCATAAAGTGTGTTCTTAAGTGTTAGATTTCAAATGATCACAAGACTGTGTCTTTATAGGTGTTTATCTAATTTCCCAATAATTAGATTCTAAAAGCCAACAATTGCAAATTGAATTTGAATCATTAAAATACTGTCAAAAGCATATTTTAAAATAGGTCATGGCACTTAAAGGGGACCCATTTGCCCATGGCTGAATGGGTCTTGGCCTATAAGTCCAAGACACACATATTCCATGGTGATTTAATTATTGATTGCATTTATAAAAAGTTAGTTCTCTTTTCAGAAAACAAGAAAAATAAGGTTTTGGAATGCATAATTTAGAAAATTAGGAGCTTAAGTAACTCAAATAATTTAAGAGACCCAAACATAGTGTGAAATTAAGGGATACAATTTCCTACACTACATTTAGCTCCCACTTTAGTGAGAGTATGAAATTATACTCAAACTCACGCTAAAGTAGATAAATATGAGTCAAGAGGGGTCCAAGTGCACAAATGTTAATGAGATATGATGACAAAGATCAAGGAGGATGATCAAGCCCCTATGATCCAAGTTCCCATGGAAAACCAACATAAGCACAAATGAAGCACATGCGTGTAAGATATGTGTAGCAAGACAACATACACAAGCATACAATGTCAAAGCCAATGCAAAAATGTAAAAAAAGGATGGAATAGCAAGTTGTGTTATGCCGTGTCCATAAAATATGCTCAGAAGGGCTAGTGTGGTCCAGTATATACTGGGTGAGCCCCAAAGGCAAATTGAGAAACACACACTAGGTCTACAAGGTGTGTACCCATAAAAAGGTGGGACATGGGCAAAATCACAAAATTGTGTACTGATAAGTCAACACCACAAAATGATAAATGTGCTATGCCAACACTACATCAAGTCCAACTCTTGTGAACAAAAGTGAAGCAAAAAATGTCAAACTGAAAATGAAACTTACCTTAGGAGGTGCAAATGCCTAAGATTCCATTTATAGGTCACTAGTCAATGAAATACTACAAATGAAATAACTAAAGATAGGAGAACCAAATATATTCAATCAAAAAAAAAAAACATGGTTTTAAATGAGACAAAGGTAGATTATAAAATTCATTATAGAGTTTATTTAAATTATAACATTGGCTATATAGGAAGGCAAATGAAACCAATAAAGGTAGTTCCTATGGCTCTAATGAGAAATTAAATGGGGCTTTTGACATTATTACATGATAACTCAAGGCTTAGAGATAGGCTATGCAATTCAACAATAGCATATAAGAGAAAGTGTATGAGTGTAAGTAAAGACCATTGACTTAAAGCTTGATCCAATGACATGGAGTAAAAGTGTATATAATTAGATGACTAGTGATAAAATGCATAAGACAACATGCTTATTGTCTACCAAGTTTGTTTCACCCTACTATCAATATGTGTCCTTCACACCAATTTCTAAAGTTTTTAGGGTTTCAACCAACAATCTCCAATGATAAATACAAAGGAATAACCTCAAAAAACTTAGACATGAAGAATTTTGACTAAGAAATAGTGCACAAGTGTAATGTAAAGCCTACTTACTTAAATCTTGATCTAATTAAAGAATATGCAATTACATATCTTGTGATAAAATCACAAAGGAGCATGCTCAAAATCTACCAAGGTCATTTCACCCCACTATCAACACATGCCCTTACCATCAAATTTTAAAGTTCTTAGAATTTCAAACAATCCTCAATGATAAATACAAAGGCACAAGATTGTAAAGATACGAAGGATTCTAACTAAGAAGGCATGAGGCTAAACCAAAGGCTCCATGACTATAATAGAACAAAGAGCTTTGACAAGGTGATTTTTGACCAAGGAAAAAATTAAAGAGGAATACACTAAATGACAACATACATAATGAATAGGATATTGGCTACACATGCTCATAGTAAAATTGACCATCACTATGATCAAATACAAACCTTAACATCATTCAAAGAATATTTGAAATAATATAGGGGCCTACAATGAATATTACCAAGCCCAAAGATATGAACAAATAGAGAACTCAAACCTCATAATACGTACAAGACCCTTATGAATAAAATCAATATGATGTTAAAGAAGACTACAAACATGAAATTCAAACCTAAGGTAGAAAACTTGTAAGGAAAAGTTCCCAACTAAGATCACATACACATGAACATGGAATTGAAAATAAGGGATGATAACACTCAAATCAATTTGAGCCAAAACCAAGAATAAATTATACTTACAACCCATAAGTGTAAAGTGTTAATTATTTTCTTAGCTACTCTAAACAATGACAGTAGTCACATCAATTTAGCAAAGTTAAAATGCAAACAAGATGTCAAAATACTATAATTAAGATTCTCAAAATAGGGGTTCCTTAATTTCTTTAACAAGAAATTAGGGCATATTGTGCAAACAACAATAAATGGTGACTCTGCTAGTAATGATCTTAAACATTTCAAATACAAGAATGGTTTTAAGAATGTAGAGCTTAATGAATGAAACAATAAATGCAAAGAAATGTATTCACAACAAGAAAATGAAAGATTAATCACAAAACAAATCTAACATCACCTAATTCATAGTGTGGGTAATTGAATTCATTCTTCTTTTAGATTTGTAAAGATTTGACATTATAATCCAGGTATCAAATTAACTCGTTGTACATTTTACCTTCAAATAAACAAAACCTATCTGAAATAAATGCACATACCAATAGACATATCATTATTATCTAAATATTACTCCATCTCCATTAACAACTAGATGTCTATATCCCAACCAATATAACTTTAGTCTCACTATATACATAACTCTACTACCAACTATTGTCAACTAATCTCCAAATTTCTCAAAGTTATCTTATCTTGACAAGCTCACTATCTAAACACCCCAAAACCAAACAAGGATGGGTAGGTAATCGAAAATATTAAAAAATCCATACTAAATGGGCCTAAGACTATGATTTTAAACTAAGGGACCCCATCAACATCATTCTAGAGGCTTTAATATAATTCAATAAACCATCACAAATCAACATAAGGAAAGCCTTTTCGAGATCCCATGGCCAAGGGCATAGGGCATGAAATTAATTTAACTTTTATTAAGGTTGTTTCAGCCTAGTGCTTGACACCTATCCTTTTAGGTGACTCCATTCCCAATAGTACCTCAACATATGGTCAAATTGACAAGACGAGAGGCTTCTCTTCCTTATCTATGAGACATTGATATTCCTACCAATGATTTAGCCAACACATTGTGGTTGTTGATTTGATGACACGTGGCTCATCATTAAACATATCATTATACCAATGACTACATGCTAAATACTTAATTATTTCATGATCATGACACTAAGTCACTCATTCCATAGTGATGTCAACCACGTAGACTAGGTTAAACTTCGATACATTGAACGATCAAGATTTGTTTGGTTTTAGATTGACACTGATAAGATATTGGTTAAGGGGGAAGGCACGGGGAAGTTAGCATGCCCATTGGGTCATGACCAATTGCATATCGACGCGTAGTTAGGCTTACCTAAAGCTTATGAAGGCAAAAGCATCGGGAGAATGAATAAATTAAAAAGCACATGGTTTTAAAGACAAAGGCATTTTTTTAAAATATTATGGAATAGATTTAAATTATAACCTAATTCTATAGAAAGGCAAATGAAACGAATGAAGGGTAAACACTCAAAACTTAGAGATCAATCATACCTCTCAACGTCAAAATATAAGAAAATGTGTACTAGTATAAAGTAAATCCTACTTACTTAAAATTTGATTGAACAACGGGTTAAAAGTATATATTGTCAAATATCTCATGATAAAATACATAAAAATATGTTTACTTTATGTCAAGATCATTTCATCCTATTATCAAAATGTGTCCTTGCCAACTTGTAAAGTTCTTAGGGTTTCGATTAACAATCTTCAATGCTAGATACAAAGACATAGCCTCAAATTGTTAAGACATTGAGGACTATGACTAAGCGTGAGTCTTAACCAAAGGCATTGTGATTGCAATATGACAAAGAGCTTCAATAGGGTGATTGTTCGCAAAAGAAGGAAAACTTTAAGGGGTCTCCAATAATGAACAACATGGAATATGAATAGGATATTTGTTATACATGCTCAAACATAGTAAAAGTGACCACCATTGTGATCAAATGAGGGTCTTGAAATCATTTGAAAAACATTTGAAAGGATATAGGGGATTGCAATGAATACTATCAAGCAACTCAAAATAGGACTTTGAACACATTATTCAAGAGTAACTTTTGGTGCAAAAAAAACAACTTATGATCTCAATATAAGCACTTTGGGATATAGTACACCACCATAATAGAACACATCCAAAAGTATGAACAATAGAGGACTCAATTCACATAGTATGCACAAAACCCTTATGAATAAAATCAAGATGACCTCAATGAAGGTTGCAATCATGGAATTTTAACCTAAGGTAGATCCCTTGCATATAGAAGTTCCAAACCCATCTCACATAAACATGACCAAGGACTTTAGAAAAGAAGGCGGTGACATCAAATAAAATCGACCTAAAACAAAGAACAAATTAGACATATAACATATCATAACCAAATCAAATGGTGGATCTCCTTCATAAGTGTAAAAAGAATGAGTTTTTTAGCTACTTTAAATAGAGATGGTGATTACATCAATTTAGCAAAGTTTGAATTGTTACAAGACCATGCAAACATAATATCAAAAGATGAAAATTAAAAAAAAAAAAAAAAGGGTTTTCTTCATCTTTAACAAGAAATTAAGGCATGTTGTGCAAAAAATAATTGTTACATGTCTCAATAATTTAATCCTAGTGTGATTATTTGATTATAATTTTTATTTATTTTACCTTAGGACCCAGTATAGGTAAAAGAGATTTTATTCTCCAGTTTTACTAAGTTAACATTTTTCACTCTAACAATCACACTCAAGTGCAATGAACACACCAATAGGATCTCATATATTAAGGAAATTTTTAATTAGTTTGAAATACAAAATGAAGTAAGTTTTTTTTGTAAGAAAAATAGTATCTTCAATTGTAATAAAAGATTCATCTATTTAACCATATGGTGCTCTAAATGTGTACACTAGACACATAGTGAGGAGTGCCAATATTGTATGAAGGGAAGAGACTTGAAGTTTTCAAGTGACATAGTGCATAGAAGATCCTCTACTTGCCTTGTAAAAAGTACCTCAATTTAATCTAGTTTAATTAATCTAATATAATGTATAATGAACAATTAACTAGATTAATTTAGATTTGGTTTGATAACCACCATTGAATATTTAAAAACTAAATATGATGGAATAGTTTACTTAGATCAATAATTGATTGGATGAATGAATAAGGTTATGTGTATAATTAATTTGCCCTGATCCTTAAATTGTTTCCCTCAAAATGATAATTTTTTATACTCTTATAAACCCAAAAATATTTTTGATTCAAACACAAGCAATGTAGGTTCAAATTTAATTGTTGAAGATCTAGCATATCACTTGCAAATCTAATCTATATTGAAAAGAAGACTTCAAACCAAAATGTTCCATAATATCTAATATTTGATGAGATTCTAAGGAATTTGGTGTTTATGAATACCATTTATGAATATGTGTGATAAGATTGTAAGAAATGTATGAACTCCTACACTACATATAGGAACATAACTTAAATGTTTCTTTACAGTATAGTATATAAACAATAAGTGGTTCCATTTTCCAATAATTGTATTGCTAAGCACTTTGTTTACAAGATGAGAGGGATGTAGAAAGAATATACAGGGGAGCACTAGCACATATTATGATATACTTTGAATTGTAAAGGACTCCCACATAATGAGACCCATTTGGACTTGTTATTAAATCAAGGAATGCTAATATAAATTTTAATTCTCCAAAGAGTATGTAAACTTAATTTTCTAAAAGAAACATTGGATTACCCATTAATATATAATATGGAAGCATAAAATTAACAAACATGATAAATAAAAACATGACACCAAACATACATGGAGAAACCCTTGTAGGAAAAATATCCACCAACAAAGAGAGATATGGGCGTGTATTAATATTTAACACAAGAGTACATATGTAGCAAATTTTCTCCCTTTCATCTATTAGAATTCTAGTAGCACCAATGTGCCTATGTTAACATATGAGAATACTATCCCAAGGCTCCATTTTATAGAAAAAAAAAACAAGAAACTATAAGAGTTTCACAAAATAAGAGAAATACCACTAGCCCAAACTAGACACCCACATCGACCTCATATAAAAATCTTACACCCCATTCACATTGACCACCTCTTGTCCAATAGTAAATGTAACTCCCATAAATTTAACAATAGTAAAATTAACTCCCATACCATAAATAAAATCATTATAAACAACACATGTTACTTGTAATTCCACATAATAGTACACATCCCAAGAATGGAATACAACTCCAACAACTAACTCACATGGGCCATAACTCCCTTTTAGCACTTATATTTGGGAAAATTTAATAAATGACCTTTGGTTGATTTGTAACTAATACCATGCTCCACCTCCTTCATGCTATTACAACTAATATTCCAAGTCAAAGGGAAAATAATAATAAAATAATATCTCTCAACCACCTAAGTGGGCATCCAAGCAACCTCTCCAAAATGTGTGGATATGCGACATAAAATATACATTAGGATTATAATTAGATATCACACTATCCCAACATTCTCCCACTTGATATTACGCATTGCAGTGACATTCATAAAAAACTTAAAATAAATCAACTATAGGATACAATGTCCATGGCTTTCTTGTACCAAGGGAACTTCTTTGTGCTCATTGGCTTTGTAAGGGAATATATAACATTGTATTAAGTGTTAACTTTCTATTTTATGAGCTTACCATTCTCTATCATATCACTAAACATCAACATGCTTAAAGTATGAGCATGCTAAATTGGGTTCTTGGCCAAGAAAATGGAATTGTAGCTACCATAACTATTTTAAATCAACGTGTAATTAAAAATAACACCTAAACATAACATTTTTAACCACACCAAATCCTAAGAGGTGTGTGAGTAGCTATATTATCTGTTTTAGTGTTTTAAAAATAAATCTCGAGCTTCCTCTTACTCATCCAACTCACTAGACCTCCAAAAAAGAGAACACATAACCACTAATGAACCTTCAACAATCCAAATTACCTACCCAGTCTAAATCCATAATTCCATGTATTTCCGATGTATTATCCACTACTAATACCATAATAACATAAGCATTAATCAAAAATCCCTTGCTATGGTTAAACATAAACCTACTCAAGACCCTCGTAGCTTGGGAAATACCTAGTCTAGTGCAAACCATTGCATACATTAGACTAGCAATAGCACTAGCATAAGGAACATTAGAGATATCCTCAAAACTATCATTTAATTTGAGACACATATAAAGAAAACTTAGTTCCAATAAGGAAATGAATTTTCATAGGTTTGCAATCATGCATACTAAACCATTACAAAATGATATCATCATACTTACTTTATCTCAACTAAATCTTTCGATGTACTTGATCCCTATTGATCTCCATACTAAGAATATATTTTGTAACCCCCATATCCTTCATATCAAATGTGCCAAAAAATTAATATTTGAGCTCCCTAATTATCACCTTATTGTTACCAGTAAACATGTCACCCACATACAAGACAATGATTATAATATTATGATCAATAATTTTAACATAAACATTATGATTCCCATCACTCTTATCAAATTTCAATGTAAATATACCAAAATTTTGGTACCACATATGGGGTGACTTCTTTAGACCATGTGATCACCATTTTAACCTACAAACCAAATTTTTTTTCCTCTTTATAACAAAATAATTAAGTCATCACATAAATATCCTCCTCAAGATCCTTATATAAGAAAATAGTTTAACACTCATTTTTTTAAATTTTAAAATCTCTTCTTGAAGTAATAGATAAAAAGAATCTAATAGAAGATAACTTAGCAATAATAAAGAATATTTCACCAAAATCAATTCCCTCTCTCTAGGAGTAGCCCATGGCCACTAGTCTAACCTTATACCACTCTAACCATACATCTACTCCACTTTTATTATTATACTCCCACTTTCAACCAATGGGATTTCTTCCCTCAGGAAACTAACAATATGCTAGGTGTCACATCTATTTGAAGCCATCATCTCCTTCTACATATCCTACATCCAAGACTCATCATATTTTAAAGAGAGCATCCGTGAAATATATTAGTTCATTAAAGTACATTAGAAAATACACAATAAAAATCTAGTGGGTTATACCTACGTACTATATTTTTTCATCTCATGGATCTTCTCAAGGTAGGAGCAAGGGGCTTTACCAATTCTACATGCTCAATCAACTCATCGTGTTGAGGGATCTCATTTGAAACCTTTTTTTTCTTTCCATCCTCTAATCCATAATCTTGTTCCTCAACATGTGCATATTCATTTTTTCGACCTCTCTTTCAAAATATATTATTTTATTTCCTTTCATTTCCTTTGGTTGTATAGGATCTAAAAATGCTCTAAACTGCTTGAAAATCACATTTGTAGAAAAGATCAATTTTTGGGTTAGTGGATTCCAAACCTTATAAACTTTTGTATTCTCACCATAACCAAAAAAATGAAATTATTATAATTTTGGATCTAGTTTAGATCGATTTTTATTTGGCACATGAGCATAAGCTTCATAACCTAATACCCTTAAATGTGAAATAAAAGGTTTCTTCATATCTACACTTCACAAGGAGTCTCATCAACAAGATTTGAGAAAGAATATCTATTAATCAAGTAATAAATAGTACTTGTAGCCTCTACCTAAAATAGTTGATCTACTTATGTACCACTTAACATACTTTTAATTGTATTTAACAAAGTTTAGTCCATTCTCTCCACCACCCATTCTACTAAGATGTTTATGGTGTTGGCTTTGGTTGAAGAATACTTGGTTACTTATAAAATTATCAAATTCATTAGAGTAATACTTTCCCCCATTGTTAGATCTCAACATTATTATTTTATAATCTATTTTCTTTTCAACCAAGACTTTTAGTTCCCTAAATGCAGTGAAAAATTCAAATTTAGAATGCATAAAATAAACCTAGGTTTATCATGAGGCATCATCATTGAAAGTAGTGAAATAAAAAGATTTGATATCCATTGGACCAAACACAACTGAATGAATAATCACTAACAGTATCTTGGCTTTGCAACTACCTCAAGGAAATCATGCTCTATTATCAAAACACACAATATTCATAGAAAGCAAAATACTAATAAAAATAAGAAAAATGTCAACCAAATTATTATTAATCAAGGTTCTAATATATTTTATTCCACAACATACATGTATTTTTTATGCCAATTACATTGGTAGAGTTACAAAATTAGAGGAATTTAACCAAAATAAAATCTAAAATGTGATCCTCAAGAAACCACTAAATTACCTCTCACCAACTTGTAATTAGACTTATCAAGTGTCACGTGAATCCTTGAATCATTCTAATTAGAAACAAAAAATAAATTTATAGAAAATTTAGAAATGTAAAACAACAATAAGGGTTTTCACCCTCCCATCATTGAAACACAAATGTGCCTTCCAAAGCCAACAATTTGATATAAACTACTAGTCACCTAGATACACTTTTCTTCCATCATATGCATGGTAGGAAGACAACCAATCCTTTTGAGGATTCAGATGATATGAAAAGCTACAGTCAATCAACTATGATTCGTCAGAGATAGTATAAAAAAAAATAAACAAGTCTTCATCATCTTAATTAGATGAATTTTCCATGGAGGATCCATATGTCTAATTCTTATCTCAACACTCTTTCACGTGCCTCCATCACCATAGTTCCAATACTTCACTCTTCTTTTTCCTGAGGTTTGGAATGGCCTAAAGACTTATACATCTCTATTACTTTTCTAATACTCCTTTTATCTTCCTTTATCCTTGGTACTTCCTTGAACATGTGATGACCCTTTGAACTCTCTTCCATGGATTTTCACATAATTTCCTCTACAAGAAATTTGCAACAAGAGAACCCAACTTTGGTTCCTTCATCTAACCATTTAGAGAAAGGATTATATCTCCTCAAGATTTGAGAAAAAAGTAGAGTATAATATACACATATGCTCCTCATCTATTTTGTATTAATGGATCCTAACTAAATCATAATCAAATCAAATAAACTTAATATTTTGGACTAGAGTTGTCATTTTCATTTTTGAAGAATACGATTTACTCTTCAAATAAAGTTTATTTACTAGACTCTTAGTTTGGTAGATCTCACCAAAATTCTTTTATAGGATATATGTGGTGGCTTCCTTAGAAACATTCAACAAGACAAAATTTTCAAGATGCACTAAATGGTTCCTCATGCATTTTTTTCTAATTTCTTCCCATTATCTTTGAATATGACATGTAGTTTCTTTTACTTGTGATAGATCTCCACTAATCTCTTTGTTTAAGGAATTCCTTTATATTTAGCTTTCATTACTCATAAATAGCTCTATTGAATATCTTAATCTTTGAACAATAAGTAGAGGCCATGGTTTCCAATCACAAATCTACAAAACCCGCCGAACAAAGAACTCCCACTACAAAAAAAATGAACACTTGAAGAAAGGTGTCCCCTTATTAAAGAAGCTGAGGCTCTAATACCAATTTTCTTACAAAAGAGTGGATAACTATAAATGTTAATTCTCAAGAGTACGCAAATACAATTTTATTAAAATGACATGGAATTAACCATTAATATATAATGTGGAATCACAAATTCATCAAAGTATGATAAAAAATTAAATATCATTAGATGCAAATGGAGAAACCCTTGTAGAAAAATATCCACTATCAAGGAGAAACACAAGTATGTATTAATCTTGAATACAAGAGTACATGTGAAACACACTTTCTCCCTTAAACTTGGTAGCACCCTATGTACCTATTAAACAACATATGATATTACTATCCCAAGGCTCCAATTTGTAGAGAAAAAAATAAGAAACTGCAAGAGGTTTAAAAAATAAGAGATAAATATCATGGGCCTAAACTAAGCTCCAACATCCACCTCATGAAAAAATACCACCCCCATTCACATGATAAACCTACTATAATAGTAATGCAACTCATGTGAATTCAAGAATAATAAAAGTAACTCCAAAACCACAAATATAATCATTATGAATAGCATCTTCAACTTGTAACTCCACATAATGGTACACATCGTAAGAATGGTTTCCAATTATTGGTGTGAACATGGTATATTACCTAACTAGTTCACCATATAGGTTATATTCACACATGTTAACATGTTAAGTTTACTTATGGCTTTAGGAATATTTCTAGAAGTATCTAGTACACATGTGATCACATCCTTTAGTTGTCTCATGACATAGGATTAAGAAACTTGTCACAATCTTCTCGTGTCTTATCTCTCAACCTTGCCTATATAAGAAAGGCCTTATATGTACATTAATTAGTATCTTTGATCCATTTGATCATAATTCATTTTGAACCATAATAAAGCAATTTTTCTCTTGTTTCTCTCTTTTGGAAGGTAATCTTTGGTCTTGTTGGTGATCCGAGGAGCTTGATTTCATTAGTGACTCTTACATGGTATTAAAGTTTCATATTTTGCAAACCCCTTCTTAAGTTTGGGAGATAATCAGGTTGGATATTTTATGGATGTATTTTAGGCAAAAAGGACCTCACCATTGAGTCTAAAATGGCCAAAGACCCCTATTTTTAAATATGATTCTATATTTTGGAGTCATAATTTTTTGGCCATTTTGGAAGGATTTCAATAAAATATTGGAAAAACTATTTGTAAAATTTTATAGAATCCATATGGTACAAATTCCTATAGTATATATCAGTCTATATAGTTCATTGGTGCATAATAAAAACCACTAGTTAACATATTTTGTAGGAATATTCTACGGTTAGTGTCAGTCTACATAGTTTGGGTATAGGTTGCATCAACTTGTGTCACAAGGTATAGGGGAAACCTTTTTAAATTATTATTTTTATATAAAGTGGGTGGTTTTTTCATTGGGCCGCTAATTGAAGCCCGAGAACAAATGGTAAACCCTAAGCGAAATGTGGGGATTAATTTTCCACATCGACCACTAATGGAGATTCGCGGGCATCGTTGCTGTGCCTTTGAGAGATGGTTGAAGGCAAAATTGCCCACCTCTACCTCCCAAGCCACACTACCAACAAGCCACCTATATCTACGACCATAATAGTGTGCAGGTCACATTTACTTACCTTAAAAGGCTATTTTTTAGGAGGCATAAATTTTCACAATGATCAAATTTTTGACTTCTTATAGTAATTGGAAAGATAGTTTTGAGTAATCTGTAGTGGTATATGGTATTTTTTTATATATTTATACAAGTGCCTATTTTTCTAATTGAAGCTAGATCAACATTTTTGACTTTCAAGCTCACAAATTTGTTTCTTACATCTTTGATTTTATGATTCTTGCAACATTGGAAAGGTATTGAGGAGATCTTAAAATACACCCATGCACTTTTTTTAGAATTTCTATTAGGTACGCAGTGTTTTAGTTTGAAGTCATATCTTCTACTTTGGTTTATCCTTTTAAAAATTTGCAAAATAAAGTGGAGTATTTAATAAAGGGGGTGATTGCTTGTATTGTGAGGGGTATATTGTTGTTTTTCTATCCTATTTTCTATTTTCATCGTGGATGTGACTAAATTTTTTCCTCTTACTCCACATAAATACTATGAGTGGAATTCACAAATGGAGTTGTTATTGTTCAAATTGAAGTTACAAAGTATAGATCCTGAACCCACAATTGTTGTAGAAAAGAGAAAATGGCTTGATAGGAAAGATGAAGCCTATGGAACTTTATTTATATCAATTCCTCTTGATCTTCATTTCATGTTAAATCTTGAAAAGCACCAAATGATATCTAGAATACATTGGAGAATCTATTTGGAAAACAAGATAAAATGAGACATTTCAAAATAGAGAATGAACTCATTGGTTTAAATCCCATAGATTTTGACAATATATAGGAATTATTCACCAAGATAAATTATCTCATATTATAATTGAATAAATATGGTATGAGAAAAAGGAAAAAAAATGACTATTTCCATCCTTGCCAAACTTGGTCCTGATTGTTTAGTTTTTGTTTCTACAATTTATTCTACTATGGATGCTCTTGGTACTACATTCAATATGTCTTCACTTGATGTGTTTGCTACATCACTCACCAAGGAGAAATAAAATTTAGTACACATGGGTTAGTAAATTCTTCCAAACCATAGGCTCTTATTGATGATCAAAGCACAAAAGATCAAAATGATTCAAATAGAAAATGCAAGAAACAAGATAATAAGGACTTCAAGCACAATGAGAAAGAAAAAGAATCATATTCATAAGATTCCCTTGAGTTATATTCCTCTTCCAAATGGGAGTCATCTAATAAGGAGAGGCCTAAATGTGCATATTGCGAAAAATTGGGACATAATAAACATAAGTATTATGAATAAAGGACCGATGAGTTGACACACCTTTAGAATCATAACATCCAATTTCCTTCATCAATGCTCTCTTCTTCGACATCATCATCATCATCATCATAGATACATATTTAGGGACAACTAGAGTATCAAATAGGATAAATAAAATGAAATGAAAATTACTCTTGGATTCTACAAATCTTAAGTGAGGGAGATGGATTCTTGATTTTTAAGCCTCTCATCATATGGATTCCTCACAAGATATTTTCTCATCTTTTGAGCCTTGTACTTCACCACACAAATTGATGGGAAACAACACAAATGTAATTTTTATGGGAAAGGTTATATTGACATGGGAGAAGGAACTTCCAATTATGTACTTTTTTTCCCATCCTTGTGAACTAATCTCCTTTCCATCTATCAAATTGCACATAGTGGAGAAATTAAAACAATTGAGTTCACACTTGATTCAATGATCATTAGGGACTTAGAGAGTAGAGAGATCATTGCTATCAACATGGTTGATCATGCATCTCAATTATACATCTTTTCCCATTTTTCTTCTAATTAATTTACAATTTCATTTACTAATATTCACACTCATGCATCTATTGTAAATCATATTTCTGAGGGGAAGTTTGGTCACTTGAATATCAGTGTTCTTGTGACTTGTGTTGAGCTTCCATATCCTCCTCTTCTTGCTTCTTTTGATTTTAGTGTTTCCATGGCTTCTAGTACTTCAATTCTGCAAGATGATCACAACATTTTAGATTCATCTTTGTGGGATGAGTACTTGATAGGTATTTTAAATGACTATCATATTACAAATTTGGAGGATACACTTGAATATGTCCACTTACTCTTTGATGATAGTTACAACACAACTATTATCCCAATATCATTATCTTTGAATATTGTTAATCACGAGATTCCACTTGGTTTTGATTTGTCATATTATTTTATTGGGCTTGTAATTGATTTTTATTCTAGCATACTCTAGCATGGAGACGCTTAAGGAGTTTTCAAAGACACATATCATGATAATTATTCCTTCATCACTCTTCTTGGAGTTGGATTTTCTTCTACATACACCATTGATTTTATATAGTAATAATATTTTTTTCTCATAAAGGAATAAATATAGACGTAATTAATTCCAATAATTATTTAAGTCATATTTAATAAAATTCAAGTAGTTCTAGTTGAATCTAGTCCAAGCATTAGTTATTTGTGTGTGGTCTAAGCCTTAGTTAACTATGTGCATGGTTTGTGCTTTAATTAATTTTGGTACTTTCTAGTCAAATTTAATTAATTTAGCTAGGGAATTGTACAATTTTCAAAGTTCAATGTTTGCCATGTACCATTGCACATCAACTCCAAATATATCTCCCATCTTCTCATTATAATAAATTGATTGTGTCATCTAAAATGCCCTTATTAATAAGAGATGTATTGTATTTGATTCTTCTAGTTGACTTGATAATTAAAACTATATTTGGACTGGAGGTTAGTGGTTATTAGATTTCACAAACAACACATTATATTATAACAATTATGAGATTAATTATATACAATTTAAATTATTTACATTCATTTTTGTACAAAAGCGATGAATTTTATTAGATAATAGTGCATTGTTATAAGTGTTAATCATTAATTGTAAACAACTTGAATTATTACCAATCATTTTTTACAAAAATTACAAAGTGAGATTAGACAATGAATATAGCATTTCCAATTGTATGAATTAATCATTACATACATATAATTATTTTTGTACAATAATAAATTATTTTGTTCTAAAAATACAGAAGAAAATATAGTTTCTACAATAGTGTTAATTTTAGTGTATGTAGTAATTGTGAACTTTAGAGAGTAGTATAGTATATTATCTTGAAGGCCCTATTATTACACAATTTTAGTTAGGATGATGAATTTTGAATAAAAATGGTAAAGAAGATTTACTATCTTGGAGCTCCTCTTATACTATAGTAAATGAATAGTTATTTTAATAAAAAATTAAATATCAAAGTAGTATTAGATATATTTTAGATATATGTATTTAAGATATGTTTGTCAGTTATTATTTTGTTGGTTTAGGAGATTTTGGTTCTATATGATAATGAAAAAAGGACAACTTGTTCAATCAATCAATTTTTTTTAATAAGATTTAACAAATGTAATCATATTTTGTATTTACAACGTGTCAAATTTATCCATCATTTATTTGAACTTAGTATAATACATAATATATACCAATTTTAGATCAAGCATATATGTAAAAAAATAACCTTTTTTAACATTAAAAAATTAATATTGAAAAAAAGCTAATTTTGACAAATATACAACATTCAATTAATTAGTGATAAATTTCAATTAAATTAATATATATATATATTTAAAGATTTTTTCAAACCTATTAACCTATTTTAATTAATTATTGATATTAATATATAAATTTGTATTTTCTAGTTAAAAAAAAAAACACTTATGAAATATCAACAATCCTAAAAAAATAAAAATGTAACCTCATTTTTTAATTTAGTTGGGCACTATTCATAATCTATATAGTGGCCACAAGACAAGACTAGTTGTTTGGAGTGTATATGAGACACAAGTTTTAATAATCCATTACCTTTATTTAATCTCTTACCAAAATAATCTTTTAAAATAAAAGTATGAAATGCCAAAATAAAAACACTAAAATTAGCAAACTATAAAATCCAAACCACATTGCCCATTTCTATTTCTTTCCATTAAAAAATGCACCCAAACAAAAGTTAAAAGTCCATTGCAATCATTCTTTATTTTTTGGGTTTTTTTATTTGTAAAAAAATAGATTCAAATTTTTCTATTGGTCAAACCTTGGGTTGGGCAGATTTTAAAAAATCTAAAGAAATTTAAAATAATAAAGAGTCTAGAATGTGTCATGTGATATGCCACTTGGTGGTTTTGGTTTTATGCTTTAGGCATGCCAAGAGAAGTCGAAACATTTAAGATACACTTGTTATAATATGTGGATGATTAAAATTAATGGTTATTAATTAAATCAAATCTTATATTCCAATTTGGAATGTCGTTGGAGAGAGAAATTTTTAAGGTGGAGAACATGGGTGGGTGATTTGATGGAGGATGGCTATAGGTTGGAAGCCCCACATGGGTCCTCCAAGGGTGGGGTGCTAAGAAAAATAGTTTGTCTTTTGTGACTCTATCATCTTTGTCCCCTATTCCAATGGGTATTTTAGGTCCAAACTCTTCTATGCAATGCTCTAGGACATGGGCAAGTGATTTATAAGGTAGTGTTATTCTAATTTCAATATAGCTGAAATTTTCAGCAAGGATGAGGAGAACTTGCTTCAACTATTAGATATTATTGAGAGATCTCTTGTGAGGTTTGATTGGTAAGTTTTTGGTTCTTAAAATAGTTTTTTAATCATGTTGAGTGTAGGTGGAAATTATGTCGTTATGTAGATGATTGTTCATTTTTGAAAGTTTTGTTCTTATTTTCCTTTTCTTATAAAGAAGATGGTATTAGAATCTTGGTTGAAGGTTCATTGTTTTTGGGTAATTCTGATCTCTCTTAGTAGGCGGAAATCAAGATTTTATCCTGTTATTGACATATGTTATATGAAATCTATTTGGGTGAGCTTACCTAGTCTTTCACTTGAATGTTGGAAGGAAGAGATTCTAGAAGGGATTACAAATTCATATGGTCGATTTCTAGCAATAGATAATGTCACGAAATTAAGGAAAGAGGTTGGTCTTTGCTCAATTTTGTGTTAGTGTTGAATTAACAAGGTGTTCCCTTTGTTTGTGACCTTGTTATTTAAATTGATAATACTATGTTAGTAGTTTTTCTATGAGAACACTTCCCCTTTTTGTTAGTTTTGCAAAAAAATAAACATTTACTGAATGGCTTCTCTAAAGGATTTGGAGTTTATGGAATAAGAATGAGGCACTATGGCTCCTTCTAACTATAATCCTAGTTCTATCACTACTCAAGAGGAGTGTTTTGGAAAAAGAATGTTAGTGGAGCAACAAAGGTTTCTCTTAAGAAAATTGATTAAAAAAACATTTAACAAAGATGGGTTGGTGGGAATGACTATGCAAGGTGATTTTTTTTTGTACTCAAGATAATACTGATGCTTCTACAAACAAGAATTCTCTTAATGGATAGGAGGATTTTTTCCTTCCCGAATAGAATTGCATCCTTCTCATAAGAAGGAGATTTCATCACTTGATCGCATGTTCAAAAAGGGAACTACTTTGAAATCTTATTTGGATTCAAGAGTAAGAAAGAAAGGACCTAAAATGATCTATGTTTAGGGGGTGGTGTGTGGAGTGGTTGTGGCTCATTGCTCCTCTTCTCTAGGTGGATCCCTTTCTTTTCTTGGTGATAATCCCTCTTAGGACCATGTGGTAAAGAGGAGATTTGGTAACATAGATTTTGTTCCTTGCATCTTATCTCCATAAATAATTGTTTCATCTTCCTCATCACCTATAATAAGGGTTAAAGATTGTCCAGAATCTAAGGAAATTAAAGATAGTAAAAAATGGTAAAGGGGTCATCCAATTTCAAGAGAGATCCACTCAAAGGATATGGCTAAGGAGGTGTCTAATGGGATAAATATATTTGGATTTGGATAGCTCCAAAAGATCAAAAAATGAGGATACTATCATTGAATGTAAAAGGCTCAATGGACCTCACAAATAAAGGTTAGTTAGGAATTATTGTAAAGAGAACTAGTTGTCTATATTTCTTCTTCAAGAGGTCAAGAGAAGAACTTTTTTAGATATAAGTAGATAGCTATGGAATTCAATTGAGGTTTTTTTTTTTTGAGTCTTGAAGGAGCTTAAGGTAAACTTCATTATATGTGGGACCTTAGTAAATGATGGTATCGTTTTGAGAAAGGATAGATATTATTTAGTTTTTCTATTTCATAACAAAAGTGGTAAAGAATCTTGGGTATTGTCAATTATACATGCTCAGATAGTTCTAAAGGTAGTATAATTTTTTTTTTGGAGAAAACTAATTGAGTTTATAAATGACTATAAGGATTATCAAGGAATCATATTAGGGGACTTTAATGTCCCTTTAGTCCCCTCAAAAAATTATGGGGGTTGTATGGACTTCTCCAACAGTATGAAGGACGTGCCAATGTTTATGGCAAATAGAGGCATGTTGGATATTGAATTAAGAGGTTCCATGTTTATGTGGACAAACAAGAGAATATGTATTAATTTAATCCAATTCAAGCTAGAAAATTTCTCAACTTTAGCTAATTGGAAGCTATCAACAAATAGTTGTCTTTCAGTTCTTTGGAGAGTGGGATCTAACCATAATCCACTTTTGTTGAAACTTGACCAATATCGTAAAGCTAGAAAATATCCTTATAAATTTTAAAACATGTAATTAATGCACCCGAATCTAAAATAAAATGTTAAATTTTGGTGGAGCTTATATGTCAAGGGTTTAACTATGTTTAGAGTGGAAAAAATAAAAAATAAAATCCTAAATTCAAAAAGTGGAATGTAAACACCTTTGGTAATTATTTTATCTAGAAGGAGGTTATCAAAGTTGAACTAGAAGACCTTGATAAAGAGATTTAGTCTAAAGGTATATATCAAGATTCTAGAAATAGAGAGAAGGTTGTCATTTTCATAATTTGATCACCAAGGAAAAGGTTTTCTAGAAACAAAAATATAGAGTGTTATGGCTCTAATGGGGAGATCAAAATACTAATTTTTTTCACCTTTCCACTCTTAAACACAGAAGAGGCAATAGGATTTTGTAACTTGTCAAAGATGATGGAAGCATTATTAAAGGAGGATGGGGATATTCAAAGGATGGTATATTATAATATAAAGTGTCTCCTTATAGGAGAACCTAAGGTTAATCAGGACAATGTGGAAAAACTTGTTGAGGCCATTCCCTTGGTCTTAACTAAGTAGGATAATGATATATTATGTACTAGGGTGCCTTGGTAAGAGGTAACTTTAAAGAAACTCCTTTAGGAGATAAATAATGCTTTCCTAGTCTTAATTACTAAGAGGTTGAGTGCAAATGAATTTAAAGACTTATATCTAATTAATCTATGTAATAATATACATTTTTTTCTCAAAAATTATGATCACAAAAATGTAACCTCTTCTAAAATAGTACTTTTTAGAATTCAAAGTAGGTTTTTTAGAAGAAAATTTCTTGATGTTATCATTGTTGTGCATGAATTTTCACATTCAATGGATAAAAGTAAGAAAGAAAGAATGGTGTTCAAATTATACATAAACAAAGCATATGACTAAGTACCCTAGACTTTTTTTATCAAAATCTTTGGAAAAGTTTGGGTTCCACAACAAATTTAGGGCTCCCTTGAAAGCCTGTTTTGCATCTCCTATGTTTTTAGTTATCATCAATGGTTGTTTGTCTATTTTTTTTATAGTAAGAATGACCTCCAACAAGGAGATCATTTTTATACTTATTTATTCATTCAAATGGATGAGATATTAGGTAGAATTATTTACAAGGTTATTTGATATGGCCCAATAAAATTATCTATTCCCTACTCCTTACAAACATCATTTGATCATCAAATTGTTGATGATACTATTATTCTTGGGAAAGATTTATTTTTTGAAGCTAAGGAATGGAGATGCACTCTCAATAGGCATGTTTATACTTTAAGTCAAAGTGCCAATTTTGATAATAGTGCTTTATTATTTTCAATACTTCTCAAGAAATAAATAAAAAGATAGCCTATATTTTGGGTTGTCTAGTTAAGTAAGTTGCCTTCATTGTACTTAGGAATGGCTTTAGTTTTAGAGAAATTTCTTGATGAAATGTAGAATCCCTTATTTAGATGTTTCAAAGGAATCTTATGAGTTGGAAAGGTTGTATGTTGATTCAGAATAATAAATTTCAGCTTCTCAAAATTTCTCTCTAGAGCATCCCCATGTACCTTCTCTCTCTTTTTAAAATTACATATGTGGTTGATAATGTGGAGAAAATTTAAAAGATATTTTTATGTTCAAGGGTGGAAAAAAAGTAGAGAATTTATTTGATTTCTTGGGACAAGGTATATGTAGCAAAATCTCTCATGGAGGTTTGGGCCTTAGGAGAATAAAACACATAAATAAAACACTTGTAAAAAAAATTGGATGGAGAATGATAAAAGAGGAGAATGTTTGGATTGGTATTATGAAAGATAAGTATTTATATTATCAAAATTCATCCTAAGTTTCTCAATATGGGTTTCACCCCTCAAGGTTATATTTGAAATAACTTAATCAAGTGTAAAAACTTAATAAGAAATAGTTTGATTTGGAAATTAGGAAATGCAATTATTGTCAATTTTTGAGAGGATGCTTGATTTGATAAGTCTTCACTTTACTCTCCATCCCCTTTCTATTTCCTAGGCCCAAAATTAAAGTCTCCTTTAGTTCCTTTGTGGTTGATTATTGTAAGGTTTGTGTGAATGGAAGGATATGGAAGCCTTTTTTTCCTCATTCATCATCCATTTAGTTTAAGTTTATTCCTTTTACCTTATGGAATTCTTGAAAGGTTTTCCTATACATCAATTTGATCATGATGATGAAATTATTTGACTTGGTTCCTACTTGAGGTCTTGCATGGTTTCACTAGGGTACTTTTCCTTATTAGATCTCCCTCCCAATGGGTTTGAGTGGAAAACAAATTAGAATGTCCTTGATCCCAAAGGTGAATTTATTTTTGTGGGTTGTCACTCAAAATAAAATTCTCGTGGTTGACAATTTTGAAAATATCTTCCAACTTTTTCTTGATTGCCCCTTTCCTTGGCTTGTTTTTCTAATTTTTTTGCTAGTAAATTTTGAAATCAATTGAATCATCCCTAGATCTATACTTGACCTTTCCTTGAGTTTTTCCTCTCATTTTTCTCATCTTCTTATTAAGTATATTTGGTATTTAACTCAATATAATTTTTATTGGGTTTTATAGTTATAAGGAAATGTAATAATTTATTAAGATGAAAAGAGAAGTAGGGAGGAGGTGAGAGAGGGAACATGGAAAAACTTTCTATGTCTAAAATCAAGGACTCTCTTATTCCCCATCTAAAATAGAATCAAGGATTTTTTTTCAATTAAAGGACTACCATTAATTCATATACTCTTATCAATACTAATATTTTGAGAGGAAAAGCTACCAAGTGGACTTGCCTCAAATTTAATTTCATTAAATTAAACTAGGATACATCTATGAAAGGTAATCTAGAACTTATAGGTGGGGGAGTAATTATTAGGGATAGTAAGGAGTTTTTTAGTGGCATATGCAAGATGTTTATGGATTCAATCCAATCACGTGGTGAAAGCTAGGGTTTCCTTCTATGGTATTCATCTTTCCAACGTGCTCAAATTTTCTCATATACTTGAGGAAGATTGCTCTCTCTTCATCATCTTGTAAAATTATTAACACCATTAAGGAGTCAATTTAAATTTTAAATTATTTCTTCAAGGTTATGATTGAGCATATCTATCAAGAAGGAAACAACTTGGTAGATAAGTTGGCCAACATAGGAGTTGAGTTAGAAGGTCTAAGGCATTAGAGGAATGTTGATGTTTTCCCACTAGAAATTCATGAAGTACTTAAAAGTGAGAGTTCCTAATGATTTTATATTGATCATGGATAATATACATTTATGGGCTTATAGTGTTATTATTTTATTCACTCAAATTAGAGTGATTAATGTCACTAGGTGATTAAGGACGATCCTCTATTTTCAATTCACTCGTGTCTCTCTAAAAAAATTAATTAACCTATCTTGTAAGTCATCATTCAACTATTATAGTTATTACTTCTAAGGTTTTGCATTATTTAGTTGTGCTAATTATTATCTCTAAGATGTTGGTCTAGATTATTTTTTAATCAAGTACCTTCTAGAGAGTTCCTTTCTCTTGTTTTGGATTCTCTTTCTCGGTTGAATTCATATGAATAAGAATTTGGGTGACATGTAGATGAAGAGGTTTGATATTATGGTTAGAGAAAGACTATGAATTGAACCTTCCTCTTGTGAAAGAGATAAATAAGAAGACTATACTATGGCATATCATCCACAAGGGTAGGCTTACATTTTTCATGGAGTGGATAAATGGGTAAGGGAATTTATGATGTCTTAGAAATGTAGGAAGGTAACAATGAGATAGGTGAGTGCACCAAATTGGGCAACAAAAAAGTGGCCAAGTCATTGATTTTGAATAAAATTTGATCATGTTATGCTAAAGTAAACATAGTGCACATGTGATATGGCTTGGTAATTACAAAGTCATAATGTGCATCTGTGACATAGAAAATATGTTTTATGAAACATGCATGCTTTATATAAATTTATTAAAAATATATATTTCATTTGTTATTGTTGCAATCGAGAGGTGTTAAACAAGAACTTGAGCAAGTTTTACATATTGACAACATTTACAAGCCTCATCCCAAGTTATATTACAATGTCAAATCATACAAGAGGTAATTAGTTAGTATTTTTATGTTTTTAAAATGAATTTTGTTACATTTCACATATTTTAATTTTTTAGAATACATTTCTTATATTTTATTATTTTTATACTAACTTCTATAAAACCTCACATTACATGAATCTCCCCCAACTCTTCCCACTATGAATTTTTTCCTTCATGAAAATCTCAACTATTTATATATGAGTGAGTTTCAAGGTAGAGGTGGAGGCTCTACCCAAGATAGATTGGGAGCTCATCGGGTAGAAATTTATCAACAAAGACTATTGGCATAAAATCTATCAATCATGTGACAATACCATCAATTTATGGAGGTCTAGACCCTCCATTTTATTTCTAGCCTCATGAAAACCCTTGACAACATGGCACACAAATGTCCCAATCTCATGGTTTAATAAATGATCATGTAGCAAGACCATTTGATTCTAGTTTTTACCTCCCACTTATGTTATAGTTACTATTTGTCACATTCTATTTTTGATCCCTCTGAATTATGTTATATTTTGTTTTACATTTCAATTATGATGTCAAAACTTGTTTTATGAACAATTATACTATGATGATGATTCAACTTTATATAAGTGTGATCTTGTTTTTTAATTGATGTACATGCAAAATTTACTAACATGAGATGTTAATAAATGATTACATCATGTTTTACTAATATGATTTGTCAAACTAACCACATTGTTGGTTTGATGAGGTGGATGCAAGAGATAGTTTTCCCCCTCCCAAACGAGAAAGGATGGTATCACCAGAGAGAAGGAATCAAATCCAAAAGAAAATCCAAGGCCATCATGATACTGAGAACACACACACACACACACACACACACACACACACACACCATTTATTGTATGGTTGCAATGAATATGGATGTTTGCTTTGAGTTGTTTGATGGTTGTGTTATTGGTTGTTTTGTCTTGTGAGTCGTATGACCATGAAATGTTGTATAAAATTCTCCTTCATAATTGTTGTCTTATGTGTTCCTTTTTGTTGGAATACTATCTTGAAAAGGTAAGCATGGTTTTTGCTCCAAGAATTGGCATATTCTTTTCATGTAAGAAAAATATCTTTTCTTATTTGATCTATGTATATTTATATAAGTATATAAATGAGAAAATATTTATATACTACTATATATAATATATATACATTTGTTTTTGTAATTATAATATTTTGATTTGAGAATTTATTTATCTCAATTTGAGATAATCGTTAAAATATAAATAATTACAAATAAATTCAAATATATGATATGTATATCTATATATAGAAATTATTTAAGATAAAATAATGTTCAATATTTATAGATGTGCGTATGTGTGTATGAAAGTGTTAGGATTAAGGTGTCATTTGCCTTGTAAATCGTATATCATATTGCACAATTCCAACATCCTTGGAAAGTGTCTCTAGGCACTTAGGGTGTATTGGGAAAATATTTTGTAATACTTATTCTCACCATTGTTTGTAATACATTCATAAGGGATGATGGGTTCCACTAGCAATGGTAAAGGTGACTTGTGGACATAAATATTTAATATTATATTTCCTACATGTGAATGCCTAGAATGGGATGGTAACATACAAGTGAAGTGGACGAATGAGTGATTGTTGGGATTCTCCAAATGGGTGCTTGGAAAAAGGCAATGGGTGTCTCTTGGTATTCCATCTTTTGTTGCATTCAATGTAATGTTTCATTTCTAATTTTGGGTGCCCAAATTGGAGGGAAAGTATTGGAGTCAAAACCAATGTCATTTTGTATTCCAAGAAGGAAATCCAAGGGTTGGGATGTTTGGAATTAAAAGAAATCTTTGGAAACCATGTTCTATGCTTAAGACCTCTTCACAAGTCTATAAAAACAACTCCTTGGATGTAGAAATAAAGAGGAACAATTGAATCTAGAGTTACTCTGTAGGAACAATTGAATCTAGAGTTACTCTGTAGGAACAAGGATGGGTTGAGGCATAAAGAGGTTGTTCTTGGATACACAAGTGTTGCCATGTTGGAGGCAAGAGGAGAATGGAAGTGAATGTATTTTAATCTCATTTATTTGAAGATAATGCATACTTAGCCTCTCTTCTTGGTGGATTTTTTTCCCACAAGGGTTTCTCCATGTAAATCTTATGTTATGTGATGTCTTTTATGTTGCTAATTTGTGCCTCTTTTCTACTATCTTATGGTGATTTTATGTTTTATTTATTGTTGTTATAAGTTCACATAAGGTGGTGTTATTAAGCATGTTGATCAATTTTTAGCATCATAAAGAAGATGGACCTAATCATGGTAATTCCATATTAAGGTCACTTAATTTTAGATTTACATGTAAGTTTTAGATTTTCATATTGTAGTAATGAAAGTTGTGTATCTCATCCATTGAAGTTGTAACTTGATTATTTGGATAGAGTGAAATTTCCCAATAGAAAGACTACATACATATATATTCAATGGATTTTAACTATGTTAATATCGAAGATTTGTTAGGATAGGTGACATTATAATTGCTATCTTATGTTGATTTTATGTGTCTCCAAGTTATTTCGAAAGCGTCCTAGAGGACATGAGAGGCAAAATATTTATTATTTATTTACCTATGACAAATTGTAATTGCATTTATATAGGTGGACCCACTACGATGACGGTTACAGAGCATCCTTTTGGGCGTCCACTTTTTGGGTGGGGATCACCCAAAAGTGCATGTTCTTGCATGTTATTTGCATGTTATCCTGGGTTGGGTGCCCAAGCTTGCATGTTCTGGGTTTGAGTTGTCAGAGCTTTCGAAGAGTTATGCAACACTCAGTTTTGACCAATTTTTATTGGCTATGGATTAGGTGCCCATGTGATCATTTAATATTTTTCACCATGTTTTTGGGTTGTCCACTAAGGGGGTGTGGGTTTTTCCAAGTGGTTTTACTTGTTTTGAGATACCATATGTGGTATTCTCTCCCACAAACTTCTATATATTGGAGCCTTGGGTTGTTGGTTTTCATGAGTTTGTTTGCAGGTTGGCTGAGTAACAAAGTGTTGTCTAAATTTAGAGAGGATTGTTGTATTGATGTACTTCATTGAATATTAATAAAAAAAATTGTATCTTTTTGGGTGTGGAGTTTTTTTCCCGCAAGAGTTTCTCCACGTATATCTTGTGTCACTTGTGGTTCTCAACTTGTGGTATTATTGTTTTTCTTTCATTGTTGGAATTGTTAATCACATATCATAATATTGGTAATCTTGAATACATAAATTCAGATTTGCAACCACATATTTAAGTTCATATTGTTACAAATTTCACCTTAAATTTCCAATATTTGGCATCAGAGCTAACGGTTATGTTGAGAAAGGGACACCTTTCTCTTAAGTGTTGAAGGTTTTTGGTTGCAATGGGAACTTGTGCATTATGGGTTTTACAAATTTGTGAAGAAGATTGAAAACCATGGCTTCTACCTCTCATCTAGATATTGAAAAATTCAATGGCATTGGTTACAAAATGTGGAAGTTAAAGATGGAGGATCTCCTTGAAGAGAGAGATCAATGGTTGGCAGTTTCAAATGAAAAGAAACTAGATTCAACATATGATTAAGATTGGAAGAAAATGGACAAAAAGGCACAAGGAAACATTCAGTTGTCTCTTGTAGATTTTTCCCTCCTGAATGCTTCAAAAGAATCTACCACATACAATTTGTGGAGGAAGATAGGTGATATTTAACAAACCAAAAGTCTAACAAATAAATTATATCTCAAAAGATGTTTGTATTCTTTGAAAATGAAGGATGGTGATTGTATTGTAGAACATTTAAATGCTTTTAATATGATTATAAGTTAGGTTGCATTTGTAGATGTTAAGATAAATGTATTTTGTTTCTTTGTTCTTTACCCAAATCTTGGGAAAATTTAATTGTTGCCATAAGTGGTGGTGGTACAAAACCGAAGATGGATAGTCTCATTTTTATACTTCTTTCAAAAGAGATGAGAAGAAATTCCATGAATTCGGGCTCCCAAGATGCCTTACATGTGTGAGGAAGGTCCAAAGAAAAAGGAGGGCCTAAAGGGGACAAAAAGAGAGGCAAATCTAAAGGACATTCTAAAACCCCCAAGAAGAGCAAAGTGTTGGAATTTTTGTAAAAGAGGACATGTGAAGGAGTGTAGAAACAAGAAAAAGAGTTCATATACTTCCATGGAAAAGTCCTTAGAATATGGTGATTATGATGCTTTGTTTATTCTTATAACAATATTAGTGATGATGTGTGGCTTATTGATTCAGCTTGCTCCTACCATATATGTCTCCTCACAAGGAGTGGTTTACTTCATATTCAACTTATGATGGGTGAAAAGTTATCCTTCATGATAACAACATGAAAAATATTGTTGGTAAGGAAAAGGTAAAGTTGTGTTTTAGTGATGGAAGGGTTAAAACCCTTGATCATGTTTTACATATTCTAGGACTTGTGAGAAATTTACTTTCAGTGTACAAGTTGAATGATTCTGGAATGCATGTGACATTTGACAAGTCTGGTTGCAGGTTGGTAAGAGGGAGTTTGGTGATTGCTAAAGGATCTCAGATAGGGACTTTGTTTAGGCTTAATGCCTCCACTTTTTGTAACTCTGTCAATGTAACTAGCACTAAAAATGCATGTATGTTGTGGCACCATAGATTGGGTCACATAAGTGAAAAGGGTCTTAAGACCATTTTGAATAAAAAGTTGGTTGATGGTATTTATGATTATTCTATTGGAAAAAATGATTTTTGTGAGCATTGTGTGTTTAGTAAATATAATAGATCATCATTTCCTAATGGAACTAATAAAGCTAAGAGATTTTTAGAGATCATTCATTCGGATGTATTTGGACTAGTGGATGTTGACTCTTTTGGAAAATCTCATTATTATGTTACTTTCATTGATGATGTCTCAAGATACACATGGATCTATTTTATGCATTCAAAATTTGAGGTTTTCACTAAGGAATTTAAAGCCTTAGTTGAGAAGCAAATAGATTATAAGGGTCTTCAGATCTGACAATGGGGGTGAATATTGTTTTAGCGAATTTGATGAGTTCTATAAGCATGCATGTATTGGTCGGCAAAAGACTACTCTGTATACACCCCAACAAAATGGGGTAGCAGAAAGAATGAACCGAACTTCGATGGAAGGAGCTAGGATCATGTTGAGTGGTGCTAAGCTTGATAGATGCTTTTGGGAAGAAGTTGTAAGTATTGCATGTTATTTGATTAATAGATCTCTTTGTTCATTTCTTGTTGATAAAACTCTTTATGAAGTGTGGGTAGGTAGAAAGCCTTATGTTTCACATTTAAGGGTCTTTGGTTGTGAGGCTTTTGTTCATGTGCCTCAAGAGAAGTATTCTAAATGTGATCTAAAGGCATATAAATGCATCTTTGTTGGTTACAGTGAGAATGTAAAAGGTTATAAGCTTTAGAATCCTCTAACCCATAAAATGGTTTTCTCTAGAGATGTGATTTTCAGGGAGTTTAGAGCTTACTTAGGTGATGAAAAACCAAAGGAGAAAGCTAAGACAAAAACAATGCACTTTGAGACAAAGATTGAGAAGCAGGAAGATGCACATGTGGAAGAACAATCAAATGGATCTGAGAATGGAGAAGAAGAAAAGGGTTCAGATAGTTTAGAGGATGTGCAGGATGAGCACATAGTAGAGGAAGAATAGGTAGAGCCCATTACTCCTACCTTGAGGAGGTCCACAAGACAACGAAATCTAGTTGACAAGTATAGCCCATCTAATTACCATTGTGTATTTTCTTTGTTGAGTACTAACGATGAACCTAGATCTTTCAAGGAGGCTCTCTCTTCAGAGGAAAGTGAGCCTTGGATGCAAGCCATGCAAGAGGAAATTTGGATAGTTGTGATACTCGGGATCTTGTCAATTTGTCCAAAGGAAGGAAGCCCATTGGTTGCAAGTGGGTATTCAAAAATAAATTTGGAGTAGATGGTCAATTAGAGTGGTACAAGGCCAGATTGGTGGTCAAGGGCTACTCCCAAAGAGAGGGAGTTGATTTCGGTGAAATTTTCTCTCTTGTTGCTAAGTTAACTTTTATTAGATTCCTATTATCTATTGTTGTTGCTTATGATTTTGAAATAAAGAAAATGGATGTTAAAACTGCTTTCTTGCATAGGGATCTTGAGGAAGAGATTTATATGTGACTGCTTGACAGTTTTGTTGTGAAAGGAAAAGAACACTTGGTTTGCAAGTTAAAGAGATCTTTATATGGTTTGAAACAGTCATCCAAGATGCGGTACCAGAAGTTTGATATTTTTGCATTGAAGTTGGGTTTTGTTAGGAGCGAGGAGGATTATTATGTTTACATTAAGGTTATTCATGATCAGATACTAGTCATTGTCTTGTATGTTGATGGCATGTTGTTTATGGATAACAACAAGGTGATGATTAGGGAGCTTAAGACTCAGCTTTCTGGCTTGTTTGATATGAAGGATATGGGGGCTGTAAAATATATCCTGAGATGAAGGTTAGTAGAGATTGGGTTCACAGAAAGCTTTGGTTAAATCATAGTAAGTATTTTGATACCATTTTGCAAAGGTTTAGTATGCATGATTGTAAACAAATAAATATTCCATTTTTTATTGGTACTAAGTTGAGTTTAGATATGTGTCCTAATTTTGATGATGATATTGAAGAGATGTCTAAAGTTCCTTATGCTAGTGTTGGTAGTTTGATGTATGCTATGGTTTGCATTAGACCAAATATAGCCCAAGCAATGGGAGTTTTGAGTAGGTTTATGTCTAACCTTGGTAGAGAGAATTGGACTTTTGTTAAGAGGGTGTTTAGATATTTGTGTGGTACTTCTGAGTACTATTTGGTTTATCATGGTACTGATGATGTGGTTAATTCATTAGGCATACAAGATTTTGTTGATGCGGATTGGGCAGGTGACTTGGATAGTCGAAGGTCCATTAGCGGCTATGTTTTTACTTTGTTTGGAGGTGTAGTGAGTTGGATGAGAAAAAGATAACCTATGGTTGCATTGTCCACCACTGAAACAAAGTATATGGCTTCTACACATGTCTCTAAGGAGGCAATTTGGTTACAAAGACTTGGTAAAAGTATTGGTTTTGATTGCAGGACAGTGAGGATTGGATGTGATAGTCAGAGTGCCATATGTTTAGCCAAAACTCCTATGTATCATGCTCGTACTAAGCATGTTGATGTTCAGTATCATTTTGTGTGAGAAATTGTTGATAATGGTAAGGTCTTGATTGAGAAGGTTGAGATTTTGGATAATGTTGTAGATTATCTGACGAAGCCAGTGACCACAGATAAGTTTTCTTGGAGTAGGAAGGTCATGGGCCTTGATCACTTTACTTGATTATAATTTTTTATGTATCTCATGGATGTAATTGCAATGTATAATGCCAAGTGGGAGAATGTTAGGATAGGTGACATTATAATTGCTATCCTAAGTTGATTTTATGTGTCTCCATGTTCTTTGGAAAGTGTCCTAGAGGACATGAGAGGCAAAATATTTATTATTTATTTTCCTATGACAAATTGTAATTGCATTCATAGAGGTGGACTCGCTATGGTGACAGTTACAGAGCATCCCAAGAGCATATTCTTTTTGGGCATCCACTTTTTGGGTTGGGACCACCCAAAAGTGCATGTTCTTCATGTTATCATGGGTTGGGCACCTAAGCTTGCATGTTTTGGGTTTGAACCGTTGGAGCCGACAAAGCATTATGGAGCACTCGATATTGACCAATTTTGATTGGCTATGGGATAGGTTCCCATGTGATCATTTAATATTTTTTACCATGTTTATGGGTTGTCCACTAGGGGGCGTGGGTTTTTCTAGGCAGTTTTACTTTCTTTTTTGAGATACCATATGTGGTATTCTTTCACACAAACTTCTATATATTGGAGCCTTGGGTTGGTGGTTTTCATGAGTTTGTTTGTAGATTGACAGAGTAACAAAGTGTTGTCGAAATTCAAAAAGGAGTGTTATATTGATTGTACTTCATTGAAAATTAATACAAACATTGTATCTCTTTGGCTGCAGAGTTTTTTTTCTCGCGAGGGTTTCTCCACTATATCTTGTGTCACTTGTGGTTCTCAACTTGTGGTATTGCTGATTTTCTTTCATTGTTGGAATTGTTAATCACATATCATAATATTGGTAATCTTGAATACATAATTTCAGATTTGAAACCACATATTTAAATTCATATTACTACAAGTTTCACCTTGAATTTCCAATAAAAATGGCATTAATTGATAGTACTTTGAATGAGGATGAAGCTCAAAAGAGTTATTTTAAACTTTGAGGGAGTGCCAAATTCATTAATGAAGCTTTAATAACAAAATTATTGTTCTTCGAAGTGGCGTAAAACTAAATTTGAAACAAAATTTATTGTCAATCTTATGGGCTTGAATTCAAGAAAGTGGAGTCAAGGGGAAATAAAGAGACCAGGGAGAAAAATGCAAGGCTATTACATGGGAGAAGAGAGTTGTTTTGTTTGGGAAAAAAGAACAAAGGAGAGTTTGAATCATCAAATATTTGAAGTTTTTATTCTTCTATCAACGAATAGGTGTGTAATAAACCCCTAAATTACTTTAAGATGTTTATTAGGTCTGAAACATTTTGAAAATGATTAAGTTTTAGTTTTATGGAAAGGAAAAAAAATTGTTGTGCATTCTCATTTGTTAAAAAGATTCATTATGGGTTTTGAAGGTCAGGTAAAGGTCTTTAATGGTTGACCCATGTAATAGTCTTGTCAAGGTATTACTATACTGAACTTGTGTTGAAAACCTTTGTCATTTTTAGATTCATGCTCTGTTTCGGATGTGTTAAGCTTGACAAGTTTTAAGGTATTGTTTATTTAGGGATTTATCTCTATTCATTTTGGTATTATCGGCCTACATGACCAATGGCACATTAATGCTAACTATCATATATTGTTGGCCTACTTTGGTTATACATTTATCTTTGTTGCATTTTGTTATAGACAACCTTCATGGCCAAAGGTTCATTAATGTTAAACCCTTATGTCAGTAGTATTGGGATGGATGATTCCTAGAAAGTTTTAGTGCTTCGCTCCTATAAGCATCATTTACACACAATGAATGCTATGTGGAACATTCATACTCATAAGAAATGGGATCTAGTGAACACACATGAAATATGGGTTGATGAAGATTGACTCAAAAACTATACTATTGAATCCTAATGAATCATTACATAATTTTAAACACCGAAAACACACAACATAGGTACTCATTTTGCTTCTATGTCATATCTCTTTGTATAAATGAATTCGGAACAAGTATGATCCTAGTAAGTCATTCAAAATCTATGTGTTTATAGATTCAAGAGGCACAAATTATATGATCAATACTTACATCTACAAAAAAAGGTGGTCTTTGTAAAGATTGACAAATTCAAATCCTACATCACAAGCACAATGAAAATTAGAAAAAAACATGTGATACACCAGGACATGTCCCTTGCATTTTTGCGAGCATACCTATAATAGGGACATTTCAAGGTTGCAAGGATGCTTTGGAAACATCCCCCACCATCCCCTAAACCTCATATTTGCTCAAAAGTCCCAGAAACACTACAAAAATTCGGGGACAGCCAGCCATCCCCACTTAAAAACAGTTAGAAAATTAAAAAATAATGGTTATAAACAATTTCAAATTTTGCTTATACCGTTCATACTATTATAGTAGGATTCTAGTATCAAATACAAAACAAAGGCAATAAAATAATGAAAAATAGCATGTGCCTTGAAGGTCTATGTGGTCTCAAAGGCTTTAATTTGAGCTTTAAGATATGAAAGGCTGCTCCTAGAGCCCCCCGCAAGTTACCCCTAGACCCCACTAGGGACTGCTGTCCCCAAACACCCACTCTAGCTTCAAAAAGAAAAAAAGAAAAAATCATTTTGGGCCATCCTAGATGGACAAGCAACATTTTTTTTACATACATATCTGACGACATCCTTTGGGCATTTTGTTGTAATTTATATATAATATATATGTACATTAACAATGAAAGCAATAAAATTTTGGCATTTGTTAATTTGTGTGTTGCCTCTCATGTGAAATCTCTATTCAACTCTAATGTTATGTATTAAGGATCTCTAATGTATAAGATAAATGCTTTATCAATGTTACCATATGAATATTTGAAATTTCCCTATATTTTTAAAATTCTCCTTTCTTTAAGCCATCCCCTGCTGTCCCTGTCCCAAAAACTTGGTGTAACAGTTAAAAACTAGTCTTTCTTCAAATAAGTGCAAAAAGAAAAATTAATATGCCATACATGTAATCCTACAGACCTAAATTAGGTTGCATGAAGACTATGCACTAATCACTAACATGAGGCATATCAAATCCAAAATATATTATATGACCAATTTCTAAAATCACAACATTCATTTGGGGAAAATGAATCAAGGACTGTTACAATGACAATGACAACAAAAATAAATTCATAAAAAACACACTTGTCCTTCTAATGTGACAAATGCACCCATTTGGTTTCTAGAAATGTATTTCCATACTACTCTTCCATAGCATCCCCTTCAACAACTTGTACTTTCTCCTTCAAAGGGATTATTTTTGTTGACAGAACCTCTGCATGACAGAACAGGAAATTAGTTCAGTAAAGAAAATTTTAAATCATTAGTTTCAAACAAAAGAAAAGGGAAATTTTACACAAAACCATGTCCACTGTTTAGAAGACCAAAAAAACTGAAAATCATAAGTTCAACTGAAATTTTGACATAGCATGGCATGTTCCTAGCAAAGCCCAACACTTCCTTCTCCGCACATCTACATGTTCTGCAAGTTAACACTAATTTTTTTCCAACAATAGTTTTCCAAAGTGTGTGCAGTCTCTAAAAGCAAAATACACAGCTTTAATCAGAGGTATGAATGTTTGTATAAGAAATCTTAACATTCAAACATCTCGTTCTTCCTAATAAATTGATACCCTGATACACTAAATTTTAAACTAGATAAAGCATGGATATATAACACAAGAACTACGAGGTATCATGCGTACAGTTCTAGAACTACTTATATTGTACTGACTACTGAGGATCATACCATTGGTACAAATTTAGAACAGTCGACATCACTATAACCCTGGTTATGCGCAATGTAAAAAATTGGTGTTTTCACTATTTAAATTTTTAAGACAAGTACATTCCTAACCAACACTGGCAAAGGTCCAATATTTTTTCTTTTATAGGTAAATTGTGGATTCTATAGAGGACCACTCCCAAAGATGGATACGATTACAACCAGGCCTTTAAGCCAAAATCAGCCCAAAAGAGCAAACAAAATACAAAAACAAAGAACATACTGCCACATCCATGCAGGAAACTACATAGAAACTAACCAGCACACACTTTGCTCACTGACCTGTTTTTCTTATGAGATCTCAAAATCATTTGAGAGTCCTTTCTAGAAAAGAATTCCAATAAGAAACAGTAGTCCAAACACCTTCATCCAAGGCTACCACACCAAAGCCTGAAATCACCAAGTTCTCTTGGGAGAAGCCGAGACCTAAGGATGTAGCATGCCTTGAGAGACTGGCTGAGGGGAAGCAGAAACAACCAAAGGAGAAGGCGACTCAACAACGAGAGATGGATTTATTTAAGGTGTCGAATAGGGCACTTAAAACTACACACAAGGCACTATAAACTAATAAATAGTAAGGTTTTGCATCCTTGCACCAGGAGTCTTATGCTTGAATCTAGTGTAAGCATCCGACACATGACCTGTCATAATAGATAGGACATCTGAAAGGCATCTTCTCATAATCTAACTTCTTTTCCCAAATACAATTTCCACTTTAAGCCAAATTTCAGCCAGCACCCCCTTCAAAACATCCATTGCTACTTGGATACAAACAAAGTTAGGATAAGACAGAGTGTTTGTCTCCGAAGAGAGACAAAAAATTATCAGACTGTTACCAATAGCCTCCAAACAAGAGTCAATCCAAAACTGAAAAGAGAGAATTGGCAGTCTGACCCACACTGGAATCACCAAGAAGGTTTCTGTAATAGGGTTCAATAATTGAGCAGTCTTCCCCCAAAACCAATGCCACTTCTCCAAAAATAAACTCCTTAAATTACTTCTATTTACAAACAATAATATAAAACCATGAGCAGGATGGTAAATATCTACATCTTTTAACAAGAAAGGCTTCTAAGTTCTAGGTCTTGGAACCTGAGAATATAGATCCAACAACCTTGGCCAAAAAGAATTAAATCTATAGATCAAAATCTTCTCAGCTTAATGAACTTCTTCCACAACATCATCCCCCTAAAACAAGTAGGGGGATTTCTCTGAACTCAAAGCCAGGTTAAAACCCTTGTCCCTTTTAATGCATCATCAGTCACTGCAGAGTGCTGAGGGCAGTGTTCTGTCCCTGCCACCAACACAGACACATCACCTACAGCAAAAGCTAGAACTCTAAGGGATACTATCAGGAGGACATACAAACAGTGTGGGAGAAACAAAGGCAGCACTCAAACCAGCAATAGAAAGCATAGAAGAAACATCAGCTGAAGAAAAACCCAAAACATCTTGGACATGCTAGGAACCACCACCAAGGACCTCATAATAGCAGACACATAGAAGCATCAAGGGGAAAACCCAAACAAACCAGAAATCGAACCAGAATCCAACAAAAATCCTTACACTCTTGACTAGAAGCATCCAAAGGGTTGCCAGAATCAGCAATTCAAGTGCAGCCTGCTGTGGTCGAGGCAGCAGAAATAACTTCAGATGAAACCACTGCTGCCATCAAAGTCACAGACACATTCACGCAGATGAAACCAATGCTGCCATCATAGCCACACCTACATTCATGCAAAAGTACAAAGTTGGGCCATCAACAGCTAACATAACCTTCTCACCCAAATGACAATGGTCGTCTGGAAAGACACACCGGACATCAGAAGTGCCAGCAGCAGTCAAAATACGCATTTTCCCATCAAAAACAAAAGACTCAAGGGCAATAGGAGCCAACACAGAGATGGCAATAGGGTTTCGAGGAAAGGATGAAGGAATTTTGCAGGAAGTGGGAGCCATGGTGATTGAGGTGCATGCAGAAGTTCAATTTGTTAGTTATTATCAAATATGGAATTTTGGTTTCTTCTAGAACAATACAAATACAATAAGTGGTGTCTTCAAAGCAAGGGCATTATGTGATGGCAATACAAATGGTCTATATTAGAAGCTTAAGAATATACTAGATAAAATTTCATAAAGATCATAGCCAAGCAAAGATTGGACATATAGGAAAATTTACGAAAAGATGAACTGTTACATGTAGAATCAACAGGTTTATGATCTTGTTCAAACTTCAAATCTGACCAAGGTGTTCCAAGTGGCATATACATGTGTTTTTTGAAGCATGGGTGTACATGTATGTGATAGCATATAAATTAATAACCAAATTGCTAAATACAGTAAACTAACCTTTCTTTAACCAAACATAATGTTTTGTTAAACATTTAACTTAAATTTAACCATTTGACTTTTTAATAAGCAAAATTATATGGATCTCTATTGATATCAAGTAGAATATAAAATTGCAGAACAGCATTCCACTATTGCTGGACTAAAAGAGTAAATAATAAATATACCTAACAATTACAGTTTTAAAGACAGAAGATAACCAGAGACTTCTGCTGCATCTCTGAGTAAATCATTTGAAAAGCATCACAAAATTAAAAAGGTTCCAGATATACTCCTGCAGAAGCCACAGAATTTAACCAGTAGAGGATACTGAATTTTACATTCAGATTTTAGAATATATTTAAGACATCATACATTTGCAAAGGCACCCAAAATAGGACATGAACTTTCATCATTTATACATTCAAACCACACTTCCTATAAGTAATTAAAGTCAATCAACTTCATCAAGTATGGAGAAGATTCAAAGAAAACCTTTGAGATTACTCAGCCATGTTCTTAAATTATGGATATTATGTGAAATAGGCCATCATCTGGGTTGGATACTAGTCCATACCTCTGTGGCTTGGTTCATAACTAGCCAGTGTTACACATGCTTTGCTGGATTGTATGAGAACGTCTAGAAGACCATGTGAAAAAGAACAAAAGTATTTTGTTTTAATCCATTTGAAATAGTAGATTGCTGGATTGGTGAGATCTCCAGATATTTTAGGTTTGTTTGATGAGCCTTGTGCAACAGAACATAAAAAATCTTTCTCTGAATTTTTGAAATTTTAACCTGCTTTTCTTGGACACCATTGAACTTGATTTGATACTGCAATTGCAACTCTAGGAGCTGCATTTCAATTGGATCCCCAAGTTCCACATACTTCAGCTTGTATCACCACAGGTGCTGAGCTTTTGGTTAATAAGAGTGCCATCTTTGATGTTGCTTCACAAATTCCTTCTGCATCATGCCCTCTTATCTTCTATTATATGCCAGGATTCAGAAAGGTCCCTTTTCTTTACTCAGTATGACCACTAAATCCTTCAGCTTAGTTGCAGTCTTCTTCAACACATTCTTGAGGATTTTATAAGAGTAGAGCCTGAAAGCACTCAGAATTAGACCTCATTATTAGCAATTAATGGGCTTCTCGGCAGCTAAAAATACTTGCAGCAATGGGTGATTTGGAGCAACTGCCCATCAATTACCTCATGTGCCCATAAACCAAGCTCACTGCTCCCTACATTTGCCAATAAGCATATCAGAGGGTTCACAGTTTTTGACTTTAGTTTCTCAAAGTTCTTTCATTCCAATTTTATGTTTAATCATAATGAGTCTTTGAATCTTTCAAGATTTATCTCTAGATTTGACATTTTCTTTTGTTATGTTTTTGAGGACTACTTTCAACTGAACTAATGTTGTGAGTTGTTAAATTTGACCTTTTGGTATTTCCTGTGTATCGGGATGATATGACAAGTCAATTATTTGATAAGTAGCAGGTATTTTTCACAGCATGTCAAATTATGATATTGCTATCAGGATTCAACCGTGTAGTTTTCTGAGTCAAAAAACTACACAGTTGAATCCTGATATCATAAGTCAATTATTTGCTTCATCTGTGTCAAAAGTTGCACCTGCAGAATCTGCTATCGGTTGGTCATTCCAGTTATTTACTTTCCAATTCAAGGAACTTGTGCAGTAGAATATATCATCAAGTCTCTACCAATTCTTAACCCTTTCAAGGAAGACAAAGACGGTAATTTTTTTTTTGTTTTTAATTTTAACCTGTAATGACCATGAATGCTTTAAAATCATACAACCACTGTGATACAATATAGTACCTATACTGATTTTCCTTGGTTCTTTTGGCTAGCAACATGGGAATTGAGTTTGAATAAGGACAAAGAGGGAAAGATGATAAATGCAAACAGGATTGGGAAGTATAGGTTCTAAATGCATTTTAGTTCTAATTTGACGATTCTTTCCTTTCTTAATATTTTGTGAAGTATATTTGAGTCCCCTTCCATCATGAGGAAGGCATTTAAGCCATTAGTAATTAATAGCCCTTTCAACAAGGATCAGATATGTGATTTGTATTTTCACCTATTGTATGTTAGTGTTTCTTAGATCAGATTAGATAACTGAAAGCACTTAAATATTGCAACACATAAGATAATAAACACAGCAAGATACCCTGGGAAAACCCTCCTCTCTTGAGGGAGAAAAACCCAGCAAATAATCCTCTTATATAATGTACAAATGAGAGCAGAAATCTGCTTTACAATACAGGCCCAGCAATGGCCGAATTTGATATAACAAATAGTCGCACCTCTCCTAGATGCAAAAAATAAAAAATGAATATGATCTTCCTTGAAATGACTGCTGCTACAAGTGCGAACTTCTTCTAGGCTGCGAATTGCTTGAGTGAACTTGAATAATGAAATGACAAATGAGACCTTGTATATATCCAATTGAAGCACCTCTTCAATTAGGTCGGCTCTCTTAGAGAGAATAAAACAAACATAATAAATGCCAAGGGGTCGGCCCAACATAAGACATCATATGCGAACCTAAGGAGGGTCGGCCCTTATGTTAATTAGATCAATGACAATATAAATTAAATAGCCGGAGGGCTATCATTTAATTTATGCCTTCTTCTTGAAGTGTGTGCACTGGAAGTGCAGACTTAAGCTGCTTATAACATCAACACTCCCTCTCAGCTAGGGATGATACTTCCAGCTGCACAAAAGAAACATATCACCTCATTATGATAAAGGAGCTTATCACCTCATCATGATATCGGATATCACATCATCATGATATCAACCATCATGGCTACCTCCATAGATGGTATGTACAAGTGCTCATCACTCAATGTGATGTTGTCACCTCAGCGTGACTTTCACCATGGCTCCCCCAGAGGGTGAAACACAAGTACAAGTAAGTCATCACGGACTCCCTCATGTGATGTTGTCATGGAGTCACACACATGACATCCACCATGGCTCTCCCAGAGGGTGGAACAAGGGCTTTCACCTCAAATCTCTCTCAATAGAGAAATGCATTATCAAGGGCTTGCACCTCAAATCTCTCTTAATAGAGAAATGCATTAACAATTCTGAAGATCACTGATACTGAGACTCCCTCTCAGCTAAGGCTTCATTCTCCACCATATCAAGCTTGTCTCGAAGGTACACAACCATTATCCTAAAAGAGATGCTTGATGAGAATGACTACCATCTGCTCATCAGTGCTGATATACCTCAACTGAATATCTTTCCTCGATACCATATCTTTGATATAGTGGTATGCTTACTTTATCATGAAACCCATGGAAAGACAAAAAGCTTCTCAAAGCTTTGATTAACACAAGGGATGACAGTTGGCTTCAATACTTGTTCAACCAATCCTACAAGGAGCTTTCGAAGCCACACTGCTTCTTGAGCCGCCACACAAGCTGTAATGTACTCGGCCTCTGCTGTACTCAGTGCCACAGAAGACTGCTTCCTTCTATACTAGGATATCATCGCAGACCTCAACTGAAACAACATCCAAAGCAACACAACCATCTTCTTTAGGTTCACTAGGCTCCCTCTGAATCTTCAATCTCTTGCATCAACCACTTGACCTCATTGCCTACAACGCTTGCCTTTAGAGAAATGGTTTCCAACGCACACCTCTGTAGAGATTCAGGGTTGTCCTCTTCGACCGCATTCCAGATCACTCTATTCTGAATAGGTTTGCGGAGCTACCAATCCAGGTTGACTTGAGCAATTCAAAACCCAACTGCTGAAGAGGTACTTCAACAATTTAACATCTGGCCTTGCAACACTGCAACCCTTACTTATTCTGAACGAGTCATAGAACTCCCTCTTAAGGTTAATTCTTCCTTTTCTAAAAGATGTCTTCAGCTGATCACTTAGTTGCATAGCTACAAGTAGAGTCTCCATCCTTCAACCTATAGGATGCATCAAGCTCTTCTTGAAAGCAATCTCTTACGTTTCTTGATTTATCCTGAAATCATTAACAAGAGATTACTAATAGTTCATGGAACTCAACTATCTCAAATAGACATACCATAACTAGGAGCATACATGATTGACTATCTCAATAGCATGAATTAGTAGCTATAAAACAATTCATGAACATTATTCAACCATGCAATACTTCAAAATCTCCTTGTAATGTCCCTTTCTAGGTTTACCATAATTCTTGCCCTGATTTTCTAAAGATATCCTTTATGATGGTTTAGTGTTCAAACTATGTTCTTTTTCTCCTTTTCCTGATCAAACATAAGATAAAAACATTCATAAATTTATTCATTTTTTATATCAAATAATCACAATTACTTATAAGGCTCAATAATTGTTGCAAGCATCTTTATTGTATAATCGTATTATATATATATATATATTTCATATAAATATATATGTAATTACATACAATAATGTCAATGGAGCAAACGTATCAGCAATGTTATAAGATAACTAGTAGCATGCATGATTTATTATTCCCAATGCCATCAATCAAAATTATTTAAATCCATAATGTATTTATCAACACCATTATTCAAATGTACAAACACTTATCTAACTTATTATTTAAATTCATAAAAACACTTATCTCCGATATCTCTATTTCTCCAAGCTACCATTTTGTAGAACCTCTTTATTTCCAGCCATCCATGCCTTTAATTATTCTTTATTCATATTCTAACACTATTCTTGTGGCAACAGCAATTCATATCTCATATTTTATTTACTTATTTTCTTTTACTCTATTCTGAATGCATATTTTATTATACTTGCTGATCCTTTCTAAATCAGACTTCATACCCCTTTCGTTCTACTTTTCCCATCCTATTCTCCATTTCCTTCCCGCTCCCTTTCGATTCAACTTCCCTTGACCTTTATATCCTTCTTTTACCGTTTCATGAAGGGACGCATCTTTTAGAATAATCAACCTTTTATAAGATCGTGCCCCTTTGTTAAGAGCCTTACCTTAATAGAGTTTGATCGCTGCATTTGTTAATTGTCCCTATTAGGAGTTGACTTTGGTGTTATTTACCTTTCTTTTATTTAGTATTATTTATATGTTATATTTTATATTTTACTTATCTCTCTTTTATTTAATATGTTAGATATTATTTCTTTTATGGTTTATGAAATCATATAAGTTATTATATTTATGATGTTTTTAGACTACACTTTGTAATTTTTGTGTTATTTTATATTTATCATTTTATGTTTATTATTTTATATTTATGTCTCTCTTTAAAATAATTATAATTTTATATATTAACTTTATACATATATTAAATTTTCTTATTTAATATGTTTATTCTCAAATTAGTATTATTATATATATTTATAGTATCATATTATTATAATAATGTTAAATTGTTAACATATATTTATATATGTATTTTTTCATATTTGTATTATCATTTATTTGTTTATCAATTTATCTGTGTTTCAAATCTCGGGACATGACACTCCTGAGTAATAGATAATTAATTCATCAATCATGACATGTCTTTCTTTCAATTTCTCGGAAGAGCTAATCTCAAAAGACAATCTTCACAATTTAGCATGATACAACTTGCAATGAATAAATGTAAAGAATCTTATCACAGTGATCACTATTTACTGGTCACACATAATCCTAAGTAAATAATGTCAGATTTGCACAACTCAACAAACTGAATTTTAGCCTAGAATGGTAATCAAAACAAAGAATACTTATCTCTTAAATATTCTAAAGGGTGGACACGGTATGATACGCTGCTCTTGCGCTTAGTACACGATCTTCACAGCTTGAACATAGGCCCATGACTAGAGTAGAAATTCACTAGAATCATTTTGGGGAGAGATCTCAATCACATCCACAAATGAAGCATGTTGATTAGGCTTGGTAGGGCAATCCTTCGCATAGTGACCAAATTTGTCACATCTAAAGCATTGAACACGAGAGAGGTCCCACTTCTTCTTGAATGCAGGAGCACCATCTGACCCATTATCTCGATTCCTCTTGAAGAATCCTTTCTTCCAAACTTTTCCTTTCTTCGATGAATGAGAGGTGAGAACATGTAAATCTTCATTCTTTGAACTTTGACCAATGCAGCTAGCCGCCAACCTCAACTCCTCTTGAATGCAGTCTGCCCTTAATCGATCAAACTTGGGAAATTCCGATCTCGCACTAATTCCTTGAATGTAAGACTCCCAAGATGAAGGAAGACCATTAAGAGCCAACATGGTCAAATCCTTGTCATCAACAATATGACCAATGGTAGAGAGCTGATCTCTCAATTCGGAAAACTTCATGAAGTAGGTGATGACAAATTCTTCTTCTGCCATCTTGACATGATGAAGTTGTTGCTTCAGAGCAAGTGCTCTACTGGTGTTGTTGATTTCGTACATCTCTTTCAATGTATTGAACATTTCTCTTGCTGTATCCAACTTGAAGACAATCGGAACAACATGATCTTTGACGGAATCAATCAACACTTTCTTTGCCCTAGTATCTTTCTTCCTCCACTCCAACTTCTCTTCTTCCTCCTCAGGTTCGGGAACTTTTGTTTTCACAAACTCAGCCAAATCATTCTCTTCTAATGTGAGCATGATCCTGAACCTCCATGATGTGTAGTTCGAAACTCCTTCGAGTCTATCCTCGATTTTCAGACCATTCACCATCTTGAAATTTGAATTAGGAGATAGACTGAAAAAAATTAGAGCGAGTGCCGCAAAATAAATCTGATCACGATCTTTTTAAACCCGCTCTTATACCATGTTAGTGTTTCTTAGATCAGATTAGATAACTGAAAGCACTTAAATATTGCAACACATAAGATAATAAACACAGCAAGATACCTTGGGAAAACCCTCCTCTCTTGAGGGAGAAAAACCCAGCAAATAATCCTCTTATATAATGTACAAATGAGAGCAGAAATCTGCTTTACAATACAGGCCCAGCAATGGCCGAATTTGATATAACAAATAGTCGCACCTCTCCTAGATGCAAAAGATAAAAATGAATATGATCTTCCTTGAAATCGGACTGCTACTACAAGTGCGAACTTCTTCTAGGCTGCGAATTGCTTGAGTGAACTTGAATAATGAAATGACAAATGAGACCTTGTATATATACAATTGAAGCACCTCTTCAATTAGGTTGGCTCTCTTAGAGAGAATAAAACAAACATAATAAATGCCAAGGGGTCGGCCCAATATAAGACATCATATGCGAACCTAAGGAGGGTCGGCCCTTATGTTAATTAGATCAATGACAATATAAATTAAATAGTCGGAGGGCTATCATTTAATTTATGCCTTCTTCTTGAAGTGTGTGCGCTGGAAGTGCAGACCTAAGCTGCTTATAACATCAACATTATAGTCATCAAAATTGTAATTATGATCATCTACGATACCTCCAACAGTGGTTTTCCCTTCATTTTTTTGCTTAGCACTGTTAGTAAAAATTTGCAAAAAAGGTAATGGGAGAAATGTCCAAAATTCAATCAAGTTTGTTAGGGAATGTTAATAATTAAGTGCAATATTCCCAAATAAAAGAAAAAATATTATAACATACTGATACTATCTAGAACATGAACACAAGAATTTGAATGAAGAACACATAGGATTCCAATATATGAATATCACAGATTCACAATATTGTATAAGCTCAAATGAATTTGTGTTGCATGAGTATGAAAAGAAATGTATTTTTGAGTATTTATGAACTTAGTATGTTGGAATTTTAAATAGTGTTGTTGAGTGTTTAAGGTCTCCTGGATTTGTGTGAATCCCTTGCTTAGCTCTTGCAGAGCTTGGCATTTGTTTTAAATTGGTATTGAACTTGGGAATGAGGGAAACTCCAAGGATAAAGCTTCTCAAGCTTGTACTTCTCTTCCTTTCCCCTCCAAGAATCACGAAATGTTTCTTATTGTAAGAAATTTACTAGATTTGTATTTATGTGTTTTGTATTTTCCTTGGCTTGCTTGTGTTTGTAGGTGTGGAAATTGTGAACCCAATTCATGGGCAGCCTATCCAAGCTAGAGGGTGGATAGTTGAGGCTACCCTATGGTCAGAAGGTAGCTATCTCCCATTGGCCATGAGTTTCTTGTTGGATCTTGAAGCTCACCAACTTGGTATTGAAGTTTGTATTTTGCTTCCATTTGTATATTTCAATTTGAGATAGGAGGGAAATTTGTTAATATATATAGTTACGATTTAAATACGGGAAAGATATAAAGATCTTGTCCTCCTATTTGGAGAAATGGAAATTTTGAAAATGTATAAGGTTGTAATATTAGGTACAATGTGACTTTCGATTTTATTTCCAAAGGAAAAGCATATAGGATAAATGTATTGAAACAAATGTGTTTGTGGGTGTATGTTTGGAAAGAAAACAACAAGTTTAATGAGGAGAATTCACTTCTTTTGTTTGATTTGTTAAATTTTGCAAAGAGAAACCTATAAGTGATTGTCTCATTGCAAGTTGAATTTTAATAGAATTAGCTCTGTAATGGTTTCACATTATTTTACTGTTCAAGATTACACCCTGTTAGTGTTTCTTAGATCAGATTAAACAATGAAAGTACTTAGAAATATTGCAACACATAAGACAATGAACACAACAAGATACCCTGGGAAAACCACCCTCTTGAGGGAGAAAAACCCAGCAAATGAATCTCTTATATATTGTAGCACAAGAGCAGAAATCTGCTTACAACTCAGGCCCAGCAATGGCCAATAATAAATACAATGAAGTCGCACTTCTCCTAGATGCACAAAATACAAATGAATGTGTTCTTCCTTGAAATCGGATCTGCTGCTATGAAGATGCGAATTCTGCTCTACTCTTTAATTGCGAACTTGCTTTAATAGGATAGATGATACAATGACAAATAAGACCTTGTATTTATACAAGTGAGGCGCCTCTTCAAGATAGGTCGGCCCACATAAAAGAAACATAATAAATGATAAACACAATAAGGTCAGCCCAAGTAATAACCAAAGCATGCGAACCATACAGGGTCGGCCCTCTTCATTTATTAATTATTGTTTGTCTTAAATTAAATAGCCGAATGGCTACGCATTTAATTTATGCTATCTTCTTGGAATTCGTGAAAAGGAAGTACAACCTGTAGCTGCTATAACATCAACACAACCAATGGTCATGTCCTGTCCATAGTTTTATAATAAATCCTCAAAAAAAGCATTCTTAGGAATATAACTTTGGATTCTGGTGGCCATTCCCTAGAAAAACGTCAGCCATCTGGGCAATTACATTGCAGTGTTGCTGACTCATTAGAAGGTTGCTTTCAAACATTTCTGACAGACTGCTAGATATTATTTAAGCTCAATCAGATCAAAACATTTGGTAATAAACTAATATATGGAATCATATGGCTCTTCTTAGGAACTTCTTCATTGTCCATTCAATAGTATTTAGTAGAGTTTACAACTTTGAACAGTCAAAATACCATGCCAGCTCATGTGCTTAAAAGAGCTGGATATTAGTTCTGAACTCACATCCAAATTTAGCAGATAGCAGACCTGTTTGAGGCCGAGTATTAAGACTAAATGCCTCAGAATATATCAGTTAATAAGTGTTTAGTCTCAATAGCATACGTACGATGCAAACTTTCCACCCATCAGAACACGTAATTACACATTCCAATACTTATGTACACAAACTATTACAGAATAGCCAATGAAGATTCATGTTTAATATCTTAATTAATATTATTATGGCATTTATTATCTTAAATAATATTTTGACATTTGTTAAACTATATCCAGTCGTAGTAGTATGATACATTAATCTGTCTTGGTTGAAAAACTGATATTCTAAATATAATGGTATATAAAATTTTCAGTTTTTTAAATTCCAATATTTCACTACATGCAATTTCTAATAGTTGCAATTGAAGAACTTATGTTTTATGGATTTAATAACATTTGAAAACCAAGTAGACAGAGGTTGAGGGTTAAAACTTAAAAATTAATATCTTCTTAAAATTTCATAAAGAATCTGAAGGAAAATACAAATGCTATTTAGGGGTAAAACATGGAGGACATAAATGACTAGTGAAAATACTAATAAGAAAAAGAAAAGAAAAAAGCTTGAACACAGATAACTAATGTCTTATGAAAAACAGAAAAATTTACTTACCAGTATGTCCTTTAGCAAATAAATAACCTCTTGAACTAACATAAGTACGAGGATTTGGAAGTTGATGATTGCGTAAATATTCTGTTTGACCCTGTGAGTTAACCATCAAGAGTTAGCAATGTAGAAATTGTGACAAAATACAATGTAAAGAATAACCTAAATTTCATGGTCCGGAAACCACTGCAGTCAAGTTCTTGCATCACTAGTAACATAGAAATTGTGACAAAATACAATGTCAAGAATAACCTAAACTCATTATTCTGGAAACCACTTCCAATCAAGTTCTTGCATCACAACCTTTGTGATCACGCATACATCAATGTTACTGCCACTTCCTAAGTCATTGAAGATGCCAGATCCAATAGCTTCACAAACCAACTTTATTCCTTCCTCTCTCTGCAAAACAGGTTAACAGCAACGAGTTAATCAAATAAATTCTATAAACTAAGAGGCATTTAATTGGCATTGATAATAGTCCCACTTGTAGACAGAGTAGGAATAATGACCTCTCCCCTCTTCTTAATATTTCTCTTATTTTCCTCATTCTAGTAGACCAATCTTAGTGATGCTGATGATAATTTTCTGCATGCTCCATACTTTTTTTCTATTGTTGGCAGAGGCTATTGTAAGATGCAAATGTTTCTAGCATACATGAAGCTTATTCTCAGAAAGGGTTTATACTCCTCTTAGACAATCCTCATCGACTTTGGTGGTTTGGTAATCTTGAGGTATTTTATGCCTATAGGTGTCCATTTTGTAATTAGGCAGTAATCCTATTGTAGACCAACAAATTGTATTAAGTCAGAAATGACAATATGTAAAGCAATGATAAGCAAGTATTTTAAATTTAAGTTTTGCAAAGTATTAAGTTGTCTAAATTATGTTTTATGTGTAGACAATGACTGGACCACTTATTTTTTAATGTTGGTGAAGGCCATTGTAAGTTGCTACTGTTTCTAGTACACACAGAGCTGTTACTCTCGTGAAGGAAAATTATACTATTAGACAAACCTTGTGTACATCGATGGTTTGGAAACCTTGAGGCATTGTATGCTTGTGGATGTCTATTTTGTAGATAGGCAATAATCCTGTAGTAGACTTACATTTTGAATTCAGCCAGCAACGACCATAAATAGTGCAATTCTTGGCAAAGAGTAAGTTGTTTATGTTTGGCAAAGAATTAAGTTGTCTAAGTTATGCTTTATATTTATACAATGTATGTGCCACTTTTAATTTTTAGTTAAGCCTTGGTCAACAGGATAGGTAGCAGTTACAAGCACCACATTGTCAGGCTGACAAGTTTTGGACAAAGATAACAAGCTCTCCAATGCATTCTCCCAAGAGTTCCAATTGTTATCAAACGTACATTGCTTTCGTATAGATAAAATTATTGTTCCACATTGTTGAGTTTTTCCTTTTTCTGAATTGCTTTATATCATACAGTACCTGTCATGTTATTATTGTATATTCTCCTTAGACAACCTACATTTCTGGCATCATTTTCATATGATCCAAGTCAAGTGAGGTGATGTAGGGTGAGGAGATCTGTCCATAAAAAGAATTGAAGGACAACCAACCAATTGCATAGGCAGAGTTTAATTATATCGAATCCAAGCAAGAACAAGAAGCAGTCTGGCACAGGACTTCTCATTGCAGAACAATGCTGTATGTGAATACAATTGATAAGAAGCTGAAGAACAAAAAATCGGCAACAGCTTGATAAAAATTCAAAATTTTATTTAGTTTAGATATTGACCAAGAATTCAATTCAACAAAAGTTGCAAGGATATACGAAAAGGGGGAAACATATTTGACAACTCTGACAGCATGGTTGGCAAAGCTTGCAGAGAAAATCAGCAACCAAAAATTCACGATAAACAAGATGAGGCACACAACCCAATCTATGGCAGCAGAAGTCATAAAGACCTCCACCCTGTGGCCAACATCGGCAGAAACAAACTACAACAAGCAGTACAACTGAACTCAGCAGTAACAGACATACAATATATAGCAACCAGCAATATGGATATGTGATGTACAGTAAACTTGGACATGTCATGCAATGTCAGGCATACAACCAGTTTCATTTAAGGCACAGATATCAAGGACAGAATTTTCCAATTGAACAGCAGTTGAACAGGTATATATTTTGAGGACAATTTAACATTCTTTGGAATCCTTCACCAGTTGACTTAAGCATGAGTTTCAGAATTTGGTTTCCATAACGTGAACTTCCAAGAGAACTGCCAAAGTTGTTTGTAGTGGTTAACATCTTGGACAATGAGCTATCAAAGAAATTGATCATGGAAGGACAAGAGTCCTGACTCTGATGATAGCTGGGACAAAGAATTTTGGCATATGAAAATCCCAGCAAACTCAACAGTCCCACAACAAGGGAGAGCCCCTCTTATTCCGATTTCTTTAGGCTTTAAATGATAGTGCCTATGAAATTGTAAACCAACAGGGTGTTGGACTGGTTATAATTTTGGTGGATTTGCACCAGAATTCATCCAGTGAAATCTTTCACATATATTGATTTAACTCATTTAAGCAAGAGCTGGTATCAAGTATGCTATCATGGTCTTTGCCAGCCAACACAGTTTCAAGAACTTTTTCGTTTATCACATCTTTGCCGGCAGCACCTGCCATGGCTGAGTCAGTTTTAGCTTCCATCTCTCGGAGTACCCCTCAAGATATTTTCTTGAACCATTTACAATTTTTGGTGGAGACAGCAAGCAATGCATGATATAATGACATATTATAGACATAGACCTGGCTCCAATCAACAAAACAGCTAGAGGAGGACCATGTTGACCTAGAGTTGAAGCCCCTTTAACATGATGAATAACAGGTAGGTGGATAATGACTAGGAGAATGAGATGGTAGAGAGCAATGCCATGAGATCGAGAGTGAAGAATCAAGGGATGATTACGCTTACATTTATTTCCCCAGCCATCAAACATTGCCCACATGATAATTTGTAACATTTGGCCATGCTTTGCTTGAGGCAGGGGAAGAAGCACAAGAGATAGATTGGCTCAGATGGATGCAAAAAGTAGAGAAACTGGATGGCAGAAAATGCAACACGCTATCAACTGGGTCTCCCCACCTCCCAGGTAACCCATTCATCTATCCATCAAACTAATCATTGGTTGGGTGCACTGACTTGACATTAATTCTCATGGTCTGTTTATAACAGCACAAATGTAGAGACTTCCACATGCTCATGTTGTGTGAAATCAGACATGTATTGACCTGAGCACAACACAGGAATTGCTGCTCTGAGACCAAGAAAGTTGGCAGGAAGAGAGACACACTCCTAGCAGACAAACAAAATTTGCAACACAGGAAAGAGAAATTCTTGTCTGACCTGGAATGATTGGGGGATAAATTCCAAGTAAAAACTAAAGATGCCAAAGGCAGTGCCATGTTAGAGGCAAACACAACAGATTTTGAGAAACAAAGGGAGTTATAACAGCTCTGGAGGTGGATAGTGGCAGAGCAACATAGTAGTGAGATTAATTTGCTATATCATCGCCATAATCAGGAGGACCGCAGAAGTGTTGTTGCAAGTAAATGCAACATATTTACAAAAGAGAGAAGACATGAAAAAAAAACAGAAATAAGTGCTCTACCTGCTGGGCTCAAGAGACTAAAGGCTTTGGTGGAGGATTCATCCAGTTATCCCTTCAGAATCAGCGATTCACACTTACAAGCAGATTAGCCAAAGCACCAAGCCAGTTCAACGGTCGGCTGAAAACACTACACACTTTCCCATCCTCTATTGTCTTCTTAAGCATCTGCACTGATGTCAACCAGTTTTATTCAGGGTAGATGCGAGTGTCTGTTTTGTACTTAGGCATTAAACTTGTAGTAGACTGCCATCTAGTCCTTTCTTTCTTATGATTCCCTTTACTTCCCTAGTAGATAAGTACCAACTAAACAAAGACCTGGGAGTTACATTCATACTGTAGATAATACCTTAGTTCAAGATGAGGCTAACCATGTTATTGGACCTAAACTAACCAAATCAATCACTTTCTTAAGTGAGGGAACCTTTGCTAGGGTAAGAAACAGGGTAAATCTAGATGGGTCATTTAGTACCAAAATTTTCTCTGCGTCCTTAGCACAATATATGATTCCTAGAGTCCATCCCTATCCAAAATTAACAGAAGATAACGGAGATGTTGGTAGTGCTACAAGGCAGATACAACCTCAGTATTGACACCCTCACCTATTACTAGACTAGTAGTGTGAGGGACAAAGCTACTTCATCAGAAAGCAAGTCTAGAGTGTCAAGGGTGAGAAAATACCACAATTTTTCCTAGGTTGCAATATGTTCAAGGATGATGTGAAGGACTTGGCAGTGCTCAAAGTTGTGGATTTCAAAATCACTAAAGCTAAGTTGTTCTTGAGTGTCAAGGGTGTCAAACTAGGAACAAATAGCTTACAAATTATGATTAGGCAGGGACAACAAAGGACTAATTGATAAGGATGGGTAATTCCTTCTTCTGCTTTAGGCTCTACTAGGCCAAGAGGGGCATTCCCTGAGGTGCTACCTTAAAGCTAGTCACAGAAAAATGACACGAAAATAGACCTTGAAACACACTATATCCATTTGCATAGGAAACTCCAAGTTGATTATCACTAAGCACCTGTATGTTGGTTGTTGATGCAAGGACTTTTACACCTTCATTAAGCAGATACACAACCATGTAAAGGAGTCTAAAGATACTCCCTTATTAACTTCTAGTGATGTTCACCTTTAAATATACACCCATACATGGATGTGAAGGAACAACAAAGCACACCTTTTACTGAGATAAAGCTTATAGAAATTGCTAAGGTTAAACAATGTTGGTGGGGTTGATAACACTATGTAGAATAAAAGGTCTATTGTTGTTTTCAAGTGTGATTGGAGGTTGAACATCAACACATAGTAGATGGGTGCCTTTATCCAGTGAAGGTAGCTGAGTCTATGTTTTCAAGACCAGAAGATAACATGAATATAATCCAATATGAGATACCTTAATGAAGGCAATAATAAGAACCATACCTCTCAATTTCATACAGAAGCTAGACTTTATGCATTCAAACTGACAGGCATATGAACATACCTTGATTGTGCATGAACAAACACACAAACTTCTTGTATTACTTTAATAAGATTCCTTGCAAAAGCTTTGCAAGGAATTTTACTGACTTCCAATTGACAAACTAGTCAAAAATAACACTCAAATCAGCAAATGTGATTAGGAGGATCAATAAGATCCTCAAAAATTCATACAATGTTCACGGAGGCATTCAAAAAGAAGTCAAATATGCACATTAAATGATTCCTTAAGGATTACAATGTCATATTACAACACATATGAGAAAACCCACAAAAATTACAATCCAAGTACCCTTAGCCAGTCACAAGAAAGCACCACAATGATCTGCATTTCTCTCTTTTTCTTTGTTTCTGCAACTATTTTTCCACCGTCCCCCCTTTGTTAATTAAAAAACTACATATATATGTCTCCCAACACCATCTAGCAGTCTTCAGGGAAGAATCATGATCATCTACAAGTGTACAATCCGCCCATGTCTACCTACATCATCCTGACATGACCATGCACTTGAAACCATGCCCCTTGCATCAGCAACCATATGCCTTTGTACACAAATCATGTCTAAGGGCTCCATAGGTATTGAGAGGCATTTGAAAGTCTTCCCCTATCAAATCCCATCCATTTGAGACCATTGAGGTAGGTAGGGTTTTTTGTTTGAACAGCAAGATTTCAAGAATTTACATGCCAAAGATAAGAGAAAGTGAAAAATACTCTAAAAAACTAAAATCTGAGGTTCAAGGGCTTGCCATGCTAGGAAGGGGAATCTCAAAAGCCCAAAATGAAGGAATATGGGGGACTGAGGACTTTGAAGGAATCACATGTTAGTAAGGGAAATCCCAAAATGAAGGGAAATGGGGGAATGGGGACTTTGAAGAAATGGCATGTTGGAAATGGAAATCAAGAAATCAAGGGAAATGGGAGAATGGAAACTTTGAAGGAATGGCATGCCAAAAAGAGGAATCCTAAAATCCTTAAATGAGGGGAAGCAGAGGAAAGAGTGACTTTAAGGAATGGCATGTTGAAAAGGCGAATCTTGAAATCAAGAGAAATGGGGGGAATGGGGACTATGAAGAATTGGCATGCCAAGAAGGGGAATCCTAAAATTCCACTCGATCCTACAAATTGATTTAAAAGCCCTCAATTAGAATTTTTTTAAAATTTAGGTTCACAACAAAGATATGAGGGGAGGTAAAGCATAACAAACCCAAAAAAACCCAAAAAAATCAACTCATAAAAATCTAGAACTCAAGAAACCTAAAAAAAAGTTATGGATTTCGGGTTTAGCAAGGAGACCAAGGCAACAAAAAGGACATGAGATAGAGAAAATTTCAGACCGTAAGGCTAGGTGCCAACATTGGCTCTAATTGAGGATGTGTGCCTTTTGCAAGCACAATGAAATCTAGCTATCTTTGGGGAGCAAACCAAAATAAACAAAAGGACAAGCCAAGACCAATACAAAAACAACCACAAGATGGCAAAACACAAACAAACATAGAAAGAGAACATATACATAGGCCAAAAGAGAAACCAAAACATCAACAGAAGTATTGTTTGAGATGTTGACCATGGACTAGCAGCTCCATGAATTCTCCATCCAAAATCTTGAGGTGAAAAGTGCCTTGGCTGCAATTGTCTGCAACTTGATAAGGTCCTAAGCATAAGACTTCAAATTTTTCATGTTTGCCTTTATCCTCAAACCTTACATTCCACATAAAGACAATGTCCCCCACCTAAAAATCTCTCTAGACCACCCTCTTATTAAACAAACATTTCATCTTTTGTAGCTGCAACAAATTTCTTTCATGTGTATCTCTTCCAATTTCTTCAAGCTCTATAAACTCATGCACTCACAAGGAAATGGCATCATTTTGCTCTCCAATTTGTTGCAGAAATTTTTACACTGAAAACTCAAGGCTGATTGGCATCTTGGCTTTCATTCCCTAAATCAGTTCAAAGTGGCACCTACCAATAGCCTTTTTATGTCATTATGTCTGCCCAAACAGCAAATTTAAGTTTATCATCTTGTCTTTTTTTAGTTGAATCTAATGTCTTTCTGTAGTGTCGTAAATTGTCGCCCATAATAATTTCACACTATGTTTTTCTCCCCCCTAAGTGCATGGACCTAATTGTACACCTAATTTCCTAAATTATGCATTCCATAGCCCATTTGGACAATTATCAATAAAACCCATATAGAAAACCAATCCAATCGTTTAATATTTTGCTCCCTACACCTTGTATCCCACAAAATAGGGCTGGGACATAATCACCCTAGGCAACTTGGTCCCCCTATTTTGCCTCCAAAATTTAATATGTCTGAGTCAGCATTTTATTATTTGAATTTCAAATGTCAAATGTCGGCTATCGGAATGTAATTTTTAAGAAATTAGAATAGTCGTGTATAAATACCTAGTCATTTCACCATTTGAAAACTAATAAGCAATTATTGGAGAATTTATGATCAAGCATTAGCAAGAGCAGCATTATCAAGTCAAGAGCAGATTTATTGCAACAATTCAATATCAAAGCATCATGTCAAAGTGTGTGAGTTTATTCATGTTTATGTAATCATATTGTTTGTGAGATCTAACCCTTGTAGGTCTTGAAGCAAACAACAATCAAGCCTTGAGGAGATGTGCATGACTTCAATCCTTCAAGGAATCCATTTTTGAGTGGTGAGTTGCAGTCCCTTGTTGATTCATCATTCACTTATCATTTAGCCTCTATCCCTCAAAAGGATAAGCTCTCTTTCATTGACATTGCCATTGTGAAAGTGGAAACACCAACACGGGGTTTGACTAAGGCAAGCCCCTATATGGCACAACCCTTCTCCTCTCTTTGAATGTGCAGGTTTCAAATCTGAAAAAGATTGGGAGAAGTTTGAAGGCCAATTATTCATTGTTGCATTCAAACCCTACACCTTGACAACACATGGAAACTCAGTTATCTCGACACTCGACGAAGATCCGACAATGGAACACCTAGGGAAAGAAAGCTCTGATCTGGCTCCAAAGGACTTCGAAAACAAAGCTAAAATTGGTCAACAAGGACATAGTCGCCCTAGGTGACTTAGTCCCTCAAAATCAGGCCCATATTTGAACCACAAGTGCACGCAGCACAATACTCTGCTTTTTTCAGATCTGGTCTCAAAATTTGACTTTTAGTTTCCATTATCTTTGTATTTGCATCAGAATAGTTCATTTTCATAGTCATCTAGCTACATCATTGCATTTTCATCAAAATACATTTCAAACCACCCAAACCAATTCAGATCCAAAGCTGATTGACTCACCTTCAAGGTTGCAAGTTAATCTAAATCCCTTGCCGATCTGAATTCCAATGTTTTGTGAGTGAAAAGTAGTAATCCTAATTAAACCCTACGATCACTTTTCTCACACTACACTTTCTAATGATTGTAATGATGCATTTATTATTGGATTCAGCTTAGTCATTTCCTTACAGATCATATTGAGAAAAATGTGTTAAAATAATCCCATATTTGGAACATATGTCAAAAAGATCACAAGATCTAAAGCACATCACAATATTAACAACTATCCTTGTAGGCACATCGAACCTCATAATTATACTGTTCAACAAGAAGTCAATCAACATCTTGGATGAAGAATTCCTAGTCGGGATTGCCTCCAACCATATGGTAAAGTAATTGATTGCTACAAGAATTTATTTGTAGCCGTTGTTGACTTTTCAACAATCTCTCCAACAAAATCAATGTCACACCACTAAAATGGAGCCTCAATTGACATAGATGTGTGGGGGAGGACTTGCAAATTTTATCGAGGGAGTGTACCTACAAATTGTATCTTACCTGTCATGTCCATGGATAAATTGAATTGTTTTTGGAGGGAAAGTGATAAAAGTTTTTCAAACACTACTCTGCCATTAATAAATAATATTAAATAATAATTAAATATTTAAAAAATAATATTAAATAATAAAAAATAATAATATTAAAATAAATAATATTTAAATTTAACTTCGGTGGCCGACCCATTTGGGGAGGTGGTGCTAATCTACTATATATGCTCGAGCCATTTTTGAGATCATCACGAATTGGGCGATGCTATTGTTGGAGTACAAGGACGAAAACCTTTGTGACTCAGCAGCCAGGTGGAATGGCAACCTCATCTGGTGATTCGTGAATTTAGCTATTTCCGCGTTTTTAACCTAGTCTAATTATCTGCTCTTCTGGACGGGCTGTAGGAACCAGTGAAGAGGTGCGAAATCTCACACGGACTGTGGCCGAGCCCCAGCTCTGGCCCCAGTCGTCATCTTTAATCCAAGGCAATAGCAATGCAACCCAGGTGATAGGCGATCATCACACCCTGATTAAAGGCACACCATCATCAACGATTTCCGTCCCAACCCCAACAACGATTTCCAAGATCGAATCGTGCCTTGTCCATTCATTAGTTGTGAACAGTCCAGTGCAAGTGTGAATCCGATAATACTATCCTCAGGTGTGAGCGATGAATGTTAACAATGATTGGGGAGTTAACGCCTATCAGTCAAGAGCGGAATCATGGGTCCTGGAGTATCAAATTGACAGCATTATACTCATTCGTAAGAGAGGTGAGAAGCATCTTCCGAAGCTCATCGTGCGGGAGTCATATTGTGAGCAACGGCGATATTGTTCCACACAGCCATCGACACATTTGATCATTCATTTCTCTCACGGGAGCACCTAAAACCCACACGAACTATCCCAACTGTGTACACAACTGAGCTCCTAAATAAGTCAAGCAAATTCTTCACCCAGGCTGATCTTCATCTGCGAATCATTCATCACCTGGAGGCACCTGAATATATCGATCTATGCTATGTTACTAGCTACCCTGTGCCAAATTCGATAATCTGCTTCAAGTTGTGCATTGTTTTCCCTTACTAGACCTGCAAGTGTAAATCGCATCACTATCCAAGTTCACTTGTAAATCTGGCGAACACATCTCTGAAATTCTATGTATTATTCATTTATTGAATGTAAACGCAATTCTGTCACTGGTCACTGTTACATGTTGAAATGAGTGCCTAGTTTAATTTCATGTTCAGTGCTTGAGGTTCTGGTCAGGATTTGAGTTTCATTTGTTCATTTTCTGCTCATTAAGCTCAGACCTCTTACAGTGGTATCAGAGCCTTAGACCTTGCCAGCCTGAGGGTATTTTATGCAAGAAAGCCAAAGGGAGCAACGAGCCATTCAAAGGGAAAGAAGGAAGGCAACAACTGGGTCTTCTAGAATAGGAGGTAGAGGTAAGAAAATGGCAGATAGGGATGAGCAGTGGGAGAATTTTCTGAAGCAAATGGCCTCGATGCAGGAGTAAATGGCCAAGCAACAAGAAGAAACAACTCAAATGATGAACATGATGATGCAGTCCATGAACGCCATGACCAACACCTTCAGGTCTGCATCAAATAATGGTGCAAAAGGTAGCCATTCCACTCACTAAGGGTCTGAAAATCAAAGCAAGAAGGCTACCCATCCCGCACAACCAACATTCCTGCCCAAGAATGGATCGACTAATGGGGGAGATGAGCAGAGACTTGTTGAAGGTGATGTTGAGGCAAGCATAGATGCTTATGCACAAATTGATCCAGATGTGAGAAATCAAATTCCATTCATTCAGTTTCACAATGCAAGGAATGGATCAAAAGGGGGACAATCAACATTCTATTCCAATAGAGATCTGCAGCATAGGTTGACTCTTCCAACTTTTGATGGTTCAGGGAAGGTGACAGCAAGAGCATGGGTCCTAAAGCTAGACACATATTTCTCACTCAGCCCAATGCTTGAAGATGAAGCGGTCAGATTTTCCATTCTTTATTTGGATGGGATTGCACATGAGTGATGGCATCATGGAGTCGTGACACAAGGATTTAACCTTGCCACCTCATATGCTGATTTGACACAAAAGCTTATGGAGAGGTTTGATAGAAAGGATCCAGAGGTGTACTTCCAAGATTTGACAAGGGTTAAGCAACATGGTACAGTGGATGATTATGCTTCAGAAATACAAAGGCTAGCTGTTATGGTCCCTGATGTTTCCAATAAGCGACTCATGTTTCTCTTCATTGAAGGGCTATCAAAATCTTACCATGGCTTGGTAAGAGCTTTAGAGCCGACATCATTGGAAGAAGCTATTTGAAGAGCCTTGAACCTTGAGGAGTAGGTCTCCACCAAAAAGAGTAAGCCTATGATCAAGAATGCGTCATTAGGACAGCCAAAGAAGGCACCCCACGAGACTACTCCTCAACCGACGAACCCACCACCACGATCTCATGAGATGGACGTATCGAGGAACGAGCTCCGAAGGAGAGGGTTATGCTACACTTGTAAGGAACGTTGGACAAAGGGACACAAGTGTATGGGAAAAGGACACATCTACTATATTGAGGTAGCCTCTGATGAAGAAGAAGAAGGTGAACCCGATGGCGCTACCAAGGAGTATGAGCTTGGGGTGACATGGGAGGAAGGATATTTCGGGGGCACTCTTGCAACGCTTTCCAGAGCACCTTGATATCACTCTCTCCGCATTAGAGGGGATTTATACAGTCAGAGGGTAACAATATTAATTGATAGTGGAGCCACCCATAATTTCATCGATGAAGGGCTAGTAGCTAAGTTGAGCCTAAGGGCAGAAGATTTCGAAGGATTTGATGTGACAGTCGCAGATGGGTATATATTCCATGCAATCGTCGGATTCGACAAATGGAGTTGACCATAGGAGGACACAAGATGCGAGATGATTTCTACATAGTTGGCATTAGTGAGACAGATGTGGTCCTAGGAGTGCAATGGCTGCACTCGCTTGGGGAGTACACAACGAACTATCAGACTCTAGAATTGAAGTTTAAAGCTAATGGAAAAGAGGACATTCTTCGAGGATTCTCCAAGGCGAGAGTCTTAAGCATGCTTCAAACAAGGCATTGGAAAAGATGAAGGCAGGAGCAAAGACTTTCAAGGAGCCGGATTTGAAGTTGCTTGAGAGAAAGCAACATTCGAGCAGGGAGGACTATCATGTCCCCGGATAAATTGAATTGCTTTTGGAGGTGTATAGGAGCGAATTTGCACCCCTAACGCAAATTCCCCTCTTACCCTCTCCACTTTAGAAAACCAAAGGCGGAGGCTTAATTCCACCTAAGCTGACTGTTCACATTACACTTGGCACCTATTTTGAGTGTCGGTGGAGGCGTTTCTGTCGAGGACGCCCGTGCGGTGCGCAAACGTCCCTGGGAGATTCCTATAGATGGAGTCTGCAGAAACGTTACACTTCCTATTGGAAGTTGAAGTGTAACGCCTCCTTTCGACTGACCGACCCGAATATGGCCGTTTTCTTCCATTCCTTCTTCATATTGACCATTCCTTCATCCATTTTCAAGTTAGTTGATCTCTTCACCATTCCATTCACTCATCCACAAGCTTTGAACATTCACTTCAAGCTTTGCAACAACATTTCACACTTCATAGCAACAATCTATCACTCCATCACTTCAATAGAGCAAGCGCAAGACGAATCTATTGCAGCAGAGGCTTGAGTTCCTCTCATCTTTCTCCTCCACTAGCCTTGAGCGCTTTGGACGGAGGTGGTAAGCTCCTCTCATCTTCTCTATTGTTTGGTTGAGTAAGCACGTACTGTTTTGTAGTATTTTTGGTGTACTTTGCTTGTATTCCTTCTTTATCGCTCTATTTGTATATCGTTGCAAACTTGGCTGTCCGTGGAGGTGGAAACACCAAAACGGGGGTCTGACTGAGGCAAACCCCTAAACAGCCCCCCAACATTTTCCCTATTTTCTGTGTGTAGGTGGAGAGACCTTGGAGCAAGTTGGCGAAAAGATTAGTGTGTGAGATTGTCTTCGTCACCTTTGTGGTAATCTACTTTCTTTATCACATTCATCTTTACGTTTCGTATTTCATAATCTTATTCTACACCTTTAGAAACTCGTAACTAGGCTGTTAGTCCGTCTTTTAGATGTTAGACCTTGTTTCCTTGGTTTTCTGGTCGTACGGACACCAGCGCACCTGAGAGACGCCAACGCACCGCGCTGTCGTCCCAGAACCGTGCTTCTATCCTCTAACAAAGAGCTATCTAAGACACAGAGTCGACCCTAAAAACCGATTCATCTAGTTTCCTTTCAGCATTTGGGTTTGCAGAGTGATCGAAGAACCCCATAGTTCTCATCATTCTCATCCCACCTATCCTAACATTCCCTTAAATTGAGGTAAGTTAGGGCAGCCATACTGCTCTCGGCCTTTCGTGACCTGGGGCTTTGCAGTGGTTGGTCCCCTTATCTTACAAGAGGGAAAGTGATAAAAGTGTTTTTAAACACTACTTTTCCATTAATAAATAATATTAAATAATAATTAAATATTTTAAAAAATAATAATAAATAATAATATTAAAATAAATTTAAATTATTAAATAAATAATATTTAAATTTAACTTCGATGGCCAACCCATTTGGGGAGGCAGTGCTAATCTACTATATATTTGAGCTCGAGCCATTTTTGAGATCAAGAATTGGACGATGCTCTTGTTGGAGTATAGGAACAAAAACCTCTGTGACTCAGCAGCCAGGTGGGATGGCAACCTCATCTGGTGATTCGTGAATTCAGCTATTTCCGCATTTTTTCTTAGACTAATTATCTGCTCTTTTGGATGGGCTATAGGAACTAGTGAAGAGGTGCGAAATCTCACACGGATTGTGGCTGAGCCCTAGCTCTAGCCCCTGTCGTCATCTTTAATCCAAGGCAGTAGCAACGCAACTCAAGTGATAGGCGATCATCACACCCTGGTTAAAGGCGCACCATCATCGACGATTTCCGTCCCAGCCCCAACAACGATTTCCAGGATCGAATCGTGCCTTGTCCATTCATTAGCTGCGAAAAGTCCAATGCAAGTGTGAACCCGATAATACTATCCTCGAGTGCGAGTGACGAATGTTAATAGTGATTGGGGAGTTAGCGCCTATCAGTCAAGAGCGGAATCACAAGTCCTGGAGTATCAAATCAACGCCATTACACTCATTCGTAAGAGAGGAGAGAAGCATCTTCTGAAGCTCATCGTGCGAGTCATATTGTGAGTAGCGGCAATATTGTTCCACACAACCATCAACACATTTGATCATTCATTTCTCTCACAGGAGCACCTGAAACCCACGCGATCTATCTCGACTGTGTACACGACTCGGCTCCTAAATAAGTCGGGCGAATTCTTCACCCAGGCTGATCTTCATCTACGAATCATTCATCACCTGGAGGCGTCTGAATATATCGATCTATGCTATGTTACTAGCTACCTCGTGCCAGCTTCGATAATCTACTTCAAGTTGTGCATTGTTTTCCCTTACTCGGCCTGCAAGTGTAAATCGCATCACTGTTTGAGTTCACTTGTAAATCTGGCGAACACATACATCTCTGAAATTCTGTGTATTATTCATTTATTGAATGTAAATGCAATTCTGTAACTGGTCACTATTACATGTTGAAACGAGTGCCTAGTTTAATTTCATGTTCAATGCTTGAGGTTCTAGTTAGGATTTGAGTTTTAGTTGTTCATTTTCTGCTCATTAAGCTCAGACCTCTTACATTGCCAAAAAAATTCTGGTAAAATCACACCTCCTAACCAATTTGGTCACATCCTTGGACAATATGAGCCACTAGTATCCTACTATAATCACCTTGCAAGCAATGGTCTTTAACATAAAATGTCCCCCACAAACTCCTTGATAGCACTCATTAGTGACTTTGATAGTGTTGATTTTCAGTACCTCAAAAGGTGGAGTGTGGAGTTGTTTTAAAGCAACTCGAGTTGGATATGCTTTAAAGTAATTCGAGTTGGATTTTCAGCAACAGCAGGATTTTTATTCATTAATAGAATGTTTCTAGTTTGTGAGGTTGAGATAAGACCGAGAGTGATTTTATGTGTGATTTAAAGTTGAGTAATGTAAGGAAAGTTTATTTTTTTGCACGTTGATTTAAAACAACCGAGGCTATATATGTAAGATTGTTGTAGCAAATCAATATTGTATTTTCGAAAGGAAAGTCTGTTTTTAGGCTGAATAGAAGATCCAACATTTGCAGGTTTTTCCTGGGTATATCTGTGTTATTGTCTATTTGTGATTGGCTTCTTGTTATTTTTGCTTCCGTTGTTATTAGCTGTTAATTAACCCAGTTGTATTAATTGTTATAAATCAGATTTCTTTTCTGTGATTTTATTGTGCAATTAATCTGTTGTTGGATTATAAGAAATTAACATGGTATCAAAGCTCTAAACTCTGAATACGAAGCCAAGATTTGTGACGCAGATTTCAAGAAAAAAAATTCAGAATTTTGTCTCCAGTTTCTTCTGTGACTATGGCAACTAGTGTTCGATATGAAGACAGGCTTGAGGGTGCATTTAACTTCTTACAGTGGAAGGTTCGGATTACATCTGTTCTCAAGGAGAACAGGTTATGGATCTATGCTAGTACAGAGGTGACACCACCAACAAATGATCCTATTGCCCTAGATTTGCATGAAGTCAAGGAGGCCAAGGCTCAGAGGATTATTCTTAATGGGGTAAGAGATCATCTAATTCCACACCGCCAAGGAGATGTAGGATACACTCACAAAACTTTATCAGAGTGACTATTAGAGTCATAAGATGATGCTCAAGGACAAATTGCATAACACCAAGATGTCCAAAGGCAAGAATGTGACCTCTTACTTGTCCAAGCTGACACAAGTCAGGGATGAGCTGGTTGCTATTAGAGAGACAATTGTTGAAGATGAGTTGGTGCGTATAGCCTTGAATGGTTTCTCGAAGCACTGGGAAGTGTTTTTCAAGTGTGTTGTAAGTAGAGATCGCCTACCCAACTGGGCGAGGCTTTGGGATGATTTTGTTCAAGAGGAGATCCATGAAGGTGCTCATCAAGGAGATCAGACGAAGAAGGGTCAAGACGAAGAAAATCTTGCTCTTGCAAGCAAGGGTAAGAAGAAATCCAATAAAGAGCAAACAAAAGGTTCTTCTTCCAAGAGTGGGAAAAAGAAAGATTTGAGCAACATAAACTGCCATCAGTTGGGTCACTATGCCAGTCAGTGTCCGAATAAGAAAAATAAGGACAAGCAGAAGAAGCAAGTTGCTGCTACAGCAGAGGTGGACGATTTTGCATCACGATTTGAGAATGAGTTTTCTCTCATTGCCTGTCTCTCGAGTTCAATTGCCAACAGGGTATGGTATATTGATAGTGGGGCTTCTTGCCACATGACGGGAGTCAAGGAATGTTTCACCAAGTTGGAGGAGAAGTTGGATTTGTATAATGAGCTAGGAGACAATGCCAAGTACTATGCAATTGGTGTTGGCACGGTCAAGTTTCAAAGGGAGTCCGACAAACCTCTATTGGTGGAGGACGTGTTGTATGTCCCTGGCATGACAAAGAATTTAATCTCTATTTCTACTTTGGAAGACAAGGGTTACATCGTGACCTTTGAGAGGGGAAAAGTCTATATTCATCCCAAGGATTCCAAGGTTGCAAAAGTGATTGGAGTTAGGCATGGCAGCTTGTTTCGGTTACAGTTTGAGCCAGCACATGCGTTGGTAAGTAGCTGTAGCGGGCTAGGAGAATTGTGGCACAGGAGGATGGCTCACCTTCACCATGGAGCACTTAATATTCACAAGGAAATTGTGACGGGGCTGCCTGAGATGAGGACCAAAAAGCATGAGATGTGCAAAGGTTGTGCTCTTGGGAAATATGCCAAGACCAGTTTTCCAAGCAGCGACACTAGATCCAAAGGGATTTTGGATCTTGTACACTCAGATGTGTGTGGGCCCATGACAACAGTATCTTTGAATGGGTACAAGTATTTTGTTACTTCCATTGATGACTTCTCTAGGAAGACGTGAATATATTTTCTGAAGAATAAAGATGAGGTCTTCAGTAGATTCAAAGAGTTTAAGGCTCTTGTGGAGAACCAAACTGGGAGGAAGATAAAGATACTGAGGTTTGATAATGGAGGCGAGTATACCTCGAATGCCTTCAAAGATTTATGCGCTCAGGAAGGTATCAAGAAAGAGTTGACAGTTTCGTACAACCCTCAACAAAATGGGGTTGCTGAACAGAAAAATAGGGCTATAGTTGGAGCAGCCAAGGCCATGCTTCATGATCAAGATCTGCCTTGGTTCTTATGGGCAGAAGCTTGCAATATAGTTGTGTATTTGCAGAATAGGAGCCCTCACAAAGTGTTGGGAAAATTGACTCTAGAAGAGGCGTTCATCGGTAAGAAACCAGATTTGGGGCACATTCGCATCTTTAGATGCCTTGTGTAGTATTGTCACATTCCTGTGGAGAAGAGAACCAAGTTGGAACCAACTGTAGAGAAGGGTATCCTTGTTGGGTATAGTGAAACTTCTAAGGCCTATGGGGTTTACATTCTTGCCCTTAGGAAAAAAGTTGTTCGCAGAGATGTGAAGTTCGAGGAAGAGAGGGCTCTTCAGAAGTCTAGCAAATTGATGAATGAGGAGCAATCACCCACGATTGGGGTAGCACAAGTTCCTCAAACTTTAGTCACGCAAGCTGGAGAGTAAAGCAAGCAAGCTTGTAATGTCCCCAATTTAGCCCTACGCTCTTCTTGAGGTTTTAGCCTATTTCCGGAAACTCGTAGGCTAAGCAGAATGGAAAATTAGGGTTTCCTATTTTATAGGAGGTTTCAGATGCATTTTTTAAGGCTTGCATGCAGGAGTTTGGAAGTGTGTTTCTAGGAGTTTTTTGGGTTTTCAGAGAGCTTCAGAATGGTGTAACATGCATCTCCATCTGATAACCTTTCCAGACACTTAGTATTTATAGTAAGTCATGTTGGCTTCCCGGTTTGTGCTCAGAAGGGGTTTGGAAACACTTACTATTTATAGTAAGTCTTGTTTATTGCTCAGTTGGTGTTCAATTGATGTTTCACAAACTTACTATTTGTAGCAGTTGCTATTTTTGGTAAGTCAATTTATAGCAGTATCATTCTAGCAACAGTTCAGTGTGGCTATTCAGTTTGGCTTTCTGTGGTTTTGACGTGACCTTACTATTTTTAGCATTGGCTATTTTTAGTAAGTCTATTTTTGGCAGTGTCTTCATCAACAGTGTGGTGCAGTTCATTATCCAAATTTTGGTAATGTCTCAGTTTCCAGTTTGGTGATAATTGTCTCCTTGGACTAAGTTTTATACTTAGTTAAAATTGTATTTTGAAGTTGTACCCCACGCCTAGCTTAATGACTTTAAGTTGTTTTTAAGTTGGGGCCATAAAGTGATACATTTAATATTTTATTAAATGTTTATTTCTCATCTAGGACGACTTGAAGGGGTTGAATGAAGAGTTTATTGTTATATTTTAAATGGTGCCTTTTTGGAAATAGGCGTCCCTTTTGGGAACAAGAAGAGTTTTCTTTGGGAGTTACAAATGTTTCATCTCCTCTTGGTAAAGCTTATATATTGGTGCCTTGCTCTTTGTATCTCATCTTGGAATTGGAAAGTAAAGTTATGTTGCTGGTTTGAATCCAGAACCTGGCTAAGGGGAAGCTTAGCAAATTCAATCCATTCTTCGGGCCTGAAACTATGGCTCCCTAGGTGGATCATTATGACTGTATTTCACATAGAAATACAGATGGAGCTTCAATTTGATGAAATCGAACAGGTTGCTAATGTAAAGCCTATTTTTTAAGTTGCTGATTTGCCATGGCTGAAGCTGATTTCTGCTCATAGCTTCAACGTGGATTTTTGTTTCATTCTGGGTGATCATCCATGCTGTTCTACTGTGAAGGGCGCCCCTTTCTAGAAAGTTTCAGAATTTTTGGTCGAGTGTGGATTTTTTAGAGAAGGTCGACTCTCTTGGCAGGCCGTACCATCTCACTGGGCTTGCATTGGGAAACGTGCACCATGTTGCTGTTGTATTTGGCTCGTTCTCTCCTTGAGGTTTGGGCGCACATCTCCTAGCTGTTGTTGGGCTGTGGTTTGGGAGCTTTCCGAGTTGATTCGGGAAAGATACATCCGTATTGGTGAATCTATAGCTTGCTGGTCTGATTTTTTGTACCTTCTGTTTCTGATCAGATTAGTTAAGTTTTGTTATTATGCTGTTTTGAGCTTCATTCATTCATCTATTCAAGTTGTAAATGTTAGAGGAAGTGATACTCTAACCATTGCTGATTCTGAGAACTCATATTTGATATATTGCAATTGTTTAGTAATTGTTTGTAAGCTAATTAGTAGTACTAACAGCAATTTGTTTACTTGCTGCAATTTACTTTGTGTTTTCCCCCCACGAAAATAAAGTGGTTGTGTGGATTGTATACCCCCCACAGTTTAAGTGGAAGTGAGGTTAATTGGCTGGCTTGCCGCCTTCAAATGTTTGTAATAATCACACCCACGAAATAGGTGGAGTATTCCCACTGCTTGTGGATGCCTGCATCAGCAGAAGAAGTTGTATTTCAGTTTAATATCTAGCACTCCACCATATGTTAGCACCTCGCCTTGCAAAAGGATCTTGCGTGCACATTCTTGTTGTCAAGTTTAGCTCTCTATTTTCAGTTGTTATCAAGTTATTAGATCCTAGGGATCCTCTGACCATATGCCCGCCCCTCCTCCTTAAGTGGTTTTAGGGCGCATTCTTGGTTAGAGTTGTTTCAGCTGTGTTTTGATTTAGAGCTAATTCTTAACGGGTGCATGTTTTGCATTGATGTGACTGAAAATTAAAGGGAAAAATTAAGGGGTATATTTCAAGGCCGAGCAGATTGATCAAAAGGAGGAACAAATAAGTCCTCAGCCTTAGATTCCTATTACTGAGAAAAGGAGAAACAGGGCGGCTGAGCAAACACTGAGAGATGCCCAAGAATATGTTGGTGATCCATCAGTTAGATAGAGAAAGGCTCCCAAACGTTATTCTGAGTATGTGGCACTTATGAGTGAATTAATTGAAGTAGAGCCTTCCAGCTTTCAGGAGGCGTCCTAGCACCAAGTATGGAGGGATGCCATGGTGGAAGAGTATTCTTCCATCATGAAGAATAGCGTGTGGGAGGTAGTACGACGGCCAAAAGGTAAGTCTGTGGTGGGCTCGAGATGGCTATATAAGATTAAGCATGTTGTAGATGGTAGTGTTGAAAAGTTCAAAGCCTGGTTTGTGGCTAAGGGGTTTTCTTAGAAGGAAGGGATCGACGATGACGAGACTCTTGCTCCGGTAGCCAGGTACTCATCCATAAGAGCTATCATTTTTGTAGCAGCACAAATGGGTTGGAGGATTCACCAGATGGATGTAAAGACGACCTTCCTCAATGGAGTGATTGAGGAAGAGATTTACATAGAACAGCCAGAAGGATTTGAAGCACATGAGAGGGATCCTCATGTATGCAGGTTGAAAAGAGCACTGTATGGGCTCAAGCAGGCTCCCAGGGCGTGGTATTCACGTATTGGCAGTTACTTGCAGAGCGTGGGCTTCATCAAAAGTGAGGCAGATCTGATCTTGTACTATGCTCAAGTGAAGGATGAACTTTTCATATTGGTGTTGTATGTTGATGACCTATTTCTCATAGGGTCAAAGGAGCTTGTAGCACACTGCAAGCGAGATCTTGCAGGAGAGTTTGAGATGAAGTGTTGATTTAAGATAGCTTCGATCAGATATAAATGATGATTGCATTCATGCATCATCATCATTTATATTTAACCAAACTATTCTTAAAATATAAAACCATCAAATAAGTTATTCGAATTTCAGATAATGATGATCGAAATTTACATATGAATAAAATCGGATTTCATATTAGATGATTGTTGTGTGTTAAATACACGCATGGATAACACCGAATGTTTGTCAGTTGTTAAGGGAACCCGCGTGCCCAAGGGACACGTCCCATGAGCGGACGTGTCTCCACAAGATGGAGACACGTCCTCTCATGAGGCGTGTCTCCCTCATATAAATGAGACTTCATTCTCTAACTTGCAAACATCAAAATCAATAAATGTTCTGCAATCAGCACATTCGAAAGATAAAGAAGAAAATCTGACTTAGAATTCTTACACAGAAAATCAGACTTAGAATTTCATAGGTTTCTTAGGATCCAAATTTGATAAAATTTGATTACATTTACATGGTATCAGAGCCAAGTTGAGTGAATCCAAATCAAATCTAGATATCAGATTGCTTAGGAAAATTCGTATTTTTAAATCGAATTCACATCACATTCTTCATAATGTCAAGTGTGATCAGATTTGAAGATCGTCTTGCAGGAGCAAACAACTTCACATCATGGAAATTTAGAATCATGATGATCCTTAAAGAGAATAAGTTAGACTCGTTTGTGAGAGAAAACAAAAGGGAACTTGAGGCCGATCCTGAGAAAACTCAATGGATTGAGAACAATGAAAAGGCCATGAAAATCTTAGTAGATGCAGTTAGGGATCATATAGTGCCCATTCTAGCAAAACATGAAACTGCATATCTAATGTTCAAATCCCTTGAGAGCACCTATGAGATAAACAACTCCAGTAGGACTCTTGCATTTAAGAGGCAAATCAACAATGTCCAATTAAACAAAGGAGAAACTATTAATGCATACTTCATGAGGATCATTTAACTAAGGGATCAATTATCCACAATTGGATATCAAATTGATAGCAAAGAGTTTAACTCTAATTGCACTAGGAGGCCTACCAAACTCATGGGAGTCATTTGTTCAAGGAATAAGTGCGAGATCTAAACTCCCCAAGTTTGATAGGCTAAGAACAGACTACCTACAAGAGGAAACAAGACTCTCAACAAAAGAAAACAAACAAAAGAACATAGATGAAGACATTCATGTGCTCAACACAACATCTAATAAAAAGAGTAAGAAAAACTCCTACAGGAAAGGATCATTTAAAAGAAAGAGAAATTCCTATGGAAAAGGATCTTCCAAGAAGAAAGACATCTCTCAAGTACAATGTTTTAGATGTGATCAATATGGCCACTATGCAATGAAATGCCCTGACAGATCAAAACAACAAGCATCGTTTGCTAAAGTAGGAAAGTCAAATTCAGACCATGAATCTGAGAAAATTTGTATTCTATTCAGCCTTATCTAGTCAAGTATCTAACACCCACAACTGGGTAATTGATAGTGGTTCTTCAAGGCATATCACAGGGTTCAAAGAACACTTAGACACTATGACTGAAGAGACTGATGAAGAAGTAACCATTGGGGATGATTCTGCACACCCTGTAAAAGGGGTTGGAACTTGCTCCATCACATTGAAATCTGGTCTCTCCCTTCAACTCACTGGAGTTTTATTTGTACCTGGAATAAAGAGAAATCTAATATCCATCTCTGCCCTTGAAGACAATGGATATAGAGTTACCTTTATGGATGGGAAAGTTTTGGCATGGCCTAAGAACTCAACTATAAAGAAAGCCCAAACCGTATAAGACAAGGGTATCTTTACAAACTATGCACTGAGGTTAAGCAAGCCCTTACCCTTGATACTTCTGATTCAAATGAAATTTGGCATAGAAGATTAGGACACCTTCATTTCCGTACCCTACCTTCTGTAGAAAAACTTGTAACAGGATTACCTAAGTTAAAACCATCTCATGAATGAACTTGTAAAGGTTGTGCCCTAGGAAAGAATACAAAGGGATCCTTTCACAATAGCTTGAGTAAAACCCAAAATGTATTAGAACTGGTTCACTCTAATTTATGTGGACCCATGTCTGTACCTTCCAAAGCAAGCTTCCTATACTATGTCATATTTATAGATGACTTCTCTAGGAAGACCTGGATTTATTTCCTTAAGTGTAAAGAGTCAATAGAAATCCTTAAAAGGTTCAAGGAGTTTAAAGCTCTTACTAAAAATTTCTCTGGGAAGAAAATAAAAATCTTAAGGACAGATAGTGGGAAAGAATACACCTCTGAAATCTTTAAGGAATTCTGCATGAACACTGGGATTAAGAGGGAGTTTACAGTAGCCTACAACCCTCAACAAAATGGGGTTGCTGAAAGGAAAAATAGAACCATTGTAGAAGTTGCTAAAACAATGTTGCTTGACCAGAACATTGAAACCTCATTTTGGGCAGAAGCCTCTAGAACTGCTGTCTACATTCAAAATAGATGTCCTCATTCTCATCTAGATAACAAAATTCCTGAAGAAACTTTTACCGGCATAAAACCTGATATTAGTCATTTTAGGATTTTTGGTTGCCCTGTCTATATTCATGTGCCCAAAGAGAAGAGATTCAAACTAGAACCTTTCGGAAAGAAAGGGGTATTTGTGGGATATAGTGAAACCTCCAAGGCCTATAGGATATTCGTACCCGAGTAGAAACAAATTGAATTGAGTAGAGATGTCATCTTTAAAGAAGACATTGCATTCAAAAGGGCAAGAAGTTCTAGTGAGATAGAAACCTATTCCCCTAGAGTATTAGAAGTGGAACCTGCTCCTGAGATTCAGAGGGAGTATTCTGAGGAAATGCCAAATGAACTTCAATCTACTTCAGATGAGAATACAAATGACAACGGTAGAAAGAGGCCACTTTGGGCTAGAAAGATGATCAAAGAAGCCGAGAATCTTGCAGCACCCAAAGGAACGTTTAGGGAAAGTAAAAGACCCAAACGGTTCTCAAGCTATGTTGCTCTAATGAATAACATCATAAAGTCAGAACCTGACAGTGTTACAGAAGCCTTAAGACATCAAGTATGGAAGGACGCAATGACGGAAGAATATCAGTCCATTCTAAAGAATGATGTATGAGATATAGTGCCTAGACCAAAAGAGAAATTTGTTGTCTCTTCTAAATGGCTCTTCAAAATCAAACATGCTGCTGATGGCAGTATAGAAAAACATAAGGCACGTTTTGTGGCAAGAGGTTTTTCACAAAAGGAAGGCATTGATCATAAAGAAATGTTTGCACCTGTTGTCCGTTACACATTTGTGAGAGCAGTGTTAGCCATTGCAGCAGCTAAAGGCTGGAAGATCCACTAAGTGGATGTGAAAATTGCCTTCCTAAATGGAACCATTGAAGAGGAAGTCTATCTAGAACAACCTGAAGGTTTTGTGATACATAAACCTAACTCACATGTATGCAGACTAAAGAAAGCTCTCTATGGACTTAAACAGGCTCCCAAGGCCTGGTATGAAAGAATTGATAGCTACCTCTTAGGACTAGGATTTTCCAAGAATGATGCAGACCCAAATCTTTACTTTAAGGTAATCAAAGGTGATATGTTAATAATTATTTTATATGTTGATGACCTGCTGATAATAGGAGAAGATCACCTCATTGCTCAAGGAAGGAAGGATCTAACTTCAGAATTTGACATGAAAGACTTGGGCATCTTACACTACTTCCTAGGTGTGGAAGTTTGGCAGAAATCAGATGGCATTATACTAAACCAAGGGAAGTATACTATTGATATTCTGAAGAGATTTGGAATGTTGGACTGTAGACCCATGTCTACACCTATGGAAACCAACCTTCACAAATTGAAAGAAGCAGCAACAGAATCCAAGTGTGCAGATTCAACCCTATATAAACAAATGATTGGATCCTTGATGTACCTTGTTAACACTAGACCTAATATTTGCTATGCAATGAATGCTCTTAGCCAGTTCATGCGTGAGCCAAAGGAAATTCACCTTATGGCTGTGAAACATATATTGAGATATCTTCAAGGCACTATTGGATATGGTCTTCTTTACAGAAATGACCAACTAGATCTACATGGATACTCTGATTCAGATTGGGTTGGAAGTGTAACCAATCGGAAAAGCGCATCAAGATGTTGCTTCAGTTTAGGATCGGCTATGATCTCTTGGATCTGCAGAAAACAGTCTTCTGTAGCACAAAGCTCGACAGAAGCTGAATACATTGCAGCCTCTATGGGGGCAAGAGAAGCAGTTTGGCTTCGAAAATTGCTTGTGGGACTCTTTGGTGAGCCCTCGAATCCTACAATCATTCATTGTGATAATCAGGGTTGCATCAAACTCTCTATAAATCCTATATTCCATGATAGATCTAAGCACATTGAGATCCCCTACCATTATGTAAGAGACATGGTAGAAAGGAATGTGATCCAGTTGGAGTATATTAATACAAATGATCAAACAACAGACATTCTCACCAAACCTCTCTCCCAAATCAAGGTAGAACACTTCAGGAAGAAGCTTGGTATGGTTGAAATGTAATTTGATATTATGTTTGAAATTCAAAATTGTTTAGAAGTTGTACTAATATATTTAAGATGTTTAATGTGTAAACTCTTTTGTCATGTGTGTGACTCCATGACCTTATGGGCCCGCTCCCCCTGTGTACATTATTGAAAGGTGACAATCTTTCTAATAATGAACACTTGTTTATGACATTGTAAAGTGACGACTCTACAATGATGAGTTGAACTATCATGATAGATATTGTGTGACTTGATATCTATGGACATGTCATGATAGTATCTCTTGGACACTTTGATGGATATCATAGGACTTGATGTCATTTGAAGATCATTGTGATCCTTAAGAGATAATCATGGTGGATAATTATATATCCGTGGATATGCCATGAATTATTATGGTAGACATCATGTGACTTGATGTCAATGCACATACCATAATGAAGATGTGATTATGAAGAATGTCATGTGACTTGACAATATTGAGAAAACATATCATATCTTCGATATCACGTGTGAAGGTGATATCTCCACTTATTTGATTTGGAATATCTTCCCTAGCTAAGAGGGAGTGTTGATTTAAGATAGTTTCGGTCAGATATAAATGATGATTGCATTCATGCATCATCATCATTTATATTTAACTAGACTGTTCTTAAAATATAAAACCATCAAATGAGTTATTCAAATTTCAGATAATGATGATCAAAATTTACATATGAATAAAATCGGATTTCATATTAGATGATTGTTGTGTGTTAAATACACGCATGCATAACACCGAATGTTTGTCGGTTGTTAAGGGAATCCGAGCGCCCAAGGGACACGTCCCATGAGCGGACGTGTCTCCATCTTGTGGAGACACGTCCTCTCATGAGACGCGTCTCTCCTTGAGGCGTGTCTCCCTCATATAAATGAGACTTCATTCTCTAACTTGCAAACATCAAAATCAATAAATGTTCTGCAATCAACACATTTGAAAGATAAAGAAGAAAATCTGACTTAGAATTCTTACACAAAAAATCAGACTTAGAATTTCATAGGTTTCTTAGGATCCAAATTTGATAAGATTTTATTACATTTACATGAAGGACTTGGGGTTGATGCACTACTTTGTGGGATTGGAGTTGTGGCAAAAAGAGGGAGAGATCTTACTTGGACAAGGGAAGTACTTAATTGATATCTTGAAGCGATTCAAGATGGAGAATTGTAAGCCCATGTCCACACCACTTGTGACCAACTGGAAGAAGCTTGATGCTTCCAGATCAAAGGCAATGGACCCGACTTTATACAGACAGTTGATAGGCTCTCTTATGTATTTGGTCAACACCAGGCCAGACATTTGTTTTGTAGTGAACTCTCTTAGTCAATTTATGGTAGAACCTAAACGTGTGCACTGGATAGCTGCGAAGCATGTTTTGAGGTATCTCCAAGGCACAATTGATTATGGGCTAAAGTATGTTCAGCAGGATGGAGTGAAACTCGAGGGGTTTACCAATGCAGATTGGGCAGGCAGTACAGCTGACCGAAAGAGCACTTCAGGGTGCAGTTTCAGTTTGGGATCAGGAGAAGTCTCTTGGTATAGCAGGAAACAGAAGTCAATTGCATTGAGTTTTGCAGAGGCCAAGTATATGGCAGCCAGTATGGCTACATGTGAGGCTATGTGGCTTCAAAAACTTCTAGTTGGGCTTTTTGATCAGGAGCTAAATCCTACAATCATTTACTGTGATAATCAGAGTTGTATCAAACTCTTTGAGAATCCAATGTTTCATGACAAGTCAAAGCACATTGAGATCAAGTACCACTTCATCAAAGATTGTGTGGAGAAGGGGACAGTGAAGCTCCAATACATTCTTACAGACGAACAAATAGCAGATATTTTGACCAAGGCCTTGATGAAGAGTAAGTTTGAACTCTTCAGGGATAAGTTGGGTGTTGTGCAGAACACCTTCCTCGCTAAGAGGGAGTGTTGATTTTCAGTAGCTCGAAAGGTGGAGCGTGGAGTTGTTTTAAAGCAACTCGAGTTGGATATGCTTTAAAGCAACTCGAGTTAGATATGCTTTAAAGCAATTCGAGTTGGATTTTCAGCAACAGTAGGATTTTTATTCATTAATAGAATGTTTCTGGTTTGTGAGGTTGAGATAAGACCAAGAGTGATTTTATGTGTGATTTAAAGTTGAGTAATGTACGGAAAGTTTCTCTTCTTGCACATTGATTTAAAACAACTGAGGCTATATATGTAAGATTGTTGTAGCAAATCAGTATTGTATTTTCGAAAGGAAAGTTTGTTGTTAGGCTGAATAGAAGATCCATCATTTGCAAGTTTTTCCCCACTCTGTGGTTTCCTGGGTATATCTATGTTATTGTCTATTTGTGAGTGGCTTCTTGTTATTTTTGCTCTCGCTGTTATTAGCTGTTAATTAACCCAGTTGTATTAATTGTTATAAATCAGATTTCTTTTCTATGATTTTATTGTGCAATTAATCTGTTGTTGGGTTATAAGAAATTAACAAATAGATCGTTCTTGATTTAAGCATTTGAGTAATAATCCATCAAGGTTTCTCCACATTAATCGACCTTGCAACAACACATAACTTTGGGCTATCGACTTTAAATTCCTTTTCTAATAATCATTCAATCCTCAAGTACAACTTAAATTTTCCAAATAGAAAACTATGACCTCATACCACAAATCATTTTCCAAAGGGCAAGGAAAAGGTGTGGGATCAAAATTTACCTTATGTACCTCTGTTGCATCCAAGTTGGAATCTGTCATTAACCTAGCCCAGCCCTAACCTCTAACCAGCTTTGTAGTCTACACCTAAATGTTGTATTCCTAGGGATTATTAAGCCACTTGCACCATTTTCTTAAAGCTTCTTGGTAAACAAAGATGTCCCTCACAACAATATGAAGCACATAAGCAATGATTTTAGCTCCTATGAGATAGAGTAAAGTTTTTAGCAGCCTTAACAAGAGCATAATTCCATGATAGAGTAGCTCAATTCAACATTTTGCAATGATTTGCTAAAGAATGAAAAAGGTCATTCATACTCAACAACATTTTTTGGAGCAAAATAATAGCAATAGTGTAGAAGGAAGTGAAAGAAAATAATTGAAAGGGATTTAAGTAATCAAGGCTTTCCAATATCAGTGCCTATTAAAGTTCATCTTTAAATTCCATGAATGAATCAATTGATTCCTTATCCTCATTGGTTGATTGTCCTTTCTTAAGCACCTTTGAAATGACCTGTCTTTTTAGCAAAGTTAGGAAGAAACTACCTAGCAAAGTTGATTTGTTCAAAGGAGTGCATTGTCTTGACTATTTTGGGCTAAGGGGTGAGATCTATTGCATTCACTCTTTCATAGTCAACTCTCACCCCTTACTTGGACACTATATGTTGAAGAAGCTTGCCCCTCTTCTACATCAAATACACATTTTTAAAGATTTTATGAAATCTGAATATTCCAAACATCGTTAAAATTAACTCCAAGTGTTTACAATGGTCATCCCTTATCCTTGGAGTACGCGATCAAATAATCTTGATAGACCACCATGATCTCATTTATCAAACCAACAAAGGCAATATCCATTGCCCTTTGGAAGGTGACTCCAACATTTTTCAACCCAAATGGTATCCTCACATAAACAACTTGTTAGAGTAATAGGTTAATCGCCTAATTAATTCATTCATCTTGATTAATTAATTAGGTCCCCTTTGCTTTACTCAGTTAAGCTAAACTTAGGATTTTCTTTTTTGCATTATTAAATCAGCTTATGTTATCTCATTGCATAGGATTGTGACACTTGTCACAGGCTGATTTAATCCTCTCCTAGGGTTTCAAATCTAGGGCTTTTATCTCCTTTTCATAAGGATTGTTTTTTCATTGTAATTAGTCATTCATGTTTTTTTGCATCAATTCATTCTCTAGTTGTTGGGCACTATTGTGCCATTGATCTTCTCTATTGTGATAGGATATTTGCTTGTAGGTGATTTATGGGTTCTATGGAGTTGATTTTGCAACTTCAACATGGTATCAAAGCATTGGATCATAGCTTCTTATTCAAAATTTGAGGGATCCAACCTTGAGAGAATTTTTTGGTGCATCTTGGAGCAAAATGGACCTCACCATTGCATCTACAGTGGTTGAAAACCTACAGATCTACTATCGTTTCATGAAAATCGAAGAAGTTGAAATTTAGGGGTGAATTTTTGGAGGGCACAAATTGCAAGGTAAAAATCCATACAACTGTACAGAACCGTACAATCTACATTGTCGTATGTCGTACTGGTACAACGCCATTAATTCCTATGCAAGCGTAACAAAAAATAAAAAATAAAAAATAAAAAATTGCAAGGTTTCAAATTTTTTGTGCAAGGCAAAGTTTAAAAAAAAAAAACCAGCAGTCTCCATTTTAATAATCTGAAGAGTATTTTATAGAATATTCTTGCTCCGCTGCCCTCTGCCACCTTCAGCCCTCAATCACATTTGTGACCTCCACGAGCATCTTCTGCTCCTTATAGCCCCTTTTTTGGTCCCCTGTGGTCGCATGAGTGACCAGGGGCCATAAGCTCAACCACGAACGCCCAACAAGAGATAGCCATACGACCAAGGGCCAAATCATTTTTAGCCCCCTATTTGCTTTTGTAAGGTAGATTGAGCAACCTTCACGAAATCAGGTATATCTTGGGCATCGGTGGTCCGTTTTTCAAAAACTTTATATCGTTGGAAAGCTGATTTTGAGCCTGATCCAGTGGTTTAGGTAGTTTTTCTTGATTTTGTCTCAGAAAGTTTTTACAGTCAGTTGAAGTCAGATCTTCTTCTCTGCACTTTTGGGGGCATAACTCGAGCATATTTTTTGTGAACGGATAGGCGTCAAAAAAGTGCTTCAGTGCTCTATCTAGATCTACAAACCATTTTTCCAAAAAAAATCACCAAGTACACAAAGAATTGTATGAAGTGATTTTTCCTTTTTTCAACGTTTTTGCTTTCAGAGTTGCATTGGGGTTTGGTTTTTCATGTTGTGGGGGGGTCTTTTTCTTGCTTTTTGTATCTACACACATCAGAGAATAGAAAAACCTTCCCAAACATTGTTTTAATAACCTTAAACACCATGGCGGACACCTTTTTAGTTGAACGTCTTACGCCACACAACTATCACATCTGGAAAGCTCATATGGCCAGATTACTCATGTCTAAGGATTTATGGTCCACTTTGGATCAAGTACAACCAACATTGACTCGTTAGTTTGAGATTCTTCAGCATAGGAACAAGATGGATGAGGCCATGGGACTGATTTCACTACATGTTTCAAATAGTCTCCTGTTTCATCTTGAGTCTTGCACCACTCCTAGGGCTATGTGGGCGAAGTTCAGTGATCTTTTTGGCACCATCAATGAGTTTCAAGCACTTTAGATTGAGGCAGAGTTGACTTCTTTGGTACTTGATTCCTTCTCCATTGAGGATTTTCTGGAGAAATTTACGTCCCTTATATCACTTTTGCAGGGTTGTGGGAAGAATAAAACTGACACAGAGTGCATTTGCTTGATATTGTCTAAGCTTTGAGGCCCATTTCAAGTCTTCTCTTCCACATTTTACTCTACCATGGATGCATTGGGTAATTCTTTTACCATGCCTATCTTTGAGGTTTTCTACGAGTGTTTAACACGAAAACAATCAAAGTTGATTCAATCGGATGCTCTTTCAGGTTTGAAAAACCATGCCTTGGTAGCTCAACCATCTAAAGGGAAACAAAAGAAGAAACATAAGCCTAAGATAGATTCATTAGGCAGTGAGAATCCCTCCAAGCCACCTTCGAAGTCAAAACAAAAAAATTCTAATCCCAAGCATGATAAATCTGGTGAGTCTTCCTCCAAGACAAAGAAGAAATCAGGTGAACCTTGTAGTTTATGTGGCAAGGAAGGACATCCAGTTACCAGATGTTGGAAGAGATTAAAGGCTTTAGAGGAGGCCATGCAATAGCATAACATCTCAGCACCTCAATATTCTTCTACACATACAAGGAAAGGTCATGCTCTTTTTGCACAGGCCTTACCTTCAACATCTACATGGATACCTGATTTTGGTGCTTCTCACCGCATGACACATACCCAAGATTTTGTTGCCACTCTTTCACATTGTGGCACTTCACAGATTGCAATTGGTGACTCCATTCAGCTTTCAGTTTTGGGTTCAGGTAATGTCCCACTGGAAGGTGGTTGTATTCAGGATGTTCTTGTTGTTCCTAACATTTCAACCAACCTCCTTTCAATTTATTAGATTTGTCATTTTGGCATTGGTACGATAGTTGAGTTCTCATCACATGATGTGGTTATTCGAGATCTCCATGATCTTGATCTAGTTGTGGCTATTGGGAGTGTTGATTATGCATCGCGACTATACAAATTTGATGGATTTGAGAGCTCAATTAATTCTGATTCATCTCTCATAGCACATATAGATTCAGTGACTAAGCTTTGGCATGAGAGTTTTGGTCATGTCAATTACAGATATCTCCAGTAGATGAGTACACAGGCATTAGTGTTTGGGCTCCCTAAGATTTCCTATACTAATGGTGTTTGTCGAGGATGTGTTCTTGGCAAACATCACCTGGATTCTTTTCCTACAGGTAGAGTTGCACATGCTAAGGCCCCCTTAGGGTTGGTACATAGTGACCTCATGTCATTTCCGACTCCATTTTCAAGGGCCAAATATGTGCTCACATTTATTGATGACTTCTCTAGGCGTACATGGGTGTACTTTCTTAAGTACAAGAGTGATGTCTTTGATTCTTTCTGGATCTTTAAGGAATTTGTGGAGAAGCAGTTTGGTCTTTCTATCAGGCGGATATACACAAATAATGGGGGGAGTATGTCAATCAGGCTTTCAACGACTTTTCCACTGAGCATGGTTTGCAACATCAGCTTATAGTTCCATACACCCCTCAACAAAATGGTGTTGTTGAGCGAAAGAACAATACTTTATGGGAGAAGGCCAATTGTATGATTCAGTCACGAGATATGGATTCTTCATTTTGGGCTAATGCAATGAATTGTCCCAATTACATTCAAAATCAGATGCCTCATAAGGCATTACAATATATGACTCCTAAAGAGGCTTGAACCCATGTCAAGCCCGATGTATCTTCATTCAAAGTTTTTGGTAGTGAGGCTTGGGCATACATTCTAGATGCTCAGCGAAAAGACATGGAGAGGAAAAGCCAACCACTCATATTTCTTGGCTACTGTGAGGATGTTAAGGCGTATGAGTGTTTTGATCCTGATTCCAAAGAGGTCTTGTTTCGACAAGATGTCCAGTTTGATGAGCACTTTCCTCCGATGGATTCTTCATCACCACCTTCTCCCTCACTACCTACTCCTCCCACTTCATCTCTTGAGGATTCCTTATCTCTTGAGGATGATGATGATGATCCACCTTCACCACCACCTCCAGATATTCAGTCTTTACCCAAGTGGGCTTGTAATACTCTTGATGCAGTTGGATCTTTGGCAAGTGATCCTTCAGATTCCTATCGTACTCGTTCACAGACATCAGGTGCTAGTCTTTTGAATCATGCCATTTTGGATGATCCTCAAAAGTTTTCAGATGCGATAGATACTCCTAAGTGGGATAGGGCCATAGAGGAGGAGTATTCTTCACTGATGAAGAATAATACTTGGGATCTTGTTCCTCTTTTTGAGGGAAGAAATTTGGTTCGGTGCAAGTGGGTGTATCTACCCAAATATGTTGCAAATGGTTCCATTGATAAGTATAAGGTTTGTCTTGTTGCAAAGGGGTTTCCACAGGTTGAGGGCATTGACTATTCTGAGACCTTTGCTCTTGTTGCGAAGATGGATTCTACTCGCCTTGTACTTTCTCTTGTAGCTTCACAGGAATGGACGGTTTACTAGATGGATGTGAAGAGTGCCTTCTTGCATGGTGACCTTCATGAGGAGATTTATATGGAGCAGCCACAGGGGTTTATGCAGGGCTCTTCACTTGTTTGCAATCTTTGTTGTTCATCATATGGTCTCAAACAAGCCCCTCGGGATTGGTATGAGATGGACTTGTTTTGCTTTCTTCTGGCTTCACATGATGTCATTTTGATCCCACAATGTACATTCAAAGACAGGAGGGTGATCTTTTGATTCTAGTGCTATATGTAGATGATTTGATTCTTACAGGTAGCTCATGCTCCATGATTCAAAGTGTTCAGCGAGCTTTGATGGAGTAGTTTGAGATGACAGATCTCAATGCACTACTTTCTAGGCTTATAGGTTGTTCAATCTTCGGAAGGGAATTCCATATTTCAATAGAAGTATGCTCTTGATATGCTTCAGAGATTTGGCATGCTTGATTGCAAGCCTGCCCCCACACCATTTCAGTCAGGGGTTGTATTGTCTTCCACTTGTACTACTCCTTTAGTAGATGCTATATTATACCGGCAGTTGGTTAGCAGTTTGTTGTACCTGACACATTCTCGTCCTAATCTATCTTTTGTGGTTGGTCTTGTTTCTCGGTTCTCACATGATCCACATGAGAGCCATTGGCAAGTTGCCAAACACATTTTGAGGTATATTCAAGGCACACCTCATTATGGCATACATCTCATTATAGAATTCATTATACATTTGGAGCTTCTCAGATTGTCAACTTCACTAACTCAGATTGGGTTGGTGATGTCAAGATAGGAAGTCTACTTCTGGCTTTGTTTTCTGCCTTGGTTCTGGTCCCATTGCATGGTCTTGCAAGAAGCAATCTATTGTTGTTTTATCATCTACAAAGGCTGAGTATCGAGCAACGGTTTTAGCCAGCCAGGAGGTTCTATGGCTTCGTCAGTTGAAGACTGAGTTTGGTTTTCCTCCTGATAGTCCCACTATTCTTTGGTGTGACAATCAGAGTGTCATTCACATTTCTCGCAACCCAATGGAGCATCAGAGGACAAAACACATTGAGATCCACATGCACTTCATTCGACAGATGATTCAAGATGCCTTTCTCATCTTGGAGTATATTCCTATAGAGGAGCAAGTTGCAGACATCTTCACAAAACCTTTGGCATTGCCTCGTTATCTTCAATTGTGATCGATGCTTGGGGTGAAGGAAGTTGTCCTTGGGGGGTCTTCATGTTTTTTTTATGCATGCTTTCATCTCTTTTTTGGAGAGGAGTTTTTCCCATGAGGTTTTCTCCTTTTCTAAGCTTTTCAGAGATCTTTAGTTCGTACATGGGTACCTCATCAGGCCTAGTTGTGGGGACCCATCTTTGTTTTTTATGCATTCTTCCTTAGTCTTTATCTTCTCCCTAAGTTCATCTTAAGGGGGGGTGTTAGAGTACTAGGTTAATCACCTAATTAATTAATTAGGTCCTCTTTGCTTTACTCACTTAAGCTAAACTTAGGATTTTCTTTTTTGCATTATTAAATTAGCTTATGTTATATCATTGCATAGGATTGTGACACTTGTCACAAGTTGATTTAATCCTCTCCTAGGGTTTCAGATCTAGGGCTTTTATCTTCTTTTCATAAGGATTGATTTTTCATTGTAATCAATCATTTAGGTTTTTTTGCATTAATTCATTCTCTGGTTGTTGAGCACTATTGTGCCATTCATCTCCTCTTTTGTGATAGGATATTTTCTTGCAAGTGATTTTTGGGTTTTGTGGAGTTGATTTTGCAACTTCAACACAAACTAAGGAGTTGTGAATGTTGTTTTATGTTGCTCAAACTCCTTGACTACAATTCGATTATACCCCGAAAAGCCATCCATCATTGATACAAGAACTTTTACACCTTAACTAAGTAGATATACAACTACGTAAGGATTCTAAAGGTACTTCCTTATTAACCCCTAATGTTGTTTAACCTCCTTTTGGACCCCTAATTAAATTCACTTTTTTTTTCTAAGTATTTTAAAAAGAACTTTTAAATAAAGTATTGCATAGGCCTTATAATGTCTCATATGGATAGCCGCTAATAATAACATTTAATTTGTCATTTTTGAAAAGATGATTGGGATCAACTTACAATGCTATTATTAAACTCTTTCCCTTATTTTGTGTCTTAACCTACAAGAAATAAAAATAGGTTGTGGGTCTTCAATTAATCCCTTCATTCCTAAGGAGACATGACAAGGTGCCAACTGGATGCATGCAACATGCTACCATAAATCTTTGGCCAAGATGAGAATGAGCATATCTACCCTTACCATATGGCTGCTACCTATGGGATGAAGAAGGAATCTATTGGCTCTGTGCTATCTGACATTATTGCCACCAGAATTCACAAAGAGTTATCCACCTTCCAATTAAGAGAATCTACACCACTTATTCCTACCTTGTCTATATGATCCTGCATCAAAACATCAACTACTACCAACATATGGCACCCAACCTAAATGTTAGTGTTACTAAGGAAGCCCTAAGCCTGGTCACAACTTGGACCCCTACCTATCCAAGCAATCCTCTTATTATGAATTTGTCAATGCATTTATGGGAACCACCATTGGATACCTACAAGTGGTGCCTCTCAAGACAATATTTGATGAGGATGTCAACAAGCTGAGTATCTTGAACAAAGGGAATTGGTACCTCAACCAAGCATCCTTTTATTATGAATTTGTCAATGCATTTATGGGACCCACCATTGGATACCTACAAGCAGTGCCTCTCAAGACAGTATTTGATGAGGATGTCAACAAGCTAAGCATCTTGAACAAAGGGAATTGATACTTCAACCAAGACAACACTATGATCTACCTCTATGGCTTTATTGAAGAAATTTTCAACTTGCCAAAATTTGTCATAGGCAAGGTCTTTGCCCTAGAGTACCTAAGGCAACTTCAAGGTCTTTGCCCTAGAGTACCTAAGGCAACTTCATATCATGAATGCACATTTCAAGCATGGCAAGAATAAGAAGGCACTCCACGTAGTGCCATATGCACACCACAAGACTACCGTCATGAACTGGAACATTGAAGACCTCATAGGTGAAAAACTATTGAACCTACAACTTGAGGTCTTGGAAGATAGATGGGTCTATGACAAAAAGCTGGCCAAAAATTTTTAGTAAGAAGTTGGCCATAAAAAGTTTAGTAACAAAACATGATGAGCAAAGGCAAGTGATCTTCACCCAACTAAACAACACAATAGTCAAACCGATTGAGTAGATGTAGGCCATGGATTACCAAGTCCAAGGTCTTGAGATAAGCGTGGAACAACTACGAGGAGCTGGTAGAGTGAAGCTAATGAAGGAAAGCCCTAACATGGTTGCTTTAGATTACCTCAAAGTAGAAAGGAACATGGAGAAGGTTGAGGTAGAACTCAAGCAAGAAATTCAAAGCTTCCACAATGCAGATTCCAAGGCCAAGGCCCTTGAGAAAGAGATCAACAATATGCAAAAGGTGGTGGTGGGTCAAGTTCACGAAGCCATGGTTGGAAGAGAGGGGAAAAGTGAAGGAAGCAGAGCTCAAGGCCAACATAATCGAAGCCAAATTGAAAGGGTTGGAGAAAGAAATTGCTTCTCTTAGGACTTAATTGCAAATAGAGAAGAAAAAGATCTCTAAAATTGAACTAGTAGAAATCACTTTATAAGCAGAGGTTGACAACCTAAAGCCCCAAGTGGCTTTTATGACTATAAATGGTAGAGGGTCAATTACCCTTAATCAGTAAAGGATAAAATCATAGTCATCACGAAACTACATTGTAGGGATGAGGACCCTCCCTAGACACCCACATCCGGTGGTGGCTATGTTACAGCGGCATCTCCAAGTGATCATTGCTAAAGTTAGGGGTCAAATACATACAAGTTTACAACTCCCAATCCATATGGATATTTACCTCAAAAATTATGCTTTTTACAAATGATGCTGAACTCCAAATGTCTAGTTCTAGTTGCAAAGACTACATCAATGGAAAAAGACCTATACATTACAATGTAAAACCTAATCTATCTGTTGAGAACCAAACTAAATAGCGGATGAAATGACTTAAGATATTTAAAAATCTGCAATCATTTAGCTAGCCACAACCCACTTAAGTAGATAATGCAAACAAAACATGTCTTGAAATCCAAAGATGAGTTTGCTATCAAGCATTTCCATAGCTGATCTGCAAATAATAATTAAAATTTTCAACCACTCACATTTACAAAGCGCAAATATGGCTTCGGCATCAAAAAGCAACTTGCAGAATTCACAATAAGCAAATAAAGCCAAACTGGTGCAATAAAAAATACAACAAAAGAAAAATGAAAATGAACTTTTTGAACATACTGTCATGAATTCTTTGTATCTTGACTCAAAAATAGCCATGGCAGCAAGGGATCCAGAACCCATCGTAGCAAAGGGTAGGGAGTCTGTTGATCCATGAGGATATATCTGCATTAAAAAGGAATAAAACTCTCTAAGACATGTATCATGCCTGTTCACTCACTCTTAACATGAAAATGAATGTGGTGCACAAAGCAAAGAGTTGATGATAACAGAATTTTCAGCATCTCAAAAAACATATTTCTCCAAGAGTTTAGTGCATCTGAATAAGCACAAAACATGAAGGAAAGGCGATGATAATATGATATATCAAAACTCCCATGGTACATAAGCAGCTTACAGTGTGCAAGTGTGGTCCAGTAACATCCACGCCACCAAGTACTAAGGCTGCACTCACATGGCCTTGATACCTGGTCAAAGAGGTAAAAGAAATGTATTCATACTTTCTGGCGAGTTAAGGCAGGGTCTCAAAAGCAGCATTAACAACAAAAAATGATTCACACACTACACGTGACTTGAATGGTAACTTACCCGAACAGATGAGATTTAAGAATAGTAAGGGCACTAACAACCCATGATTCCCGACCAGTTGCATAACGATGGAGCTCAAGTTGGGAGCTAACCATATCTATAAAAATACAATAGAACCTTTAGTACCTCATCATAAACAGAATGAAGAATTTTCAAATATAACAATGGAATTTTATAGCTCCAACATTGAGAAATTGCCCTCCTTCATTTCATAGCAGCACCTAAAATGAAATGGGTCCCACTACTATGAATACTTCAGTGAAAAACATACAAGAATCGAAATAAAACCTGTTACTGCTTCTGTATCTGCAGCAGTTCCAGCTCCACAGCAGTAAATGTTTGGTGCAATATAGTGTATCTTTTCACAGTTCTTATCACACACTATTGGACCTTCGGTGGCTCTAGTGTCAGCCCCAAGAATGATTCCATCCTGAATTGGAAAGATTCTAACTGTTAAATCTTTTATTGGGAGTGGAAGCCATGAAGCATGTAAAGTAGAGAACAAAGTGAAGGAATGCCTAAAGCATGACACTACATAATAGTGAAATATACTTCTAATGCAAATAAAACTTGCAGAGAGCATAATTAGAATCCTCTTGACAATAAATTAAATGAATGGATTCAATAATACATGAAACAAATCCATTCCATGTCCATTTGAGAAAAGATCCCATGCCACTCAAAACCATATCTGATATTTACTCATTCAATTAATAATTGCAAACCTTTGGAACTGAACAATTCCCCTCCAAAGACCCTTGAATAAACAACATAATTAAAACATTATGTAATGTCCCCTTTTTTGAAATTATGGAGTTAATTAAATAATTAATTTAAGTTGTCCAAAAATATTTTATATTAAAAGACAACTAATATTAATTATTTAAAAAGGGAAAAATTAAATAAATAATTAAATATTTTAGTTGTTGAAAAGTGAAAATTAAAAGAAAACTTATATTTAATTATTTAGAAAAGGTGTTTTAAGTTGTTTAATTAAAGTGTTGCTGAGCCTATGGTGCAAAAACACAATAAAAAAGGACACTTAATTATTTATAAATTATTTTATAACTTTGAAGAATATTTGTCAAAAAGAAATTAAATATTATTTTATTTCCTCAAGAAGCTCATAAATAAGAGGATTGTTTGTGAAAGGCTTTGCACATACTTTTTAAAGCTATTTCATTTTTCTAAGAATGAACATGCATTCTTCTTCTCTTTTGAGAAGGAAAACCCCAGTGTTCCACGGAAACGCGTTTCCCCCCCTTTTTGGCTGCGTTTCGGGGATTGGAACGTTTCCGGGACAAGGAAACGGGTGTGTGACGTCTCCTGTCGTCCCGCCATCGCCACTGGTGCTCCGCCGGAGATGGGGAAACGTCTTCGTGTTTCCCAAGGAGACGTGGAGACGTCTCCAAGTCTCCTTAAGAGACATCTCCACGCCTCCTTGGGGGATGCCTAGGTGTTTCTCAGGAGACGGGGAGACGTCTAGCCTTCTCCCGTCGCCACACGTTAAGGGATGGGCAAAAATTAAAATTTAAAAAAAAGTTCGATTTCTGGGGGCTGGGGGGCAACCCTAATTTGATGTGGGCCCCACCCCTTGCCCCAAAACAACACAAAACCATCTTATTTGGTTATTTCAGTCACATTTTGAAAGAGTGATTTTTTTTTGCAGCAAGCTGGAGAAGAGGAAAAACTTGTACAAGTTTGATTGAAGGAGTGAAAAAAGTGATTGCAAGTGTGATAGGAGTGAGAAGGAGCAAGAAGAAGAGGAGGAATAGGATTCTACTGCATTTTGGAGAGATTTTTCAAACACAAGGTAGGGTTTTTTCAGATTTCTTGTTTTTTTTGTTTTATTTTTTTATTTTCATTTTTCAATTCTTTGTTTTAAACTTTTCTTTTTTTTCCTTATTCATCGCAAAATCAGATTTGATGAATCTTGAGGGAAAAATGATGAAGATGAATGAATCATTCATCATTTTGCCCTCAAGATTCAACATCAAATTTTATTATTTAATATTTTAATTTTAATTTTAATTTTTAAATAATATAAAATAATAAATTATAAATTGTAAAATTTGTTTTCAAAATTAAAATTTCAAATTTGTATTTCAATTTATTAAACTAGGCTGATTTTATTTTTATTTTTATTTTGTGAAATGCAGTGTCACTTTCACAATGAGTTCCCAAGACATGAGTGGGGATGAGATGGAAATCCATTCTCATAGTGAACATGATTCAGATTTTGAACCTAAGAATGAGGGGGGTGACCATGGGGCTGATCTTGGAGCCCAATCTAGTTCCATGGCGAGTGCACCAGCTAATACAGGTTGCCCTTCAGAGTTGTTGGCACAGTATGCTAGGGGTGCTTTTGATCCTAAGTCTCCTCTCAAACAATTTGCTTCAAGAATACAAGGCACATCACATTCAGGTGGGGGAACAAAGAAGTGGAAGTGCAACATTTGTGGGACTGAATGGTATGGTAGCATCATTAGAGTGAATGCACACTTTCTTTTTTGGACAGGAAAAGGTGTGGAGCCTTGTAAGTTTTTGAAGGAAACTAAAAATATACGTATAGAATTGAGTTTAACAAGCTTTGGGGCGTTTCAGATGACACAAATATTTCAATCCCTACTACTTTGTCTGCTAGGGCAGCCCTTCAACACATCCATCATGCGCCACATACTTCTCCTCATGCATCACAGACAGGAGGAATGATGTTTGGATCTCCATCCACTTCCACTTCTAGTGCTGCTCGAGGGACAAGGAAATGCAAGTTGCAGACATCGCAGAGTAACCCCATAGCTAATATGTTTAATGTGCAGCTGAGAGATGAGATAGATGAATCCATTGGCAAGTTATTCTTTGTCAATGGCATTCCATTTCATGTTACACGGTCTCCTTATTATAGGAAGATGATGGCTATGGTGACGAAGGGAGGAACATCATATGTGCCACCAAGTGAGACGAAAATGAGGACCTCGATCTTGGATAAGTGCTATTCCAAGATCAATATTTTGATGGAGAAGATGAAGGCATGTTAGGTGGCATCTGGGTGCAGCATAGTTATGGATGGGTGGACGGACATTAGCCATTGTCCACTCATCAACATCATGGTCACATGTGCAGAGGGCCCATACTTCCTTAGAGCAGTTGATTGTACAAGGCATTGCAAAGATGTTGATTTTCAGTTTCAGGTCCTTAGGGAGGCTATTGAGGAGGTTGGGCCACAAAATGTGGTCCAAGTAGCCACAGATGCAGCCCATGTGTGTAGAGCAGCAAGGAGACTCATTGAGGCAGCCTATAGACATATTTGGTGGACCCCATGTTGTGTGCATGCCATGAACACTGCACTCAAGGACATGGGGAAGATTGGTTGGATTAGAGGAGTGGTCACCAATGCGAGAGATGTGCAGATGTTTATCTACAACCACCACACTTCACATGCACTTTTCAAGACCTTTGCGAAGGAGCTCTTGAAACCAGTCAAGACTAGATATGCATCCTATTTCATTCTCTTGGAGAGAATGATTGAGTTGCAAGAGGCATTGCAACTCATGGTTATGACTAATGAGTGGAATAGGTGGGCCGAGGCCAAGACAGCGCAGGGGAAAAGGGTGAAGGAGATAGTGAAGAGTGATATGTTTTGAATTGATGCGAAATACATTGTCTCCATCATTTCTCCAGTATTCCAGGTTATCAGATATGGGGATGGGGATGTACCTAACCTTGGAGAGGTGTATGAGTGCATAAACTCTATGCTTGACCAGATGAGGATTGTTGTGTGAGTGAAGGACCCCTCTCTAGCATTCTACAATGAGTACATCCGGCCAATCATTCAACGCAGATGGGACAAGTTGAACACTCCTTTGCATATGGCTGCCTTTGCCTTGAATCCTAAGTGGTACAAGGCTAGACCGGGTAGAGTGACACTGATTCAGGATGATGAGGTGAAGGCAGGTTTCTTTAGGTGCATAGAGAAGATGTATGATTCTAGAGATGTCGGCATAATTTGCACTGAGTGGGGAAGATTTGCCACTCTTAGAGGCTATTCAGATGCGGCAAAGATGGATATAGAATCTATGGCACAGAAGGACCCACTTTTGTGGTGGAATTGTCATGGTCTGAAATCTTTGACCACCACTCTAGCTATCCGTCTGCTATCCCAGGTTTCCAATTCTTCAATTGCTAAGAGAAACTGGTCTACATATAGCTTCATCCACTCTCTTAAGAGGAATAGACTTACCTCTAGGAGAGCAGAGAAGCTTGTGGATGTACACAGTGCTTTGTGTCTCATGGACCGCAAGACACTTGGGTACAAGGAGAGTCCAGCAGCACGATGGGATGTGGAGCTAGAGGAGCCTTCATAGATTGATGAGGATGATCCTACCACTTCAGATGCAGGGCTGGTTGGTGTAAGCTTGAGAGATCTTGACCTTGTGGAGTCCAACAGTTCCAGTGATGAGGAGTTTGCAGATGATTAGAGGCCTCCCTTCACTACATTTTGAGTTTTGACATTTTGACATTTTGTCTTTTGTAATGCTATTGCTATTAGTATCTGTATTTACTATTTGGCATTTGCTACTCATTGTAATGATGAATCATGTAATTATCTTTATAGACTTTGTGACATCTCATATGACATCAGATTTTCATATTTTCGATATAATAGAAATCTCCAATTTGACAATTTCATTTGTCAAATTTTATTTAGCCATTAGCATTCAAGAAATCTTCGTATTTAGATTTAGTATTTCAAATTTTGCTATGTTATAATTTTACTAATTAGTAATTTCCTATAGTTTCATTTCAAATGTAATTCTTATACTGTTATACATCTTTTCAAAACTAGTTTTTCAAGTACCATAAGTATATGTAAAACTATATCAGGACCACCACCCCGCCAACCCCCCGCCCCCCCGCCGTCCCCAAACTTAGGCCCTTTGTCCCCCCGTCCCGCCGTCCCCCCATCCCCAACGCCCATGGAACACTGGAAAACCCTCTGGAGTTTTAAAGTTTCAAGGATGAAAACCCTCCTAGTTTTCAATAGTCTCATTTAGAAATTGATGAAGTGCTTATCAAATAAAGTTTTTCCAATCTTCTTTCCAGTTGTTTCATTGATGTTTTCTTCAATATGGTTTGATTTGAAGCTTCTGAGTTGTAGTAATGAGTGATATTATTTGATGCATATTTCTCCTCATTTTGGTGATAATTTTTCCAGGACTGAATCACACACTTTGCAGGGAAGAAATATTGGATTGTACAAGCTAAGCTCCTCTGAATCTAGCCATACTTAATCATCCTGCTGGCCGTACAGTTTTCTTGCAGATTGTGATCAGAAGGTTTTGAACACATGAAAATGTAAAACTAAATTCTAAGTTGGGCGCCTAGTCTTTTCTTTGGGACTGTTTCAGTAATCAGCAAATAAAGTGGCCGTACAGTTTCAAACTTCAATAAAATCTGATCGCACCTATGAATAGTTGGTTATATGTTTCAGACACTTTTTTGTAGCTTGATAAGTATGATTTTGCTGGCTGTCCATCACCAGGAAGACCCTAATAGTGTGGAATGAGTTAATTTTTGCATACAGGCCAATCATCTGTACCTGGCAGTACCTATGAAGGAAGTATATCATTATCATTTCAATGATTTTTTCTGCTGGGCACTTTCATGATGTCTGATTATTGAATCTTCTGGATACTGTAGCAACTTTTAGTTATCAAACAGCTCCTTTTTCTATTAAGAACTCAAGAAATATGTTCTTAAAAATTTGGTCAACATGTGAGATCATAAACTGTAGATTGGTGATCGCTGGGCTATTTTTGGGTGACTGAATGTTCAATTTTCAGTGGTTTGCCTTCATCATTTTGGGTTGTATGCAGCCTACTACAAACAGTTCATTGTTTAATGTCTTCACAAAATGCCTTCACAGTTATCATTAACTCTGTGTTCCTTTTTTAATCAAGCTGATTTGACAGCGCCATTAGTCATTTGGTTGGTATTTGTTTCCTTATGCAAAGAAGTTAAGAACAGAACAGCACATACATTCTTTCATTATATATCAGCAGTTTCCTTATATCAGAATCGGTTCTTTGAACATCGAGCTCTGCACAAGATTCTCATAGTATGATGTTATTACTTATTATACATTTTCAGTATTTAAGGGTTCTTATATTCCACGGCAGTTTAGTTTGAGAAATTTTCTTGCTTCAAATTTGTTGTTGATGATTAGAATTATATCATTGTCTGCAAATTCTCAAACTTATCTTTCAAACATTGTAAACTAGATGGTTCACCGCTGGTACTTCTATCTCAAATTGTTGAAGATCATCGACAATTCACCGCCAGATCCATTTTAATTGTAAGAAGGCCTTGGATGGTTCACCGTTAGAACCATTGCATTTAATTATCTGCCAAATGGGCAATGATTGTTAGCTGTTTTGGCATTGATTGGATCCACATGCAATCAGCCATTTTGGCTTGATTGGATTCAGTTTGTAATCTGCCACTGGCTCTTGCATTTGCACATTGATTGTAAATTGGTCGGCTAGCCATCAATATCTTTCTTGTAATATTTCTCTGTCCTTATTCTAATTCTGTATGCTCTCACCTTGCCCACCTTGGGATTTTGCCATTTTGGTGATCAGAAAAAGTAGAATTTGAGTGATCGCAAAATAATTTATGCGGATTTTAGCTAATGCCCTGCGAGGGTTATTACACATTATCATATCCTTCCCTTTTCCCCCTGAAACTCAGATTTAAAAGCCTGCAATTTACATACTCACTTCATTTGAAACCATACTTTGCCAGTTACTCACTTTCTAAATGTTTTAGGAAACCTCCTCCATGTTTTACAAGTTGCTCTATTACCTTTCTGGGCCATTCTTATATAATACGGGCTCTATTCAAATTAAACTACAGCTGCTAATCACCTTCAGTTGACTGAAAAAAATGAGTGCACAAAAAAAAATACAAAGATGCACAAAACAAGAAAGGTGACAGAGCTGACCTTAAAAACAAGACCAACAATTGTTGTGCCTGTTTTACGAAATCTAGGAGGTTTAACACCTTTCTTAACAAGCATTCCATTTCTTTTACACAAATCAAAAGAAAACCCCCCCTTGGGAGGAAGGCTGATTTCAGCGCTCGCCATGTCTTGAATCTGCCTCCAGCTGGACTCTTGATTCTGCCGGTAGCAATTAAATACTTCCAAAGCAAAATGCCCTCAAATTCTCAAACTTCAAAGCTCCGAGACTTCAAAATTTCAGACTGCCTATTCTTTTTAAGACAGAATCCCCTTTGTCATTTTACCTGAGAAGCAGAGAAACCCAAAACAAAGTAAATAACTCCGGCACAGCAAGAACAATTTTCCATAGACAAATATAATAAAGTTTTTAGAAGTAAAAAATTTACAACTTAACATGCTGCTCATCTTCCCACACGTACCTTACCTATGCATTTAAATTTCATAAGATTTGTAATGTGCGATGTCAAGCAACTGTGTTAAATTTTGAATATGATAAATATGTTTTAACTTTCAATTTCAAACATAATTTTGACAAGAAACTCAGTTTAGATACAAATGAATCAAAATACAGCTGCAATCATAGTTAGCACTTTCAAGCACCAGAAATAGAATAAACTACTAAACAGATAAAAATTCAACGCTTGGGACAACTAAAATAGGCTCCTGTCATAGACTTTTGAAAACAAGTACTGCATTGAAATGCCCTTGAATGAAAGAAAAAAAAAAACTAAGAATTTGGCTGCATTGAGTACCTAACAGGGAAAGTTCCCAAATAATTGGAACTCAGCTATACATTTATGTTCTAGCACTACTCTGCCCAAGCTATACTTCCCGATCCAGAATAGGAATCAATCTTTCTCAATCCCTAACCGTGATACTAACAATTACAGTAAGAAAACAGTAAGTTAATCGTTGTTCTCCCCTAACCGTGATACTAACAATTACAGTAAGAAAACAGTAAGTTAATCGTTGTTCTCTATATTCTAGTTAATCGTTGATCTCTATATCCTGATGATGGACCATGCAGGCTGACCTAAATATGAATGTTAAAAGCTGTCACATAGATCTCTGCAAATAATCAAGGACTGCTGAAACTCAAAGTTTATAAACTTGAACATTTGTCATATTGGAATAGCATCAAGGCTTCTATAGTGCAGCTGTCCGAGGTTCAAACCTTCAGGAGACATACCAAAGTGTTAGATAAAGAAAATTATGTCCGCGGTGGACAAAGCCAGGTACGAGTTCTAAGTGACTTTAAACAAAGACATACCCTAAATTGTGGCTTCTGAGCTGAAAATTACTCCACAAGAAGGTTTGATTCATTTTTTTAATATATATACTATTAACCCTGTGGCATTTTCATGACCTTCAGATGCATAACCTTAGAAAAACCTGGGCCAGTATGAACCAAAACTAATTACTACGATGCGAAAAAGCGAATGAAAAATATTTTTAGATGTTTACACGTTCCATTTTCTGTATCATAATGCAATCGAATTTACACCGATGTATGTCTGCCAATGCAAAACAAATTACAGTGAAACTCTGGAAGCTTACCTCGATCAGCTTCAATGAAATTTTAACGTTGAGGCAACGTTGGCTGGCCTGACGATTTGAATCAACGAGGACTGTTTGAGCGCTTACTTAATTCCCAAGAAACCAAAAAATAGGGACTTTCCTTTTATAGGGATGTCACCTGCGTTTCTAAATAGTGATAGAAACGTCTAAGCAAATAATTAAATCTAAAAATAAATGTTATACATAAATATTTTAGAATTCTAAGGGAATAGAATCATTTTATCTAAATTTAGCATAAATAAATAAATGTAAAAATTAATAAGTATGAATTTTAACTTAGATTAATTAGATTTGGGGGTATACAATTGTAATAAATTTATTTAAAAAATCGAAGATTGAGGATATTCAATTTTAAAATTCATGATGAAAGAATAATAGTGAAGTTATGTAAGATTAGTTTGTCATTTGTTCAAAAATTGGTGTCTTTAGTCTAATGTTTGTCTTAGAATTTGCATTGTCTCAAAATTCCTTGTAACTCAATATCAAGTGTTACAATTTTGATCTCGATTATCGCAAAATCAATGTGTTGCACAAGATTGCTTTGTGTTGTCTTAAAGCAATCTAACAAAATATGTGCTTCGAGATTTGCCTTTGGCTTCTCTAGTATATCTAGGGACACCATTTAGGATTTTATTGACTTGGAAGGTGAACGAATTCTCCTAGGTTAAACCCCTTTGGCAGTTCATGTTAATAGTGCTGAGAAATATTGAAGACAACATATGTAGATGTGTAGACAGCTTAGATAATGATTGTATATTTGATTATTTTATTCCCTTAGAAATTGAAGTGTGTCATTATTATTTCGCATATGACCTAAATGAGTCCCATATAAAATTAAGTGCAAATTAAATGTATTTAATTATCATGACATAGTAGCAACTCACATGAACATGTGTTAAGTTGGCTCATATGAAATAGTAGAAGGGGAAGAGAATCTTAGAATTTGAATTTCAAGTTTAGTCTCATGTGCCTCGAGATTGAACCAATCCAATCTTAGGCCACTTGAAATTGAACTTTAGGACTAAAATGATAATTTTGAGGCAAGGAGCAAATGCATGGAAATAAATACAAATTATGGTGCAATAATGAAGAGTAAGTGGTGAATTTGTGGGAATCGGTGTGAATGATAGAAAATAAGGATGGATAGGGATCAAACAAGGAGTCAAATTAACAACAAGAGTATGTCACTTGTCAATATTTCATTAAGTCATTCCACCAAGGTGGGCATAGAAGCAAAATGGGAATGGCATGGGTATGTTAATTTAACCATTATATTTTACCCCTACTTTGATGCATTTGTGAATCTAATATGAGTGTGTATTTTAAAGTATATAGACATTCCTAACCAACATGAAATAATAAATATATAGACAATCACAAAAGGATATTATCTTTGAAAAGATACAATAATTATTGTTGTATTCTCCTCAAGGTATGAGCACTCTATCAAAACCTACACAATAGTGAAAATTTATGCAATGAGTAGCTTATACGTCTTAATCAAAACAAGTATAAATTGCAAGTTACTTTAACTATCTACAAAAAATGAAAACTAGAGATAAGAGATAAAAGATTCTACTTCTACAAAAAGTTATATAAAAATACTATGCATGATGCCTTCAAGTGAGATTCATCCACATAATGCGGTCATGTGATTAAACTCCACATGACATGACAATATGATGCAAGTAATGTAATCAATAATCTACATGATGTAGCATTATGATCAATATCCACAAGATGTGGGAAATGTGATAAATCATTGCACAATATAGGCATGCAATACAATGAATCTCCACATAATGTGGTAAGTGAAAGGAAGCTAAGTGTTGGAAAAAGAGAGAGCACAAATGGATTTATGGGATTATGCTCTTTAAATTTGTATTTACACTCTAGATTAGAGGATAAAAGAAGGATAAGAACTTGTATAGTGAATTATAGAGTGGAGTGGAGCACAAAACAAATAAATTAAAATATAAGCATGTATGCATTTATCTCGCACACATAACACATAGTGTATATATATATATATATATAGAATACAATTATCAATGTCTCAATGTCTCAATGTATCTTTTTTCTCACACAATATCCTTCTTAATTGCATATCATAAATCATGCTTCGCTCTCATCTTATCACTTGTATTTATTTCCCTTTCCTATCTCATCCTATTACTATTTTCTCCTATATTTCATTTTATTTATCATATATGTGGTACATATATGTGCATGATTAAGTATTGAGATGTGTCCCTCTTCCTTGGTATACTTGTTTGTACTTGTCAGAAGTCGGTAGTATGTGTCACATTTGGTTTGTGATGACTTTAATTTCCTATAACCTACTCGGGGTGTGTTCTAAGTTATGTTGTTGTACGTCTGGCACCATTGGCCTCCATAGGCCACCCTTCAAGTTTTCAACCTAATGGGAATGGTGCAGGTATGTCCTATCAATATCATCCCCCAACTAACCAATATCTTGTCCTTAAGATATTATGGCTCTATCTACTAGTGCTCTAAAATTATTGAGGCTATCAACCTTCTCCAAAAAATGTGTACCACATTTTTCAAAATTTACAAAATCTACTTCTAGTTATGGAAAAATATTTTATAAATCCTTTTAAAACATATTTGTGTATTATCCAACTTCAAAATAGTGTGTTGGAATAGATGGATGTTCCCATTGATTTTTACTATTGTGGATTCTCCTACAATGATAGAATTTAGGATCTCTATGGAATCTACCAATTATCTTGCATCAACTAAGATCCTTGTGAATTGAGCCAATTTCAAGTTGGCCACTTCCCTTTATCTATCCATCTAAGCCCTCAAACTCTCCCATTGTTATTGTACCTATCGATATTGATTATGCAAGGATTTAATATATGCCTCGATGTTAACATCTAAATTCTTCATAGCATTATAAGAGGTCGAGGCTTGCATCATTTGGTTTTTAATATGTTCTAACTAAATATTTAATGACTTGAGTCTAGGTCATCCTAAACAAAACTAATATATAATGCATTTACATTTTTGTAGGTTGCCTTCATGTTATTGATCTCCATCTCTAGTTTTGTCTATGATGGTGCACTTCATTCTAATTTCTTTCAATTACTTATTTTTCTATTCTAGTGAAATTTATTGTTTAAGATTTTATTTTTTATATCTCCTTATTTTGAAATTCTATCAAATTCATCTTATTGTTTTCCTCAATTATTGATCTGTCAGCAAAGAAGTGTTTGTATGTGTGTGTGGTATTTGTATTCCTGCATCAATTTTTTGGTGTGAACAAGGAATATTTCTAAAAGTCTCTGATGCACACGTGATCATATCTCTAGTTATCACATGACATAGGATTAATACAGTTGTCACAATCTTGTCTTGTCCTATCTCTCAACCTTGCCTATAAAAGCAAGGCCTCATATGTACATTAAGAAGTAACAGTATATTTGGTCCATTATTGATTATTATATCGTTATTGCACCTTAATCGAGCAATTTGTCCTCTTTCTGCACTCTCTTGTGGAAGGCTATCTCTGGTTTTACAAGAGATCCTTGGAACTTGAGTCTTTGTGTGACTCTTGCATGGTATCAGAACTTTCTATCAACTCTTACATGGTATAGAGCTTCATATCTCTAAACCACTTTCTCAAATATGAGGGTGATTTGGGAATGAGATTTTGTTGGGTATATTTTTGGGGGAAAATGACCTCATCATTGAGTCTAACAAGCCCAAAAGACCTTATTTTCATATAAAAAACTTCATTTTAGGTGATAGAAGGTATAAAATTAATTTTATACAATTGTACAAAATCCTTATGATTCATACAGGTCTATTGTACGGCATCTATTGTATAGTCACAAGTATCTGTAGGCATCAATAGTTGATAAAAATCTTTCAGAGCATATTCAACATAATATTTGTTGTCACAGACACATGTCATCGAGTGTGGTTTCAATAGATCTTTTATTATAAAATTATTTTTTGAATTAATATGTCAATTTAGCCTCTTAGATTTTCATCTCTAGTCATGGAGGATTATAGCCCTTGTCATCCCCAACAAGCGTCATTTTTTAGCTTGCAACCGAGGGGCACATTGTAACCACCATCACAGCACAACTAGAGCTCCATTAGGGATTGGTGCTTGAGTAGTAGGAAACACAACTCCATTAAGCTCCACCCTCAACAACCTGATTCGTCAACATTGCTTATTTTTGCCATCGTCAATGGGTTCCTCCACCATAGTGTTGTCAAGGGGCCTACCTAGGGCACCTTTGCTTGCCTAAAGTAGCTATTTTTTTTAAGAGCCATAAATTTCCACTCAATTATTAGAGTTTTTACTTCTTATTACCATTGGAAATTTGGTTCCATGTACTTTCTAATGGTGCATGCCTCATCGGTTTTTTATACTAGTACATTTCATTATTAATTGAAGTCTAAATCCCCTTTTTCGACCTCCAAGTTCATAAGTTTCAATCTATTTATCTAATTTCTATGACTTGCAACATTGGAAAGGTATTGAGGAGATCTCACATCTATCCATGCACTTTTTGTAGATTCAACCCTTAATATATTTTATTTAGTTTATTGCATATTTGCACTTTAATTAATTACTCAGACATCCTAACACCTTGAGGAGTTCTATCTTTTTGGGGGGGCTTCATTTTCAACATTGATTAAAATCTAGGAGGTTTCATATCAACTTATTCTAGTATATTATCTATTATTCTAGTATATTATCTATTTTTCTCCCAATGCTTGTTTATCTCATGGAAGATTTAGATCCATTTGAGGTACTCACTCCTCATAACTATCATACATGAAAGATCAAAATGTAGAATTTTATCCTTTCCAAGGGTTTGTGGTCTACTTTGAGTGAGCCAACCTGATTTGAGTAGAGAATATTAGATATCTTCTAACTATAGACACCTAAAAATGACTAATGTATTTTATTCTTATCATTTCATCATTATCCTTATTATTTTGTCTATTTATAATTAATTATATATTTTTTAATTATTTAATTAAGCTAACATTTTTCTCTTTTTATTATTTAATTATCTTAATATTTTTATCATATCTATTTTTAGACTACAAGAATTGGGTAGCCCCCTATAAACTGCAGTGTGCCTGGTAAACTTTTTTCATGTGACTGGTGATGCTGGCACGACACACCCTTTGATACCACAGGGATGGGAAGAGACTAGACCTTGTGATCTCTTACCTGCAATAGGATGCTTTAGCCAATCGAGCTAGGACCCCCGCCCCTTTTTATCATATCTATATTAATTAACTACTTTTTAATTATTTTGTTAATTCATCACTTGTCATTTTCCATCCAACATTAATTAAATTAAAATTCAATTTATCTTTGGTCCTTTATAGTTAAATCATTTTCAAAATTTATTTAATTAGCTAACACTCCTCTTTTAAAAAAAATTAAATTATTTATTTATCCAACTATCATTTTGAATTAAATAGATTTATTTATTTAGTTCTTCTAACTTTCCCTCCTTCGTCAAATTCAAATTTGGATCTTATCCTATCTTGAATTTTCCTATACATTCATCTTTCAAATTAATCTCCACCATTGATCAAGTATCAAGTGAAGCATATAAATAAGAAGCTTTCATTTCATTCAAACCCCCTAGCACTTTTATTGTCAAAATATCCCTAACACTCTCATGATCAAATATTAGTACTTTTACTATCAAGCATTTTCAAGCTATCATTGTCAAGCAAGCATCTATCAAAAATCCATTGTCAAGGACTATCAAGCATCAAGACTTCATTCTATCATGTTGACATCAAAGTCATGCTAAAAATATGAGAGCAAATCTACACAAGAATTCAAGTATTTATCAAAGAAACAAGAGAGTCTAAGATCTTTGCTATGGTATTATTGTTTATTATTTAATTTAATGCATAGATCTTAGGCTTTATTGAGTGATTGTTGAAGTATGAATTTTGTACTTTCATCGCATTGTTACTATTTTTTATTCGCATTTTCATCACCACAATAATAGGAACATATGTGATGAGCCTATTGGCTTGATTACATTGCATGATTCTAACATCTTGTTGTTCCACGTTGATGGGTGCACTACACCAAAGTAGGTATGAGATAAATACAAATATTTGTTCGGTAAAATTAGTGAATTGTGTGCTTCACAAATAGAGGGAAAATTGACATATCTTTCTCCTAAAATGTTTCCTCCCATTGAAGATTATTTGATTAAGTTCAAATCTTTGAGATCTCAATTGGCTAGTTGTGGGAAAGATACATATGATAATAAATGTATATTCTTGGTTGTATCTAAGTTAAAAGGATCATTTGTGATCTTTTATTCTACTTTATATTCCACCATGGATGCCTTAAGTGAAGCCTTTAACATGCCCTATATTGAGACATTTTATGACTATTTGACTAGAGAGAAAGCTAAGATTATCCAATTAGACGCACTTCCCAAGTGTTAGGCATTGTTAACACAAACACCCAAAGATAGAAAAGAAGAAACCCAAAACTAAGATAGAATCTAATGAGTCTCCCACCTCTTCTAAAGAGGATAAACCTAAGAATGAGAGACCTATGTGTACATATTACAAAAAACAAGGGTATGATGAACACAATTGTTACAATAAATACTTACAAGAGCTGAAGCACCTTATTTAGGAGCATAATATTCCATTTCCCTCAGCAATGTCTTTTATTTCATCCTCTTCTCCTACACCATCATCATCCACACAATCAAGGACACTAGGATTAGCTGATGAGGAGCATTCAGGCGGACTAGCAATCAACATCACCCAAAAACATTTTCAAGTTTGATTTTGGTTTGGTGTTTATTGACATCTCTCAACATCACAAAACTTCAAAGTCAACAAAGAATTGCAAGAATCAAACTTTTGCCGGTTTGCAGTTTTGACACTCATAGACAGTTTTGTAAAATTTATTCCCAAAAATCGATAAGAGCTAAAGAAGAATCCTTTTGCAGGGGTATTCTTGGAGGTACCATTCAAATGTGAAAAAATAATCAAGGTTATATCTTTCACCGTTTGAGAGAAATTAACGCTGAAAACTTGTGTTTTAATGCCGAGAGTGTGTTTCCGATTTACGGAAAGTTTAAATTTTCAAAATTTATAAGGGCTGGAGCAAAGTCATTTTGTGGAGGACTTGGAGACATCATTCTAAGTGTACTCATCAGTTTTTCGTACAAATCGGAGAACTTCAGATTTTTCCACCTGCAGACACCTGAAATTGTCAATTCACAAAATCAATCAATTCCAAATTTTTGAGCAAGATTGTCGAGGCAATAAAAGTTAATTTTCATATTTCATATTGTGGACAAGAAATATAAAAAGGAGGCCATTACATAAAGAACAAAAAATTGTAAAATGAATACTGAGAAAATGAAGAGTTGCTGCTTATGCTGAGAACACAGGAAACAAACAAAAGACAATTTAGCATGATAATGAAGACGAATTTAAATGTTAAAAAAGAAAAAGAAAAATGAAATGCCATATTTCCTCTTCAATTTTTGGTTTAAGAAGGTGGTATTTAAAACCATAAAGAAGATGAAAAGGCTGCATACAAGTTGAGGGGATGAAACAGCTGCAAAAATAAGTTGCACAAGAATTAGAAAGGATGATGGAGGGCTGTGTGGTAGATGTTGAGGAGAAGAGGAGAGCAGCACTGTGAAAAGAAGGCTGCGTAGAAGTGTTAAGAGATTATTTTAAAAAATAAATGATGGAAGGGGTTGTGCCAATATAACATGGCTTCTTAAATATGAGGAAGATTGCTACCAGCAACAAAACAAAGAGAGGGGCAGCACAGATAATGATAGAGGAGATTTAAAAGAAGAGGAAGGAGTAAAAAATGTATGTAGCATTAATGCAGTCGATTTGTACAGGGAAGAAATGCATGACTAAATGTAGATTGTGCAAAAAGAGGTTGTGGAGCAGGATGAAGAAAGTTGAATATGCAAAGAAAGGACATAATGTCCATCGCAGTGAGAGATGCCATTGAGGGCCAATAATTGTAATAGTTGCTTATGTAATTCTGTTTATGAAGATTGTCCAATAAAGCTGAGTGTTGGTTTATTGTTTGCTGCAATTTTTCATATTGCTTTGAAATTGTTCAACAAAATGAATTGTGAGTGTGAGTTGTTTTGTGAGAGGGGAGTACCCTCTTCCGTCATTAACCAATGGAGTTGATAAAGGTAAAGCACTTCTTGCATCTACAAGTCCCAAGTTAGGGAGATGGCTTCTTGATTTTGGAGCCTCACATTATATAGCTTCATCACAAGGTATGTTCTCTTCATTTGAGCCTTGCACTTCACCATATGTTTTATTGGGAAACAACACATATATGCATGTTTGTGGGAAATGATCTATTGACATGGGAGATGAAAAATTTAGGAATGTATTTTGTGTCCCATCCTTATCAATAAATCTCCTTTCTATCTATCAAATTACAAGCAGTGGAGCAAGGAAGACAATTGAATTCACACCTAATTTTGTGATTATCAGACTATTACAAGTAGTGGAGCAAGGAAGGCAATTGAGTTCACACCTAATTCTGTGATTTTCAAAGACTTGGAGAGTAGACATATCATTTTTGTTAGGATGGTTGATCATTGTCTTGATTGTATACCTTTTCTCATTAAATTCTCCTAATGGTAATGCAATTCCTTTGGTTGATATTCACACTCATGCATCTATTGTGAATCATATTTCCGAGGAGAATTTTGGTCACTTGAACTTTGGTGTTCTTGAGACTTGTGTTGAGCTTGTTGGGAATAGAATGCCATTTAATTGCAATCCTAAACATATTTCATGTATCTCCTAAGTCCTTGGAAAGTGTTCCCCAACACTAGGATTAGAAAGAGATTAAATTCGAATGAAATGAACATGTAAATTGACATTTGTGATTATTCCTAAATAATAGGAACTCGTGGGGACGTTCTAGAAAAGCTCTTACAAGATAGGAGCACATGGGGCGTTCACATGGAAGGTGGAACCTGTCTTGCTTCAGTTAACTATTTGGAGGATTGATAACACTTCAATAATGCATGTTTTGTTCCTACAAATTAGGGATTGATATTTACATGAGTGGAGTGGCACTATTAGTTTAGTATTAGTTCAGTTCAGTTATGGTTCAGTTATCTTCAATTACATGTAGTTATTTTGAGTTGAATGCTAGTTGATTTGAGTTGCAATCACTTCAATTGCATGACAAATAATAGGTGGATACTTTCAGTTAAGTGGGGATGATCAATCATGCATAATGTTTGCATGAATTAGTGGAGAGACATGTTTCAATTAACTAAGATTGACTTGGGTCCACCTTGGGCGTCCAAGTTGGCATCTTTTAGTTAACACCTTTTGCATGAGAAGATATTTACAAGGCTCAGTCAAGTGGGTCCATTCTTGGGCACCAACTTTGAGGTGAAGTTTGCATGATATCTTCTTGATCAAAGTTCAATTAAGTGTTCAGTTTGGGGTACCTAAATTGAGGAAGACTTTGGTTTGACTTCATATTACATTGTGGAACTCTACTTGCCCAATCTAGGTGTAGATTTTTGTGAGGAGCTTTATGCTCTTGTATTGTACAACTCTTATGAGTTTTATATGCTCATATTATTGTCTATTAATTGCAACAAGTGTATGAGAGTTTATTGCAGGTTGTGAAGAAGGATTGTTGAAGGAAATGAAACATATCAATCAAGGATTGATACAGTATTGTTATAATCTTGTTGTAAGGTTAAATAATACAAGCACTATTGATTCTGGTGGAGTTTTTTCTCGAAAGGGTTTCTCCACGTATATGTTGTGTCACTTCTATCTTCTTGTCTCATTCTTCTACAATATTTTTTCTCTTTCTACAATTGGTAAAATTGATTTAAACAGATTAATCATACACAAAGAATTGTGAAAAATAACACTTAATTAGATCTACAGTCTCATAGTTTTACAAGTTTTAAGCTACAATATTACCTTCATTTTCAAGAATTGGTATCATAACTAATGGTTGGTTAGGGTTTGGGATGCCTTTCTCTTAAAATTTTGAAGGCTTTTTGGTTGTAGTTGGAGATTTTACTATTGTGTTATTGCAGATTTGTAAAAGAAGTTTGTTACAATGAGTTCTACTTCTCGTCTAGATATTGAAAGATTCAATGGATCTAGTTATGAGATGTGAAAATTAAAAATGGAGTATCTCCTTGAAGAGAGAGATCAGTGGTTAGTTGTTTGTAAAGAGACAAATCCATCTACAATGATGTCAGATGAGGATTGGGCTAAGCTTGATAAGAAGGCAAGAGGGACCATAAGGTTATGTCTTGTTGATGGTGTTCTCTTGAATGTTTCAGATGAAGCTACCACATATAAATTGTGGAAGAGGATAGGTGATATCTATCAAACTAAAAGTCCTACTAATAAGTTGTATCTAAAAAGACAGTTGTATTCTTTAAAAATGAAAGATGGTGATTATGTTGCACATCATTTAAATGCTTTCAATTTGATTCTAAGCCAATTATGTAGATGTAAAGCTAAAAGATGAAGATAAATGCATTTTGTTACTTTTTTCTTTACCAAAGTCTTGGAAAAATCTAATTGTTGCTATCAGTGGTAGTGGTGCAGATCCTAAGATGGACAATATAATTCCCACTCTCCTATTAGAGGAGGAGGAAGTCTAAAACGGGATCCCAAGATGCTTTGTTTGTAAGAGGTAGGCCTAAGGAAAAGGAACCTAAGGGAGACAAGAAAGGAAAGGGTTAAGTCCAAAGGACGGTCTAAAACCCCTGGTAAGAGTAAGGTAAAGTGTTGGAATTGTGGGAAACTGGGACATGTAAAGAAGGATTGTAAGAACAAGAAAAAGAGTTCTAATGTTTCTACAGAGAAATCCTTGAATGACGGTAATGATGCGTTGATCATTACATATAATATTGTTAGTGATGACTTTTGGCTTATTGATTCAGGTTGCTCCTATCATATGACTCCTAAGAAGGAGTGATTCACTAAGTATATTGCATATGAAGGAGGGAATGTTTTCTTTGGAGATAATAGCACAAAAAATATTGTGGGCAAAGGAAAGGTAAAGTTGTGTTTCAGTGATGGTAGGGTTAAGACCCTTAATGATGTTTTACATATTCCAGGACTTGCTAGAAATCTACTTTATGTATCTAAGTTTAATGATTTTGGAATGCATGTGACATTTGAAAAAGGTGGTTGCAGATTGGTGAAAGGGAATATGGTGGTTGCTAAAGGATCTCGAATTGGGACTTTGTTTAAGCTTAATACCTCCAATTTGAATAAATCAGCCAATGTAACTGAAGCTAAAAATACATGTATGTTGTGGCACCATAGATTGGACCACATTGGTAAAAAAGGTCTTAGGACCATTCTTAATAAGAAATTGGTTGATGGTATTCTTGATTATAATAATGGCAAAAATGATTTTTGTGAGCATTGTGTGTTTGGAAAGAAATCTAGATCTTCATTTCCTAATGGAATAGCTAAAGCTAAAGGATTATTATAGATTTTTCATTCAAATGTTATGGGTCATGTAGATATTGACTCTATTGAAAAATCTAGATATTATGTCACATTTATTGATGATGTCTCAAGATACACTTGGATCTATTTTATGCATAACAAATCTGATGTGTTCAATAAGTTTAAAGAATTTAAGGCTTTAGTTGAGAAACAATCAAATCATAAGATAAAAGTGTTGAGATCAGATAATGGTGGTGAATATTCTTCTAAGGAATTTGATGATTATTGTAAACATGCATGAATTGTGAGAAAGAAAACTACTCCATATACACCTCAAAAAAATGGAGTAGCAAAAAGGATGAACCAAACCTTAATGGAAAGAGCTAGGAGTATGTTAAGTAGTGCTAAGCTAGATCGGTGTCTTTGGGCCAAGGTTGTAAGTACTTCTTGTTATTTAATCAATAGATCTCCTAGTTCATCTATTGAAGATAAAACCCCTTATGAAATGTCGTTAGGTAGGAAACCTAGTGTTGCACATTTAAGGATCTTTGGTTGTGAGGATTTTGTTCATGTGCCTAAAGAAAAGTGGTCTAAGTTGGATCCAAAAGCACAAAAATGCATATTCATAGCTTATGGTGAAAATGTAAAAGGTTACAAGGTGTGGAATCCTCTAACCCGAAAAATTATTTTATCTAGAGATGTGATTTTCAGGGAATTTAGATCTTATATAGGAGAAGAACAACCAAAGGAGAAGGATACTTCTCAAGCAATGCATTTTGAGATAAATACTGAGAAGCATGAAGATGCACATGTTGAAGAACAATTGGATGGATTGGATGAGGAGAGTTCATAGAGTTTTGAGATAGATGCTCATAATGAGCATATTGAGGAACAAGAAGAACCTTCTTTGAGAAGATCCACAAGACAACAAAATCCTGTTGATAGGTATATCCCACCTGATTTCTGTTGTATATTTGTCTTGATGAGTACTAATGATGAACCTAGATCTTACAGAGAAGCTTTGTCTTCAGATGAGAACAAGCTTTGGTCACAAGCTATGCATGAGGAAATAATTTCCTTGGATACTTGTGACACATGGGATCTTGAGATTTTTCCCAAAGGAAGAAAGGCCATTGTTTGTAAATGGATCTTTAAAAAGAAAATTGGAGTAGATGGTAATCTCAAAAGGTACAAGGCTAGATTAGTAGCCAAGGGCTATTCCCAAAGAGAGTGAGTTGATTTTAATGAAATCTTCTCTCCTATTGCTAAATTAACTTCTATTACATTATTTTTATCTATTGTTGTTGCTTATGACTTTGAGATAGAGCAAATGGATGTGAAAACTACTTTATTACATGGGGATCTTGATGAGGAGATTTATATGAGGCAACCTGATGGTTTTGTTGTAAAAGGAAAAGAATTATTGGTTTGCAGGTTAAAGAGATTTTTATATGGATTGAAACAGTCACCTAGAATGTGGTACCAGAAGTTTGGTGTTTATGCATTAAAAATTGGTTATGTGAGGAGTGTGGAAGATCATTGTGTTTACATAAAATTTATTGATGATCGGATTTTAATTATTATCTTATATGTTAATGACATGTTTATTGGTAACAACAAGGTAATGATCAAAAAATTGAAAGCACAACTCTCTAGCACATTTGAGATGAAAGATCTAGGGGATGCAAAATATATCCTTGGTATGGAGATCAACAAAGATAGAGGTAACAAAAAAATTTGCTTAAGTCAAAGCAACTATGTTGATACTATTTTGAAATGGTTTAACATGCATGATAGTAAACCAATTACTATTCCTTTACCAATTGGCACAAAGTTAAGTTTAGACATGGGTCCTAAATCTAATTTTGATCATGAGGAAATGTCTGAAATTCCATATGCTAATGCAGTTGGTAGTTTGATGTATACAATGGTCTGTACAAGACCAGATATAACCCAAGCAGTGGGAGTTTTAAGTAGGTTTATCTCTAACCCTGGTAAAGAACATTGGACTTATGTTAAGAGGGTGTTTAAATATTTACAAGGTACTTATGATTACTGTTTGGTTTATCATGGTGCTAATGATATTGATATTATGCACAAATGATTGGACATACATGGTTTTGTTGATTCAGATTGGGCAAGAGACCTGGACAGTTAGAGGTCGACAAGTGGCTATGTGTTTACTTTGTTTGGAGTTGTGGTTAGTTGGATGAGTAAGAGGCAGCTCGTGGTTGTTTTGTCTGCCAAATAAGCAAAGTACATGGCTACTACACATGCCTCTAAAGAGGTAGTTTGGTTATAAAAACTTGGGAAAGGTGTTGGTTTTAATTGCGAGCAAATTAGACTTGAATGTGATAGTCAGAGTGCTATTTGTTTAGCCAAAAATACTATGTATCATGCTTGTATTAAGCATGTTGATGTTCAGTAACACTTTGTGCAAGAAATGGTCGAGAGTGGGAAGGTATTGATTGAGAAAGTTGACACTTTGATCAATGTTGCAGATTATCTTACGAAACCAGTTCCTACAAATAAGTTCTCTTGGTATAGGAAGGCCATTGGCCTTGACTCCTGTACTTGATTTATAATAATGATTCCTTGTTTAGAATAATTGCAATGTATAATGTCAAGTGGGAGAATGTTGGGAATATGATGCCATTTAATTACAATCCTAAACATATTTCATGTATCTCCTAAGTCCTTGGAAAGTGTTCCCCAACACTAGGATTAGAAAGAGATTAAATTCGAATGAAATGAACATGTAAATTGACATCTGTGATTATTCCTAAATAATAGGAACATGTGGGGATGTCCAAGAAGAGCTCCTACAAGATAGGAGCACATGGGGCGCCCACATGGAAGGTGGAACCCACCTTGCTTTAGTTAACTGTTTGGAGGATTGATAACACTTTAGTAATGCAAGTTTTGTTCCTACAAATTAGGGATTGATATTTACATGAGTGGAGTGGAATTATTAGTTCAGTATCAGTTCAGTTATAGTTCAATTATCTTCAGTTGCATGTAGTTATTTTGAGTTGAATGCTAGTTGATTTGAGTTGCATGACTAATGACTTCAACTACATGACATATAGCGGGTGGATACTTTCAATTAAGTGTGGATGATCAATCATGCATAATTTTTGCATGAATTGGTGGAGAGATATGTTTCAATTAACTCAGATTGACTTGGGTCCACCTTGGGCAGCAAAGTTGGCATCTTTCAGTTAACACTTTTTGAATGAGAAGATATTTACAAGGCTTGGTCAAGTGGGCCATTTCTTGGGTTCCAACTTTGAGATGAATTTTTCATGATATCTTCTTGACCAAAGTTCAGTTAAGTGTTCAGTTTGGGGTGCCTAAATTGAGGAAGACTTTGGTTTGAATTCAGATTACATTGTGGAACTCTACTTGCCCAATCTAGGCGTAGATTTTTGTGAGGAGCTTTATGCTCTTGTATTGCACAACTCTTATGAGTTTTATATGCTCATATTATTGTCTATTAATTGCAGCAAGTGTATGAGAGTTCTATGAGAGATTATTGCAAGTTGTGAAGAAGGATTGTTGAAGGCAAGGAAGCATATCAATCAAGGATTGATAGAATATTATTATAATCTTGTTCTAAGGTTAAATAATACAAGCACTATTGATTCTAGTGGAGTTTTTTCCTGAAAGGGTTTCTCCACGTATATGTTGTGTCACTTCTACCTTCTTGTCTCATTCTTCTACAATCTTTTGTCTTTTTCTACAATTGGTAAGATTGATCTAAACAGATTAATCATACACAAAGAATTGTTACAAAGAACACTTAATTAGATCTACAGTCTCATAGTTTTATAAGTTTTAAGCTACAATATTACCTTCATTTTCAACAAAGCTTTCACCCCCTCCACCTCCTAATTCTTCAAACTTTATTATTTTCATGGCTTCTAGTACATTAGTTCAACAAGATGATCATAGCCTTTCAAATTTAATTTTGAGGGATGATTATTTAATAGGTATATCAAATTTATTTTGTAATTCATATTGTAGATTTTTAAGGATATCCACTTTCTCTTTGCCTAAGGGGATACATTGTAACAAGCCCATTGTTTTACCTATTGTTTTCACCCAAGTTTTAACCCATATGTGAACAATTTAAGTTTACCAACACATAGTAATAAAAAAATTCAATTCAATAGCATAGATGTATATTTGAAATAAATCCATTCCAAATTGCATTGCATGAATAAAGTAACATTACATAATCCCATGTAATGAATTCATCTTTCAAATATAATTTACATAAAGTTGCAAGATCATAATTGCTTAACATAGCTTACAAGAGCTTACATGGATTCCAAGAGCTAAATGGATCAAGAGTATAATTGGTCGAGATGTCCCCTACTAGAGCATACATCCTCAAATTTTGGTTGTTGACTGCATGAGGGAGAGTATCACCCAAGTGTTTTTCCTCCAACCACAGACTTATTATAGTCCCCCACACATCTACCTAACTGGTAAGATGGCCCTACCCTTTAAGGAAGAGGTTGGTTTGGTAACCCTCATAATAATATTAGCCTGCTTGAGTATGGTGTTATGTCCTACATAGCTAGTGTTGTCATACAGTGGATACCCACCTACATGCATGGCATTCCCAGCCTAGTTATGCAATACTGGCTCACATTGAACCAACAAGTGTATGCAGTGGCAACTTACACTACTTTGGCCCAAAGATTTGATCATATATATCAAACTCGCTTTCTAAGGAGTGGTGTCTCACTTCTATGAAATGGATGTTGTATGTTCACCCACCCCTTTGCTCGATTTGATAAATAACATGACCATAATAACTCTTGATGAGATTATTCCATGTACCTCATAACATGATTACATCCCAAAAGTTAATGTACATTCAAGTGATCTAACTGACCATCTAGGTTATTCCCAACCTTGGTTTGTCCTAATCCCAAGAATAAACCTCATTACACACATGGGTTTATATAACATCCCAAACTAATAATATAAACATAATATATATTATACCATTTCCCAACATTTCCATTCATGCAAGCATACATTTGGCTTATGATATCCTAGATATTATGATAATAACATCTAGTTTTCACTATTTGACTACTACCATCAAATGCTACAAACATGCATATCAAACTAATATGATTTCTCTCATCAACATGCCCTTTGATTATTCTATGTTTCTCATGGTTGTTTCCAAGTTATCCTATAAGGTTTCTATGTTTTGATGTTCAATAAACAATCATAAATCCTTTCTTTCAATATGACGCATATATTCACATGTTTACAATGTACACTAAATTCATATCTAATCTAGAGTACATTTTCTTCTTGAGAGGAGTTTGTGCTTCTGCACCTTATAGTCTCCTAGTATTATGGCTTTGGGTTGTCGAGATGTAAAATTCTCTTCTTTAAGACTAGGATACAGTGAAAAGGTATAGACTCTTGGTCAAGTATAAGATAATAGCATAATTAGAAAATATATATCACTAATACATTTTTCAACCCTATTGTTGAATATCAATGTAATCATATTCAAGTGTATAACCTAACCCTAGGGAATAAACTATTCTCCTGCGTTCAAGGAAATATGAGCAACCATTCAAGGATAAACCGCCAACATGGTTTGCATAACATCATAACATATCAATGATGACATATCTAACATGCTATCATTCTCATTGTATTACTAACATCATAATTCATGCAAACATATAAGTAACAATGCAATCATCTTGGTATCATATACCTTCTAGATAGTTTAATATAACTACGTCATAAAATCATGACAATCATTATAACTATTTATGTATCATACTAATAAGATACCTCAAAACTACTTATATCCAATCTAGCTCTATGCACAAGCTTGATTCATTAACTATAATAACAAACAATAACTTGCACAAGCACTAGTAATCGATCAACTAAAACGTAATTCAACATAGAAAGGAGTAATGTATAGATGAACTAAGCATGCCTGGAAATTTAGCTTCCAATGAAGAAACTGCCCTCAAAGTTTAATCCTAAAGACTTTGCTTGTTGCTCCTTCCACTTTCAACTTATCTCCAAATCTAACCTCTTTCCCAACACTCAAAAACTCACAAACAAATAGCTCTCAAACACTTAAAGAAATCTCTCTCAATTCTCATAACTTGCACTCAACACTGCTTTGCACAAAGAAAAAATACAACAAAATAATAACAATGGGAACAAATGAATTCCAAAACGAATACCAAATACTAAGAGGATACCCTCTATTTATAAGAAATTCTAAGAAACTTAATGCTACAGTTTATCTCCCATATTTGCCACCTTTTCCATCCTATTGCCACCTTTATCACTGAAAACACAAATTCAAAGCAGACTCCACGTCTAAACAAGTCGACTAAGAAAAATGAGGTAAAATATGGTAGGTAAGAGAATTGAAATTCTAACACAAACTATCCAAGAAAAACCAGTTTCTAATACATGACTGAGTTACCTCTTTCCAGACAACTCATGGAAAATTTACTAAGTCAAACATTCATTGTGGTAAATCCTTCTAGCTTTCTACTACTCAGTGTGGCTTATAATCTTGCTAGGTTTTGTTTATGGTACCTAGAATGGAAGCTACTAGTCAAATACAAAACAACTTTATAAGCTTTCTGCCAACTCGTGGCCTTTGACCAAGTCTATGCCTTTGTAACAACTAGATGTGGCTTTTAATAAACACAACTTTAACATTTAAATACATTCCCTTTTACATGGTGCGACAATACAATTTTAGCTTTATTTCTCATACTTTGCATTATCATTGACTCACTTATGCACTATCTTTAATTTTAGTATATGTGCATGGTTTAAGATTATTCACAATTTATACTATGTTCATAGTATCGCATAACATATGTGTACCATTTAGTTTGAAAATTGTTTATTTTATTCACATGTTATATGTGTAGTGTTTGGTTTAAACTTGCTTATTTACTTCACGTTATGTATGCGATGATATCTTATCATATCATTCAATATATATATATATATATATATTATAATACTTTTTCATTATAATATATATGTATTAACGTATCTATTAAAATCATTCAATTTCCAATCATATGTATAACTGAGCCTCCCCAGGCTCTTATTTTGGATACCTCTTCTGTTGATCATTTGCTGCATCGGTCTGTTGTCGATGTGCAGTCGCTTCCTGCTCGTCCCTCGCTCAACTCGGCTGGTACGTTGATCACTTTGGTCTCCTCTTCTTCGCTGTTGATGCCCATGTTGCGTGGTGGCTCCTCGCCCATGATGGTTGTTGACGATCCTCTCCCCTTGCCCTGCTCGGTGGTTGTTTTTGAGCCTCCTTGGTCTGTTGTGTTGTGCATGAAGAAAGGACTCCCCAAACCCATTGCTTCTCTGCATCCTCGGGTTCTGGAAGTTGGCTTGGTCCCCTCTAGTTCCTAAGCTGTTTCTTTTCAGTTTCTTTGTTTTTCTACAACTATCTGTCAGTTGTTTCTGTTTGTTCCTATAGTTCAATTTTGTTTTGTTCTATGTTGTCCTTTGGGCCCTTTGTGAAGGGTACGACACCCTATAAAATGTTGCTTACCTTTTCAAAAACATCTTATAATAAGTAAATATATTTATTGATAAGTATATATATGAAGTGTGTATATATATATATATATATGTCCAATCGATTTCCCATGTACATGATATATCCACGTATGAGTATACGTAAGTATTTCTACCTTCGTATGTGCACACATGCATATGCTCATATACATGAGTTATCACCTATATACATATATACATTTAATATATGTACATATCAATTAATATATATAATACATGAAGTAGAGCATATACCCAATACAAATATTTAGTCACTTTAATACAAACTACAGAGACAATCAATGAAAATCAAAGACAATTACATAAAAATTCCCATCATCCCAAAAACTATGACCAAGCGTTTACTTACCGAATCTCAAACTGATTTGACTTAACTTGACTAAACTAGGTTGTGAGTGTGTGATAACTCAAGTAGATACATTAGTGGTTTCCATACCAAACTCCTCCCCTGGGTGATACTCTCCCTTTCCTCACTGGAGGGCTTGATTCCTTCATGCATCCAACTTAGTGCATCATAAACATAGTTAGCCGATCACATGAAAATCATATTCATCATATATCATTAAATCATTAAATCATTAAAAAGTAATAACATCATAATACATATTCATGTATTTCATTCATCCATTGAACACATTAAAGTCATAATTTTGCATTAATATCATATTTACTCATAAAGGTAAAAGAAATATGGTAACTAAGAAATGGGGTGTAACATGCATGTTGTTTGTAGTCATTGGATTCTCTTTTATCTTCAATCATTCAGCATTGGCATATGAGCTACTTTATTATGGTGGGATATATAGTCTCACTCTTTCTCTCCTACATAGAGAATATCTATTGAATAATTGTGACGTATGTTGTCCTTGGGGGGTCATGTTGAGTCCTTTAGTCATCACTTCCATTACTTGTACATGTTTGTTTTCTTACATTCTCTCTTTAAGAGAGGGGTTTTTCCCATAGGGTTTATCTCCTTTTCTCCATTTGTGAGAGATATTTTGTTCATGGGTACCTAACATGGTCTAGTAGTTAGGAACCATCTTTCCACCATCTTTGCATCTTTACATTCATGCATTTTTTAATTATCATAAGTTGAAATTTAATGGGCGTTGTTGGTGTGAATAGAGTGTTTTACTTAACTAGTTCACCTATTATGTCCTATTCACATATGTTCACATGTTAAGTTTACTTATGACTTTAGGAATCTTTGTATAAGTCTCTAATACACATGTGATCTTATCTCTAGTTGTCTCATGGCATAATAGTAAGATACTTGTCACAATCTTGTCTTATCCTATCTCTCAATCTCGCCTATAAAAACAAGGCCTCATATGTACATTAGGAAGTATTATTATATTTGATTCATTATGATCATTGTACCACTATCATAACTATCTTTGGTTTTACAGGTGATCCTAGGAGCTTGAGTCCTTGTGTGACTTTTACATGCTATCAAATTTTTTATCATCTCTTACATATATCATTATACTATATATGGATTCTTTAATTTGCAAGTACTGTTTTAAAAGCATCTCTCTAGTAGTGTTGTGCATAATATCTATTTAGAATTATTGAATAAGAAATATCCAAGTCAAGCCTACATGTGGAACATTGAAAGTGGATGTGAATTGTTAGGATTAAGGTGCCATCTACCTTGTAAATCCTATTTCATGGTTCCAATACCCTTAGAAAGTGTCCCTAGGCACTTAGGGTGTAATTAAAAAATAATTTATAATATTTATTTTCACCATTATTTGTAATACATTCATAAGGGGTGATGGGTTCCACTAGCACATGTATAAAGGTGACTTATGGACATGAATATTTAATATTGTTTTCCCCACATGTGGATGTCTAGAATGTGATGGTAACAGACAACTAAATTGGATAAATGAGTGACTATTGAGCTTCTTCAAGTAGGAACTTGGAAAGAGGCAACAAGTGTCTCTTGGTATTCCATCTTTTGTGGCATTTAATGTAATGTCTCATTTTTGAGCATGGGCACCCAAGTTGGAGGAAAAGTATTAGAGCCAAAATCGGTGTCCTTTCACATTTAGAGGAGGCAATCCAAGGCCTGCAACATTTGGAATGAAGATTCATATTTGGGCACCATGTTTGGTTCTTAAGACCTCTTCACAAATTAGTTGTAAGCATTTTGAAAGATTTTGAGTAGAAAAATATGACAAGTTTCTTATTTTTTAAAGATTTTTCTTCACCATATTTAATGATGTAAATGTAATAGGTATTTGAGAAATGTTGTAATATTTTTTAAATCAATGCAAACTTGGTCTTGCATTAGTCATTTTTGTGTTGCACGTAAATATTTATAAGTTTGACTAAGGATTATTAAGTAGATATTTTTACATAATATTGTATCCTTGTTGCATCTTCTTGTCTAGTATTTTAATAGTCGCGTTTGACTCTATTACCAATAAGAAGATGATCTTGCAAACTTAGGCCTTCCACGTCATTTTAAAACACAAAAATCAATCACTAATAGTGTAAAAATAGGAGTAGATTCATATGTGTTGTTCATGACTCACTATTGAAACCAAGGAAAACCTAATGAAAGCCTAATTGCATGTTTTTAAAGAATCATGTTCAATACAGTCATACTTTGCCAATGTTTGTAGAAGTGTAAGTGAAACCATCACAAGGAATTTGAGCTTTGTAATCATTTGTTAAAACATGTGCAAAGTATTTATCAATTATATAAAGGTTATTGCAATTGATCACCCTTGACCTAGTAATAGTTATTTAGAGTCAAGTGTGCAATTTGTGTACAACCGTTGTTTGTAAATTTTGGTTGTCCATTTTGTTCAATTTTAATATCTGTTAAGACACACCTCTGAGAACACTTTCTTGAGTTTAAACTGAGCTCAAAGAATAGGAGAGATTATCCACTCTCAAAATTAGCTTTTAATTGTCCTAAATCTATTGATGATGTTCTTCTTCCCTTCTTAAAGACAAACCATAGCCTTGAAGGTGGAGAAAAGATCTAAGATCTGAAAGAACTATTTGGAAACCTAACATAATGATATTAAACATTATCTCAGAATAAAACCAAAACTACATGAAAATTAACATAGATGGTCTCTTCTTATGAATTTAAAAAAAAAAAAAACATAGAGATAGTTTCTTTTTTAAAAGCAATATTGGCTTCCTCACCTAAATCTGGCTAGCCCGAAAAAATCCAAACTATATAAAAATATCAGGGTATCACCCCAAAAAATCCAAACTAATCCAGTTTTACAACCATTTAAAAAAATGCGAGAATGCTAAAATAGAAGATTGAATGAAGACCACCCTTTTATAACCGGACGATCACCTTATCTGGTTACAATTTGATCAGTGAACAAGACAGAATATCATCTACTCTACGTGTTCAGCAGAATAATATCATGCATTCGAAATGGCCACGGCAATAATGACTACTGCTTCTGCAACTCTGGTCAGTAGTCCTATTCACCCTCTTCGACACTTCAGCGAAAAAACACATTATAAAATCGCTCACACAGGGGTAATTAACTCTACCCAATTTTCAAACTCCTTGTTTTCTATTTTGATATACAACCCGTTGATCAATTCCTCAATTTTACGAAGGCCCAGGTTCAGTGCTACCAGGGATCGCGTTTCAGTATAAGTCACAGTCAAAATCAGGCTAAGGTTACAATTCCTTTTATTTCAATTGCAATTATATTGAAGATTCCATACTAATTATTGGACTAGTCAGAATGTATTAATTTATTTAGAAGATTGTTTTTATGGTTGCCCAATATTAGTTTCTTCTTAATCTATATTGTCTTGATTTTAAGAGTTTATGTAATCGGTAATGACTGCAAATATCTGTGCCATTACGTAGGGTGGAAGCAGGCTAAGGGCAGGTTCATGGAGAATTCATGCTTTTCCAGATTTGTCGTGGTATAACTTGGCAGTTGAGCAGCTGCCAGAGATAATAGAAAGGTCAAATTGGCATCTAGACGAACAAGGCACTAAGAATGTTTGTAAGACCTTAATCTGTGTAACTTAATTTTGTGTGAAAAGAGTTTTAGCTTAGAGTGGTATTCTCCTCTGCCTCCTCGGCTTGCTATTAGATTTCAAATAAGAATTGATCTCTTTTCAAAGAAAAATGGTTAACCGCATAATACGAAACTTCCAAGGTGCTATAGAACCAATTGAAGGAAAAATGGAGTACTGAACAGGTTTCTTGAGGGCTTGAGGAAGTAAGAGTGCTTGTAAGGTCTACCATATCAATGTTTCCAGCAAATTTGTTATGCGTAGCTTCCCAGGAGTTTCTCAAATTTGGGGTTCAGCAGCATTGTATCTTTTAGGGCATGCTGAATCATTTCATGAGGGGGAATCATTTAGCCGAGTTTGGTATATCTTCACGAAGTCTTTCCGACTACGTTGTGGAATAACTAGCTTGTAATAACAGTCCTTCCTGAATGTAGGAGCAGTTCTTTCAAAGTAGAAAATTGTATGGGTGATGTACGTTGACTGAATTAAGGAATTTGGAAATTAGACAGTTTAAAGCACATTTTTGTAACAGCCTTGTAATTTTTATTTTTTTGGTCTTTTCCTTAGTGCTATTAGCACCCCTCCCTGATGGATCGGCTAAGCTACTAGAATGAATAGATCAGCGGCTTTATGCCCACTAAGTCTTGAACTTAGGTCCTTTATGACACCGTCTTAAACTTAAAGACATGCCGAATGCACCCAATTTTATAATTTTCCTGCTTAACACATCGTATTTGAGCCTTATTTCTTGCTAAATGTTTTTCCCTCCAACTAAGCTACTTGGATTTTGTTTTGCATGATAAATTCAAACAGTTTGTGCCCCATTCGATTCCGCAGGACAATATATAGCTGGAAAAGATACCAACTTTGAAGCTATACCTTAGAAATTTATAAAAATGTTTTGAGTTTATATTCGTCAATAGGTTTTTTTGAGTTCAATACTGAAATCTTGTGAAAATTGGTATTTTTAACACTGAAGTTTATATTTTGCTATATATAGTTATGAACTTGATCAATTTTGAGATCAGAAAATAGTGCTACTGGAATGCAGAATTGCATCATTGGGTACTATTAATAGTGTCTTTTTAAGATCTAAGACAACACATTTGCGGCGATAACTACTTTAGTACAGTGATCACTAATGATCTGCAGTTTTCCCCTGAAGATATCTTAATCTCATAGTTATAGGATGAGGATAGTGTTGTCTTACATGATCGATATCCAAACTTTAAGTGTTCATAGAACCGTAGAAATTAGCTGATGTTATATGCACTCATAATATAATATTATTAGGTCTATTACACTTCACAAGTACTGTATTGGCTTAAGATTTGCCCTATAGCCAGTGAACTAGATCAATCCTAAGCGTGTCTTTTGTCCTCAGAATATTTTTTACATATTTTTATGAAGTACTTAACTCATTATTACAGTAAGAATGCTATGCTGAAAGGAAGCTAGGTAAAACTAGGAAACTTCCTACAGTAACCCAATGAGACAAGTAATGCTAAATAGAAATAGATCTAACAATTTTACAAAGAATGAGCACCATGACACAAAATTACACACATAACAAAAGGTATACCTGTGAAAATCCTTTTGCTACAAAACTCAACATCAAGGAGCACTCAATGCATTATCTTCAATACCTAGATTACAATACAATATCAGAGTAGCAGTTCTTTCAATAGAAACCTTCAACCTGTGTTTGAAGAAAATCTAGCAGAATAACCCCTACAAATCTTAATCTACAAGTGTGTTATACCTCCATCTTGAGCATCCAATAAATAGAGCATGGCCAAATTGGAAACCATGAGCCAAATCTAGGAGCACAATTTTCCCAAATTGGTCTTTCCAATTCCAACACCACTCTCATGAAGAGTCAAACTACTGGGAATAGTATATAACTCCTGATGTCATAGATTCCACCCACCAAACTTGTTTGCTCTATTTTGGACTATTTAAACCTACAAGATGCTCTTGCATGTCATAAACTAGTTAAGGTCATCCACATTCCACCTATTCTACTTTATATCTCCCTTACACATGCTCTTGCACATCTTGCAATGTCATAAATGCTCTTATACATCTTATATGACATAGATGCTTTTACACATGTCATAATACAATAGCCAAGTGATGTAATGTGTTGTACCAAGGATTCTTGAGATTGCTTCCAAGTGAGGTGTCCTTATCCATGTGGCCCCAAATTTACAACATATTACAATATTAAATATCATAGTTTACATACTCTCCGAGTAGCCGAGTAATCTCCAAAAAGTTTGCATGCCGAGTAATTTCTACTTTTACTCGAGGGCAGTAGGCAGATGGATTTGCTCCCGTCAAATTATCGAGTAATCGCCAGTAGCTCACAAAAAACCCACAAACTTGGCATGTTTGTGTGCGTATAAATATGTCTATGTGTGTATATGCATGCAAACTTGGCATACTGTGTATATTTATAGATATGTATGTGTGCATAGTGCAGTCATAAGTATACACATACATAAATATCCACACACATTTTCCGAGTATTTGCCGAGTTTTTGCCGAGTTTTTGTCGAGTATTTCCCAAGTTTTTCCCGAGTCAAAATTTTTGGGCTTGCCGAGTACTCTCTGATTCCGAGTATGTAAACTATGTTAAATATATTGTTTTTGCAGACATGCAAGGTTTATAACACCTAATCCTAACATATGCATGGGTGACAATTTTTTTATATTTTTTATTAAAAAATTTATGTGGTCCACAAGTGGTTAAAAATTCTTTCTAGAGGTAGTCATGATTAGGTTTTCACTGAAAGTAATTTTAAAAGGGTTTTACGTATAGTTTGTGTTGTAAAGGGCCAAGGAGCCTAGATGGCATACTATGGAAATTTAAACAAGCTGACAATTCAAGATTATCTATTGGGATATGGAATTTGTCATCTTCGAGTAAGAAATGAATCCATTTTGTGTACAAAAGGGTTAGCTATGCAATGCTCATATTTTGTTAGATCTGAGAGAGGGGCAATATAGGCACATGTTTGTACGTTTTCTTATCCCTTGGTTTTAAAAAAGTCAACAGATGAAAATGATTCAGTTCAAGATGAAAAAATTGTCCTTTGTGTTCTTTGAGAGTCATAATAAGGACTCAAATAGAATCCTTGGCACATGTTTTCAATGTTTCTAAACATTGGAGCGAATCATTGTTCAATTGAAGAATGATGTTTCCTTATTTTTCCTTTCTGTATTTTTGTTCCAGTCGGAGGAAGCATTTCTATAGAGAGATTGTTATGGATATTAGGTCCAACAATATTAGCCTTGTCTTTGGAGCAAGTTTCAGTCATGACCGCTCTCATCCATTATTGTTGATAGAAGAGACTTGATTATTATATAAGATCAATGGTTGTGGGAAAAATCTTAGCCTTGTCCTTGGAGCAAGTTTTAGTCACAACTATTCTTGTCCATTATTGTGGACTCAAGAAGCTTGATTATTATATCAATCAAATATTGTAGGCTTAGTTCACACAGTGCACTGAGGAATAAACCTCAAAGGAAGCATTTCTGGCAATTTTTTCCATAATAAATGATGGCTCATTTGACTAATAACCTTGCCTTTGATGTGGTAGTTCCCATTCAACTGGAGTGTAATGGAACTCTTGGACTACCGAGCTTATGACATGGCATCCAAAGCCAAGGCCTGCTATCCCTCTGTTCTTTTGTATCTGATTTGTAACATTTAAGTATTACATTACAGAAGAGACAATTTTTGTTACCGACCAGTCTTACTGTCATTGTGACACAGAAATCTTGAAGTAGTAGAGGGCTAGTTTGTAATGCACCTACTCAGCCATTACAAATGGAATATAATGCTCATATATCATCTGAACCCTCAAGTTGAGAAGAGAATCAATGACCATATTTATTTTGGCAATCTCAAGGAACTATTTGTCATTCCTGCTGATATCCTATTAGGAATCAGATTTAATAATTTATGGGTGCAAGTGCAACCAACTCTACCTTATCCTTTCTGCCCAATAATGAGAGGGGAAGTTACATTCCCTTAGAGAACTTAATGGTCCACACATTGTCTTTATTCAAGATAGCCTAATGGGCTTACAAACATCCTTAATTATAGGGGACCCAGGTTTTGTTCTTGACATTAAGCAAGCCTACAAAATAAAATCACAACCACTGAAGCACCGACTTTCATTATAGAAATATTTTGCATCTAAGGTTCATTTGTTCATGCAATCCTAATAAAAAATTGATGTCTCTTTGACATAACATGGTTATCACATAATAAACAGCAAGGATCAGCCACTTTGTACTTCAAGCATATGATACTAAAGAAGAATACTTAATATAAAGTGAGCTGAAATAGAAGCAAACCGTGATATAAAAGATATACATTGAAACATTTAAATTCCAACAGTTGTCTGCTATGTGTACAATGAGAGAAATTAGAATTGCAGTGTTTTGATTGGGCCCCAATTGGGCCTGTCATATGATTTGATGTGGATTTCCTTAGTTAAATCTAAAGGGCTCACATGATGTAATTTTGGTATGATACCTTCCTCACATGACTTGTTCAACATTATGTCTTTTGATTTAGATGCCTTGTTTAGTTTGCATGCCTTATGATACCAATATCTTAATGTTTATGTGAACGATCTCATAGGTGAAGGTGGCCCTTCTTCTTACCTTTCAAGCATTTGACCTAATGTTCTTTGTTGTTGATGAATTTAACTGCTATGTTAACGGTCCGCCCCTTGGGGCCCTCAGGTCCTGATCCGATCTGACCCAGGTCCGAGGTTTGAGGTCCGGGTCCAGTCCCCTGTGGGTTTGGACAGGGTCTGGCCCATAGACTATGGGTCCGACCTTGCCGAACCCGAGCAGACCTGCAACATATTTCGATTGTTTTTACATAAAATATTAAATAAAGCCCCCCAACCTTAAAATGATGTCCGCCATGAAGGTTTGTGTGGCTTTGAAGGTCTTAATTTGAGTCTTATTGTGAATGCAAAATGATGTACACCATGAAGGTTTGTGTGGTTTTGGAGGTCTTAATTTGGGATTGGTGGTGGTGGTTTTGCCCCTCAACCCCACCTTGTATTACGACATGCCGAGGACGCTACCCCTTGACCCCATGAGGGGCGCTACCCCTCGACCCCATTGGGGGAATTGCCCCAGACCCCCATGAGGAGCGCTACCCCTCAACCTTGTTGGGGGCATTGCCCCCAGATCCCCACAAGGGGCCCTACCCCCAGACCGAGGGGCATTTCCCCTCAACCCCATTTCGGGCATTGCCCCCAAATTCCCATTGAATTCATTTGATTTGCCATGTACTCTCCAAGTCCAAGTTTCCAAGTTTGCCTACAAGTCTTCATCTATAATACCGTCATCCAATTGGACAATCTTCCTTGATGCTTACTTGCAAGGAGAAATGCAGCATTGTAGTTAATTTTAATATATAATACATATGATGACATTTGAGTTTGATTAATTGACATTCTAATGTTTTTTATTTTTATGGTGGTTTTGTTTATTATACACTGTATGATGCTATGTGTGGTATTTTGAACTTAATTACTATTGTAAATATGTATATATTTTTAAATTTTTTATGTTTTTGTATGGATGAATCCAAAACGAACCCAACCCCAAATTTTTTTCGATCGAATCCATGAACCGAACCCTTGAACCCAAACCAGTAACTTAGCTTTGACAGAATCATCACACTCTTCAGAAATCAGCTTAGGGAGCAACAGTTTTGAGCTTGTTATTGATCATCTTTGAGATGATCTTGTACACTATATCACCAAGGGAGATAGGCCTAAATTCTTTAGAATCATGACATATTCCTTTAAGTCCTTAGGTTATGTTTCATTGTTTCGATGTTCACTGCAATGATGTGAAGTGTTTGTATATGCATTACTTGTGATTGGATGTGAACTAATTGACGTTATTGTATTCCTATATTCTTCTACAAAATTTCTTAGTCATTCTGACAGTAGGGTGTAAACCAATTTTAATTTCTTTTATTTTATGATTATTGATAAGTTGCATACATGTATCACCTTTGTCACTAAACAGATGCTTTCACTTTCATGTGTACAGATACTTTTTATATATGTTTCACCATCTGGGGATTCTGTGTTTTTGGATCTATGAAAGTAAGTTGACTTGAATGGGGCTCTTCTTTGTTGGAAACATTTGCACTAGCACTATATTTTCGTTTTTGTTTCTATTACAGAGCATGGATAAATCTATTTCATTCTCTACCTAAATATGAATTATCATGTTCATCATAATGAATAACATATATTCAATTTTTATTAATTTGTAAATTTTGAGAAAAAAACAAATAAGGATATTTTGTGTAGGACCCATTCTATGACGGTGACCCATACCGAAAAGATGGTGGAGATGGATCTCAAAATTGGATGTATGAGAAGGTGAGGAAGACAATTTAAGTCTTGCATCTGTTCTATAATGGATATAATTTGAAACATTCTCCAAGACAGCATGCTGTTGTATTATCATCTTCATAACATAACTAGTCTCTCCATACTCAAAATTGTAATCTTTTTACAGATTGATTATTTGGATGTTTGACCTTTAGTCCTTTTGGTCTGTGGAATCAAAAAAATTATAAGCATATGTGCATATACACACACACACACACATATGCATATATATACATATAGACTCAAGGAGTATAACACTATTTCTATATATGTAACAACAATGTAGCTATGATCATTTTGCAGGAAGAACAGGATGAAGCATCAGCAAGGGAGGAACTCTTGAGAGAGGAGTTAATTCAGGAAATAGAGAGGAAAGTTGGAGGGCTGAGCAAGCTTGAAGAAGCAGAGAAAAAGGAGAAGGAACCAGTCTAACTGACATGCCATAGTCAGTAATTGTAAAAGAAACATTTTTTCATCTCTGCCAGCTGATCATTGTATTTGTCTATGCATCTATTGATCCACTATAGTTTGAAATGGATGCTTACCATTGTATCCGATGATCCTATGGTTAGAGGATACATCATACCACAAAAAGGATAAAAAATGTAAGAGACCTGGTTATGGCCTGTAAAAAGTCCACCAGTAATATTGCTCAAGAATATTAAAAAGAGAGAAACGGTGTATGCTAATGATCAGCCATGGCATAGGAAAAAACACAAAAGTGTACACTGTTAGTAATTTGTATACTAAGCATCTTAGTTATTGACTGTTGCCAACTAATGTCAACATGATTGAGGCACGGTTGTAAGGGTTATGCATGTTCTTTTCTATTCTTCCTTGTTGGTCATTTACCAATAGTCTTTGCTCTTCACAACCACTTTTTAGCCCTAACATCCCCAGTTGTAAAAATTTACCATGTTATCAAAATTTATGATCGATTCCACTTGCAGCAATCACCCCCTAACTAATTGTGTTACATGTATAATGTTAATTTAGATGCGATATAGATCTGATAATCTGGACTTTTTTACTTTATCAGGGATAGATCTGACAGTACAGATCTATAGCTTGAAGATAAATCCAATCAATATATCTGTTCAGTTGGTTCTCTAGTTGGTTGGTTCAGTCATCAGTGTTTGGTGGTGTTCTGTATTCGGAAGGTTGGCTCAGTCTTGGGAATCATTTGTGGGAATGGAAATACTTTCTTAATCATTCAGTGTTCAGTGTTGGGAATATAATTTCTGTTGGCTTCTGTCCATCTATGCCAAATCCAAAAGTTGGTTTGGTAAATGGTTTGGTTCAATGGGAATAGTTCCATGACTAATCAGTTTCTGTGGTAGGTTCAATGCCCACCATATTGGAATTCCATACTGCATTGGAAGAGAAGAATGGTTCAGGAGGGTGAGGAGGGGGAAGAAGCAGAGGATTTCCTTCGATCTTTCAATCAAGAGCTTCAAGGCTCTCAATTTTGAATTATTTGTTGCATTCACACCTTGGCCTCCTTTGTTGTGAGAGGCAATTATGACTTACTAGAAATTCATTAGTCTGATAAACTATTCTACTTGTTGATAGTGTCTATTGAATAGAAGTCGAACTCGTCATGTCCACAAGTAACAATTCATTGCTTTGATATTTTAATATGGGAACTTAACATCATCAGCAATTCATTACATAACATTCTAATCCCTTACGAGGGATCTAGAAGATAGACCGGAAACTTTAGCATACAAGATGGTGACATGACAAATTCAGAAAAGCGAAAAAGTTAAATGGCTATCTGTAGAACTCTAAAAACTCTCATTTCACTATATCTATGATAAAGAAATGGTCTTTTGTGCAAGAATATGATACGATGAAGTTAACAATCTTAATGTGTTGAGCAACTGAATAGAATAGAGATTGCTGGTTTATAGAATGGCTTTTCTTGTAAATTGTCTCTTCAAGATACTTGGAGACATTATCTGAAGTTCAAGGATGCACTTACTTCCATAAAGTTCTACAAGATGGTAAAATTTATTGTAATGTGTTAAGGGTGCAACTAACATGTGATAAAGAAACTATAAGTCAAGTTGGGGTGTCAGAAAAAATTGAAACTTGTGAATTTTAAGCAGCAATCTTATGAGAGTGTGCACGAGAATAAATTAAGGTGAGTCAAACAAGTGATGGGGATAAACCAGCGTATGCTAGATATAGAGAATGTGGCTTTAAAGCTATTTTTTTCTTTAATATGCAAAGATTGTTTCATAATAATTAGAAATGTGAGGATGTTTCTGGTCTTAACATTTCATTGTTTCTTCCTTTCCGTGATTAGTTTTACCCTGTTGAATGAAGCAAGGGTGGGCTTGTATGGGAATTGCTTATGAGGACGTTCTTGTTCTGAAAGGACTAATAATGATATGTACATGCTTAAAGCTTTTCAGTTGATCGGGAGGTGTTATGGCTCCTATAATATGGTAAATTAAACTACTTGAATGCTAAGCAGCTTAATTTACATAATATGCTAATGTTCTAACTAGACTAACATTCTAGTCTAATTAGAACATCTGGAGTTGAAATTGCTATTGCTTATGAGAAAAGGAAATACGAAATAATGGAAAGCTAGAAAAAGAGAAATCAAATACATAAATCAACTACAGAAATAAACCCTAGAGCTACAGACGGTTTGCAAGATGAATCTGGGAGAAGTTTAGTTCAGATGTCAGTGTGCTCATGCTATCGTCTCATATCCGTGCTGTCATCCAAGAACAATAAAAAATTGAACTGTTTTTATAGACTTCAGAAATTCTTGCACACAAGATCCCAATGCACTTAAAATAGAATCTGGAAATGCTATAGAAACAAGAGAAAATAACATTTAGTATTGTCTAAATCTATAAAAGTAAGCAAATGAATTGTAAAACAAAATTCTGTAAATAGAAGAGATATCACAGAGATGAAGGATGCGAAAGCTCTACACGAGTGAGCCTCTAAGAATACGTGTAAGCTAGGATAGAGAAAAGGTGAGTGACTACTTGGGAGCTAGCCAAACTGGTCAAGCTCCTATTTTGATTTAAATCAAATGATACCAAGAAGATTGGATTCGGTGTGTGATCTTAGTCATAGAAGAACATCTATATGATAGTAAACTATAGATATTAATAACCTTGGTCTGCAGAGCTAACAATATCCTAATGTGCATGAAAGGAAATATGGGAGATGAAACCCCAAAATACCAACAAGGAACACACTAGGGAATTAAAAACTAGTTGCAAATCTCTCTCAAGAAGAGGGAGAGAGTGAGAATGGTGTCAAAAGTAAGAAAAATAATATTGAGAGATTTAAATGCAAGAGAATATTTTTAAAGGAAATAATAAATATAAGTATTACCTCACCCAAGAAGGTTGTGAAATTGAGTGCCTTACTTGCTAGTAAAAATAGTTGTACTTGCAAGATGACAAGAGTGTTGTAGAAGGCTGCTATAAAGCTCACAAGCATGATTTTTCTCATGAAGTCATGGAGGATGTTGCTAGTTGCATGAGAATTCAAATTTTGCATGATAAAGTGACAAAGATGAATAGGAGAGAAGCTCAAGAGTCAATAAGACTTAGATGATTGGTATGATTCCTTCCAATGGGTCATGCAATGGGTACAATAGAGGTTTTGAAGTTGAATGGTCACTAGCTTGGTAGGAAATGAATGTTAGAGGATTGTATTGTCATAGGATGATAAAGCATTAGCACCAATGTCGAAGTACAACATGTTTAGAAACTTCGCCAAATGAAAACATAACATCACAAGGACATAATGAATATACACAAACACAATAAAAAAAATCCACGCACAAGAACACAAAATTAGGTTGGCACTAGGAGTAGAGTAGAGGCCAAGACTAGACTAAATGAATTCTAAAAATATGTTACAAGAAATCGATGCTAAAATGAGGTCAATTTTTAATGTTAAAATTGTAAGGTATGCACTTTTTGATCTTATGTTTTGCCCCCACTTTAGCAGGCTTGTGTAGCTAGGTGATAAAGCTATGTAAAATAAGAAAGAAAGAAAAATCATAAATATTGTAAGGATACATAAACAAAATACACAACAATCTTTAGATGGGGAATCCATGCAAGCTAAGATCTACAAAACATGTTAGGAAAAACAAAACCAACAACACAAATGTGTTGAAAAACATTAAACCTACAAAACCACCATGTTAGAACATTACAAACCTATATTTGGAAAAGACAAGCAATGCATATAACAAAACTACTAGAGAGGAAATCTTATATGGTGAGAGTAATGCAATGAGTAGAATATTCAATTTAAAAAGAATAAATTAAAATGTGCATGGAGAGAAAGAAAGATAGTCGATACAAAAGAAAATGCACGATTCAAGTTCTAGCTTACTTTTTTGCTAGGAATCATGAGAATCAATTGGTAACATGAATCACTTATACTAGCATATTCTATTAGTAGGCGATTTGGATGTTTTGATGGAATTTATGATCACTTGGATTAGCATGCTTTGTTGCTAGGTGATTCATTCATAAATATAATATGAGTGATATCATGTGCTAGCATACTCTATTGTTAGACAATCATGATAAGGGCGGCCATTTCCAAGCATCCTTTATGCTTAGGACCACAAGCTATTGATTCTATTAGAGCATGTTGATTGTATGTGTGTGCGTGCGTGCGTGTATGAGTGCATATACACACCCCCTTAATATCATTCATTTTAAGGAGATTGTATATGAATGAATATGTGTTGGTATGGAATAAGAGGAAGAGCACTAAAAGAGGATATTTGCGATATGAAGTTGTCTTTTCCCTCAGAATAGGAATAATAAATCATGTAGTGCTTGTCCCATAGAGTATTGATGGGAACATTAGAAAGAAAAAGAGTTGTGTCATTACAAAGGAAGATGGTCGTGTTGTTACCAAAAATAAGGGAAGATGGTAGCACCTGAATTATGTTAGCAATAAATGGCAAGAAAGAAAGCTATGTGTGCCACATAATATGTACTTATACAACTGAGTGAAAAAAATGAGTGAATAGAATCAACCAATGATAGAGGTGAAACAATTTGATGAATCAACCAAGTGCACCTCATAAGGAGGATGAAGAAGTGAGTTCTTCAAAGATAGGCATGCATCATGAGTGAATATAAAAGTTATAGAAAGAATGTCTATAATAGACTAAAATGACTTTATATTAGAAGGGATAAGGATATTAGTTACAATTTAAATAGAGGATATGGTGGGTATAAGAGAGGGTTCAAGAATGTCAATGGGCTCCATGGTGACAAGTGACATAGGGGAAGTTGTGGAAGAAGTTAGGATAAGATGATCAGGGTAATAGTTAACTGTTGAACAAAGGTTGTCATTGATGTCAAAGAATATATGATTAGAGGTGGCACTATCTTTTTAGGAGTTCAATGCGAACCAAATGGAGTTGTTGTATCATACCTTTATGTGTTGGTAATTGTACTATCATATCATTTTGATTTGCAAAGATTTACAAAAATATATGTTACTAGCTATATGGTCTGAAAGTATGTTGTATATTAGATTTATGTGTATTCTTGCAATATCATACATTCATCTATTCACTATAGTAGTAATCAGGAAGTCTGTATTAGAATGTTTTAGTTCAATGTTTCTTAGGTCTCATTTCTGGAGGTGTTGTTGGCTCTACGATTTGAGAGGAGAGTATGTCTACACATGTTCTATCATATTCCTGTGTTTTTGGATGATATGTTCAACAAAAAAAAATATTGAAGTGACAAAAGGTTCTTTGTGCCTATCTAACAACTAGTTGGTGTTCGAGACCTATGCGATAACGAATAGTAGTGTGTGGTATTCAAAATCTAGCGTGTGATGTCAAGATAGTACCTGGTTAAGGTTCCTGTGGAAGTGCATGATATCATGTTCTTTTGGTGACAATAAATTTGATTTTGGATTGACCTATTACACATTTTATGTAAATTGAATTTTGGTCCACCTTATGTCATCCTAGTTATTTGCGGATGCCTAGTCGACATGGAAGAGTGTTAATGCAATGTCATGTATATATTCCTTAGTTGTGTGGTTGCATAATGTAAAGTATAATTGAAGAGAAGGTGGTGAATATACAAGGAGATGATTGTGAAGCCAGAGTTATTCAAGGAGAGTTGCATCTGAAAGTGTGTGTCATTATCAGAAGATCATAAGGAGTTTAGAAGAGTGTTTTTAGCCAATTTAAAAGTGTATGAGATGTATTCGACTACAATTGAAGGTTCACACATTTTATCTATGTAATTTTCTAGGACTAGTGTTCTACCTATTGTACTAATCTGTGTTGGGGATTGGTGTCTCCAATAGGTTGGTGTCTACAGATACAATAGGGGATTGGTGTCTCTGATAGGTTGATGCCTACTTCATATTGTAAAATTCATTTGTATATTTTTGCTTTGTGAGGTTGTAATTGGACAATAGATCAAAGCAACTATTCTCGCCGTGGTTTTTCCCATCTTGGGTTTCCACATATATCTGGTGTTCTACTATGTAAATGTGTGTTATTAGTTGTAGCGATGATTCAAGTTTCTTGTTTTGGCATATGTGATTGAGTTAAGGGTTTTAAATATATTTGATCTACTGATTCACCCCCCTCTCAATAGATTGTGTTCCCTTCATTAACATCATATATATCAAATATGTTTCATGAATGGGATTGATCTTGTCTACTAGCAAAATAGTGTGAGAAAGTTATATCATAAGAAAGAGTGATAACATATGATCAAGAAAATATTGAATATTAGACTTTAAAGCATGACAATGATTAGTATAATGACCAAACACCCTATGGTATGCATAAGAAATAAATTTTGATTAATGGTGGTTAGGAATTTTCTTGGATGTAGGAAGAAGAGTAAACATGCATGATATTCTTGGAGCATGGGTAGAATATGTTCATGAGAATGAGCAAGCTATGTGTAGGATTTATATTTTTACTTGGATGGGATGGAAGATAATTGAATAATTTGAAGGGATTATGAAGAAACAAATAGATAACGAATTAACTTATGCTATTTATGAGGAATAGGTAACTCATGAAAATAAGTCATGGAGATGTCACTCAATGGAGAAAGGGAAAATTTAGGTAGATGAGGTTGGTAACCTATACACATAGTAGAAAAGTTCAATGTAAGTTCCACAAGGACTTGAATGTCTTGCCATATGCACCCAAGACCATTTCTATTATATCCATGTTTAGAAAGTGTTTTGAATCTTGGCCCATAACAATGTTTTGAAGGGGGGTCCACATCCTCGACCTTGTTAAAATGAGTTGTATATTCACATATGTGAGAAATAGTAGCATGATTAATAGAATATTGTGAATGATTCAACCATAAGAATGTGAGTCCATGGACCAGGTATGCCAAAGTGAGTGAGGTCAACCTTATATTCACTAGTGTAAGAAGTTGTGAAATATAAGGATCCCTAGTCATCACTTAGGCATGCATTAGAAGAGTGGTGATTAACAATAGATATATGTTGGAAGTTTGAGCTATGTTGTTGCCATTGATGTCAATACAATGTTGTTGTTGTCATTGTTGTTAACCTACAATATAGTTATAGAGTTTGTTGGAAGCTTGAGTTGGTTAGGGAAATTTTTGGTGTGTGTTGCACTATGTTGGGGTGCTTTCATCAGTGTTGTCATTGATGTATGGAAAGATTAAGTGTTGCAATTGTAGCTCGTTCACTTGGTTTCCAAGTGTTTTTGAGAAAATTTGAATAAAAGAGTGTGTAGTATAACAAAGGTGTGTTTAGTGTTGTGCTCCAAATTTATTCATGGATGAAGATATGATTGTGTGGTTTGGATATGATGGTTAGAGGAATTTAGAGGTTATGTATCCAAAGTTTTAGGTTCTGGATCATTCTGCAGAGAAAATTGTGTTTGACAGTTTATTTGTCTATGTAGAAGGTTGTCTGGGAGAAATGAGATTGCTCTGCATTTCTATGCATTGAGGTTTCTTGTCTTGTGGATTTGGGAACGAGCTTATATTTTTTGTAACTTCCTTCCCTTAAGTTTTCAGGTGCTAAGGTGTTCCACAAGGTTGATTAGTGAGTCTGATTGCACAAAATAATGGTGTTCTTAGTTTCAGGTGGTTGTGGTAGAATTGTAGAATATTCTAATGATGTTGGAATATTTTGAGCTATTGTGTGGATGCTACGAAGTGTTGTTATGTGGTCTACATGACCTAAAGAACGTGTATTTGGTCGCTTGTAGTGTTAGTTCAGGTTTGGCCGACTTGGCATGCTAGAACTATTTGCGGAGGTAGATCATAGATTATGGATGTGTTGAGTAGCATGGTGATGTGAATTTGGATCCTAGTTAACCCTTGGTGTGGTCATCCTTCACTTATTCCCACCTATTTGGTGTTGCATGTTTTAGGTGCATACATTTCATTAAGGCCAACCTAATTGAGATTGTTTAGGTTGTGGATGGTATATAAGAAAGGTAAATTGTTGGAGATGTGCATGTGGATTTGTGGAAGGTGTGTGAAAGATGTGAAATTGATTAAGTGTGGTGCTTAATGCCCATGACTCCAATGCAGTGAAGAAGGGTCTACATTTGCAATGTGCTTGAAGTTGCTTGAGGTAGTGAGCCAAAGGTTGTGGATGGCATAAAGTTTTAGTGGTGGATTTCTCCTATTGCCTTGAGACAGTAAATCTCTTTGTAACAATCTTCTTCTATCTTATTTTCTCTTGGTAGTGAGCCACTCAACAATGATCCTTTCTTATTTTTTTGGGCACTGAGCCCTTGGCGGTGAGCCTAATTGTATTCAGTGTTGCAATTCATATATGTGAGCTAATCCTCACCATGGTTTTTCCCTTCTTGGGTTTTCCACATAAATCTAGTTTTCTTATGTGTTTGGATTTGTTTGCATTACTGTTTCAGATGCTTACATTTTGCTAATGCATGATAAGGGTTTAAAAAAATATTGAGGGTTTGAATGTTTTGAGTATACAATTGATTCACACACCCCCCCCCCCCCTCCCTCGCCCCTCTCAGTTGTCCTGTGCTAAGGAGATGTCACCCAATGGAAAAAGGGAAAATTGAGGTAGATGAGGTTGGTAACCTATACACATAGTAGAAAAGTTAAATGTAAGTTCCACAAGGACTTGAATGTCTTTCCATATGCACCCAAGACCATTTCTATTATATCCATGTTTAGAAAGTATTTTTAATCTCAACCCATAACAATGTTTTGAAGGGGGAAGCACATCCTCGACCTTGTTAAAATGTGTTGTATATTCACATATGTGAGAAATTGTAGCATACTTAATAAAAGAATGATTCAACCATAAGAATTTGGGTCCATGGACCATATAGGTACATGCCAAAGTGAGTGAGGTCAACCTTATATTCACTAGTGTAAGAAGTTGTCAAATATAAGGAGCCCTAGTCATCACTTAGACATGCATTAGAAGAGTGGTGATTATCAATAGATATAGAGTTGGTAGTAGGAGGTACCTGTGATGTATCATGTTGCAAAGAAGATTTCCTTGTATGACACAATAACACAACAGGCAATTAGCATCGACTTTTGCACCAGATTTTAGTGTATTTTGAGTGCATGAATTGAACAATTTGGCTGGCGCTCAACTCGGCGCAAACAGGCATGGTCAGCTCGGCGTCGGATTTTGCATTGACTTCTACGTTGGATTTAGCGTCAGGAAATCATAGCGCCTAGAATAGCATCAGGAAGTAACATTGAAAATTGCGCCAAAATGGGTGCCCCATTTGGCTTTTGATTTTGCTTCCATGTCTACTCCCATTTTTGCTTCTAGTTTTGCTTCCAATTTGATGTCCAGTTTTGCTTCTAGTTTTGCCTCCAGGTTTGCTTCCAATTTTTCTTCCAAGTTTGCTTCGGGTTTTGCTTTCAGTTTTGCTTCCGATTTTGCTTCCGGTTTTGCTTCCAGTTTTGCTTCTAGTTTTTCTTCCATGTTTGCTTCCGGTTTTGCTTCCGATTTTGCTTCTAGTTTTGCTTCCAAGTTTGCTTCCTGTTTTTCTTCCAGTTTTGCTTTCGATTTTGCTTCCATGTTTGCTTCCGGTTTTGCTTCCAAGTTTTCTTCCAGGTTTGCTTCCGTTTTTGCTTCTAGTTTTACTTCCCGTTTTGCTTCCAGTTATTCTTCCAGGTTTGCTTCCAAATTTGCTTCTAGGTTTGCTTCCGGTTTTGCTTCCAATTTTTCTTTCAAGATTGCTTCTAGTTTGGCTTCCATTGTAAATGCTTCTAAAAATGCTTCTTATTTTGCTTCCATTTATTAATTTAATATGTTTTATTTCAATTTGATTAGTTAAATATATCATGCCTCTTAAATAACTCATATGATTATAGAGTAAGTAGTTTAATTATTTAACTCATATGATGAAATAACAATATAATTATTGTAACATGATCATCATCTATAATTAAAACAAGTGAGTCAAATATCTATAATTTAATTGAATTTGACAACATCCATCCTGAGCAGTAAATTAAAATCATCATACTTAATAAATATCCATCCAAAAATCATCAACCACTTTTAATATATATAAATTGACAAGTCAATACTGATAAGATCATCATCATATATAACTAAAACAAGTGAAAGTCAAATATGCCAGTACATCAAAAACATGTCAAAATGATACATGTCCAACAATTGACATAAGTGAAAATGATACATGTACAAATGATATAAATAAAATTGATAAATTATGTAACTCAAATTGATACAAGTCAAGATGATACATGTCCAAATGATATAGTGAAAATGATACATGTCAATATGATACAACTCAACAATATAGTACTGGAGATCGTGAAAATGATACATATGATAGTAACCATGAAAAGAGTCATCATAATGATATATCAACAATGATCCATGATGTAGTCTATATGATCATGAATGTCACTGGTTACTATCACCAACTGTCTCATCATCATCATCACCAACGTGATCATCATCATCATCATCATCATCATCATCATTGGCCTCGGTGTCTTCCGTATTTGCATCATCATCATCCTCTAGAGCCATGTGATTTGTATCGTCATAACCAGTATTTTGTGGATCTATATCATGTTGAGGATCAGCTTGATCTTCTGGAAGACCCGTGTTCTGCAAACAAAAACATTTAAAATGAAAAGTTATTATTTATTTCATGCAATAATTTATTTTTATGTTATATATCTAATATTACAACATATGAGACAAAACCATAATCATATTACATCATATCAAAGTGCACATACCATAATAAAATTTCAAAAAGTTACAACTAATATTGGTGAGTCAGTAGAAACTTCAACTTTAAAAAACAAAGCCAATTAGGTTGGTAGACTTGTGCATCAGGCCAACATTTGGTGGAAGAGGAAGAAAGATGACTGGAACTCTGGAGGCCCACCATAATGGATTTTAGTATTCAACCATGAGAGCATAAGAGAGAGCTGATATCATGTATCAAAATATTAAGCATGCATTCTTCTAGCTAGTGGAGAAGGAGATGATTATTTTGCTTCATTTTCATTTGCATAACCATATCATGGCATGGGAACCAAGAAGACCAAGGATGTCCAATTTTATGTGGAGGTAATGGACGTGGTCCAAAATTTAGGAGGGGCAAGAAGGTCAATTATGATCCTGATGAAATTGAGGAAGAACAACAAGAGAGGGACGGGAAAAATTAAATCAATATAGAGTTTCAAGGATTTCTCAAGCGAGTAAGAGAGCTATGGGAGCAGCCTCATCTAAAATATTTTGAACTAGAATTTGATATACCATTTAGAGAGATTGGTTTTCATGGAGTTCCTTTCGAAGCATCTGCTTTTATTTTTCCTACGGTAAACTGTTTGGTAGAGAACTGGTGGAATTACCTTTCTTAGTAATCACTATTAGTGAGATTGAGATTGTTAACCTTGAGAGAGTAGGACTTGGGAAAAAGGTATTTGATATAATGGTTATTGTTTTCAAAGACTTCAAGCGGGATGTACTCTGCATTGACGTCATTCCTCAATCTTCACTTGATGGCATCAAGGAATGGCTGAACTCCATGGATATAAAGTATTATGAAAGCAAAATGAACTTGAACTGGCAGCCGATTTTGGAGAGTATTACTGATGATCCAGATAAATTTATTGAAGATGGTGGTTGGAAATCTTTGAATATGGAAGCTAGTGATTTTGATTCTGATAATTCAGAAGATTCGGATCAAGGATATGAACCCTCTGATGTAGAAGAGGAATCAGAATCAGATTTCATGTAGCCACCATCAAGAGTCTTACAAGCCAACAAGATGGAGGGAATTCTTATATAAGGATAATTTTCAATGTTGTAGGTACCAGCTTTAATGCCAACTACAATGGCAACATTGAAATTCCCTAGCAGTATTTATGTTGAGGAAATTTCCTTTAGATGCAAGGATTCAAAGCACATCAACCATGTGGTACAGATGATTAAATTCCAAAGATGATCTGTAGCAATGAAAGAGTCTGAAAAGGCAGAGAGAGCTACACTGGTGACTCAAGAGAAACTTCAACCTTTAAAAACAAAGCCAATTAGGCTGACATACATGTGGATTAGGCCAGCATTTGGTGGAAGAGGACGAAAGATGACTGGAACTTTGGAGGCCCACCATAATGGATTTTGGTATTCAACCATGAGAGTAGAAGAGAGAGTTGATATCATGTATCAAAACATTAAGCATGCATTCTTCCAGCCAGCAGAGAAGGAGATGATTACTTTGCTTCATTTTCATTTGCATAACCATATCATGGCGTGGGAACCAAGAAAACCAAGGATGTCTAGTTTTATGTGGAGGTAATGGATGTGGTCCAAAATTTAGGAGGGGAGATCTTGATGTCTGCCAAGAGGCATAAAGTCAGATGAATTAAGTTCACCTGCATGTCTGCCAAAGTTTACTTCCAATTTTTATGACTGTTTTTCTTAGCTGTCAGAGTTTACTTACAAATTTGAAATTTCTTTCTGGTCATTTTGATGAGGATATATTCAGCCAATATGTAAGAACCTTTTGTTTGTATCACAAGCATATATGCATTGCAAGAATTTTGATTGTCTATGGTCTACAACTATGTCATCTCACTTATTGGATCTTCTATTTCAATGTTTTCTATGGCCTTCTCTGTTTGAGGTAGCACCTGACAATACTACCTCCTTTCCTTAGCTAAGAAGTGGATTTGAATTTGGAAATACTGTGCTTTAAAACTAGCTATGGTTTAAGGAGAGCTATTCTAGCTTTGTTGTTGACACCCTCAATCTTCAACAAGGACTTAGATGCATGGACTGAAATGCAAGCTTTCAAACTTAGATTTGAATGTGCATAATTTGATTGATTATGGCTTTCACAGGCAGTTGTCTTTACATGACTATTCTGGATTGTCAATACGTGTAATAGTGACTACATCCTTATCAAGTTTGGCTACCCTTATTCATAATGCCTTGGTCTTTGGACTCGATACGAAGTTGTGCATCATTATTCCATATTTATAACATGTAGAACATTTAAGGGGTACAACATATAGAAATTCAGTAGTGTCATCCAAGGAAAACTTACAGATGATGTATCAAGAACAACAAAAAATTATTTTATTAGGGTTAATGATTTCTTCCCCCACGCTACTAATATTTTCCCCAAAACATGTTTTTCTAATTATTTTAACGCATCTCAAAATTCAATGTATTGATTAAAATTTGTTACACATTTCGGCTGTTTATGCAAATGTTGCATATATGTTAACTCGACCAATGTTGTTACTTCGATAGTTTGACTTCTATGACAACCAACCATTAGGCCATTGTGTGCGGGAGCACGTTTTTGTTTTTTGTTAGCTTTTTTGGATAGCTCTACTGGGTGTTGAGGACATTCCATTTATCTTTTGAACGTTAAGAAGTCAGAGTTTCAAGGATTTTTCAAGCGAGTAAGAGAGCTATGGGAGCAACCTCATCTAAAATATTTTGAACTAGAGTTTGATATACCATTTAGAGAGCTTGATTTTTATGGAGTTCCTTTCAAAGCCTCTACTTTTATTGTTCCTATGGTAAACTGTTTGGTAGAGTTGGTTGAATTACCTTTCTTAGTAATCGCTATTAGTGAGATTGAGAATTGTTAACCTTGAGAGAGTAGGACTTGGGAAAAAGGCATTTGATATGGCTAATTTTTTCAAAGACTTCAAGCGGGATGTACTCTGCATGTACGTCATTCCTCAATCTTTGCTTGATGACATCAAGGAATGAATGAACTCCATGGATATAAAGTATTACGAAAGCAGAATGAACTTGAACTGGTGGCCAATTTTGAAGACTATTACTGATGATCTAGATAAATTTATTGAAGATGGTGGTTGGGAATTTTTGAATATGGAAGCTAGTGATTCTAATTTAGATAATTCAGAAGAGTCAGGTCAAGGATATGAACACTCTAAAGTAGAAAAGGAATCAAAACTAGATGAGGAAGGTTTAGAAGATGAATCTCTTGTGGAGTCAGAGGAGGAAGAAGAAGAAGAAGAAGATTCTAAAGAGGGGGAAGGTAAAACATGGGATGAATTAGAAGCTGAAGCCAAAAATGCATATGAGGAAAAAGGAGACGAGTTTGACAGTGAAGAGGAAAGGCGACAACGAAAGGTAAAAGATACAGGGAAGTCTCAGGCACCTGATATTAGAGATTTAAGAGGAATTCCTAACAAGAGGCATAAATTCAGATGAATTGAGTTCATCTACATCCTTCTACTATTTATTCAAGCACATAAATGGTCATCTTGTAATCATAAAATTTGAGCTCTATTTACTCATCCAACGCATCAATAAACAACTCAACACAAGAGATGCAAATTGACATATTAACACAACAATATCCAACTAAGTTATTGAAACTCAACTATTGATACCTCGTTCTCCATCCAGATTACAAAATCGTTCCACTTTTTGTTTTGCAACATATTCTTTTCAAATTGCTTTGGATGGCGGCCATATTTCTCATCCTGTCAAAACATGGCACATGGACTAGTTAAACTAATTAATAAGCAATCATTTACTTTTTCCAAGGAAATAAAAAAATATATCATTTAACATATTAAATATACTTACAAATGTACAAATCAAGGCCTGTAAACCTTTTTTCTGGCCACTACAATGCATGGCATGGAGTTTCTCAAGCCTAGCCTTGGAGGCCTTGTCCTGAAACATATACTAATTCAATTTAACTATGCACAAATAAAATTTAAATATCGTTTAATAAATTTGATATAATCTTATGAGAAAATTCAAATACATATGTACTCTCCTCACCGGACTTCCTCTGTGCATCGGACTTCTATGGCAGCACACGAGTCTTCCTTCTTTCCTTGGCAGTGTTGCAGTGACTCCCACAAGTCTTCTACCAATGGTGTGTGATAGTGTGGTGACCACCATTGTCCCGTGGATCCTTCATCAACTCAGTGTGGTAGAGCGGTTTTTACCTTGGTCCCGCAAGTTGGTTCTTCCTTCTTGGCCGTAGTGTGGTGAAAGCTTCTGTGGAAACATTTTTATTCACAGAGGAGGCCATGGAGAGAGGATGTGGATGGCGTAGAAATACTAAATTGCTAGGAGGAAAGTGGGTGGAAATTGTAGTAGACAATAATGTTAATGACCAAGACTTCTAAATTTTTAGAATGATCTGCAATCCATGTTTATGTAGCAGATGTGGAATTCTTATTTCTCTTGCACACTTACCTGAAAGACATAGGGTATTTATCATACATTTCCCTTGACAAAGAAAACATGTGCTTTCATTTATTTTTACTATATATCTCAGAAGTGAAATTGTTGTTACATAATGATGCACTAAGAAAATAATATATACAAAAAAATGCAAAGAAAATGTTTGAAATTTAACATGCAACCTACTGTGTTTTTTTTTTATCGGTGATAATATTTGATTTTATTAATAATAATGTAGAATTTACATCAACTTCAAAAATTAAGTCCATCCAGCAGCTTCTAAAATATGTCTGTTTAACCAACACAGTTCCCAACAAACCAGAAAAAAACTACCGAATTCACCTGTAAACAACCCTATCTACTATTAACCATACCCCATACTATTTACATTTTCAAATAAAAAATAGGGCTTAACCCCAAAAAAGGTAAAACAAAAACTAAGATATAAACTGTGTTTTAACCAAAATTGAGCTTGAGTTTACGCGGAAGTGCCCAACGTGCTACCCAATTGCATTGGGCATATTTCCTTGATTGGTTTCATCTTCTTCCTTGGGCGCAAACTTTTCTTCTCTTGCAGCTCCTCTTTGGCGAAATCTTTGAGTCCCTCAATGACCGTATCGACCTCCATTATTTTTACATAAAGTTTCAATGCTTTCCATCCTAGCTCCGCTCCTCTCCACATAGCTTTGGTGATTCCTTCTAGCCACTTAATGAAGGGACAATTTATCTCTGCTACTTCGGGGTTCACATCTTCCATGCCTTCGCTCACATCAAAGCCTTCTCCTAATATAGCCCATTCCAGGATACTTTCCATATTCACTAAGAAATCCTTGTGTACCAATGCCTTCACTACTTTCCTCACTTCCTCCACCGACTCTCCTAAGTCCAGCCCCCATGCCATGATCAGTGAGTAAATATCCATATTAGTACGATATTTGTGCTTCAAATCTTCAAAGCGATTACCCAGGATTTTTTGCATAGATTGCGCCAGCTTCACATCCTTGGAGAGGAACAATCCTCTCAGCCTCTTTATAGTTGCTTTGCCAAAAAAAGGGTCCAATTTTCTCCTCGAATGTAGAGTGAAATTGGCCTCCATTTCTTCTCTGGTACGCTAGCTTCCAAACTACCTCACACCGCAGACCTGTTACATTCCTTTCCACTACAAACCGAGAAGCATCGAATGGAATGCCTTGTGTGTCTTTAAAACACATCCTATTGTTAGCCCTCACCATTAATGTTGAACGTACGTCCAACGCCAGCAACAATACCTTCATCAATGCTTCAAGTCCTTCGGGAATTTAAAACACATTCCTCTACTTGCTAGCGTTAACTCCTTCCTGCATTAATTACAATAGACAAATTTCGTCCATAAGAATTCCACTAAAATCTTCTATCTGAAGGAACCATGTTCGGAGCTCTTCACATAAACGAGGGTTGAAATAATTAGAAGAAAAGAAATACCATAATTCTAAAGTAACAATTTGTATCAAGACAAATATCAAAAAGTATAATTAAAAAGACAAATCCTTAAAATTGGACCTCAAATTGGACCAAACAGTAACAACAAATGTGTCCTGATAAATCTTGCAGATTTAAACAACTTGAAAAGACCACTTTGGAGACAACAAAGCAATAAATAAGCATGAAAATCGACACAACAATTGAACACTGAAAATGGATTACGAGTTATAATGTATCCGCTCCATTATATTGCTCAAAATATAAACATATATAACATGAGTTCTTTTGATATGAATAAGTGGATGAGATGGTCTAGTATCTATTCTAATGGATTGAAATGATGATGATATGATGATCAAAATCGGACCTTGGTTTCCCTATTTGTATGGGAAGCAACAAGCTTCAAGTCCGTTCACAAAAGTTACATCGTTTCTTAACTAAAGCATAATTAACATAACATAGAAACTTTAAAAGATAGGTTTGTTCCAATTGTTTCCAAACATTAAATAATGCTTGCATTTGTTGATAGGTAGAAGATTTTGATGAAACACATACTAATACCCAAGATCCAAGATCCAACTGGGTTATTAAGATTTGGATGGGATGATCCAAACCATCCTTTAAACCATACCAGGGTGAAAAGAGAAAGACTAAAGAGAACACCCAGAAGTGTTTCACACCGGCTCAAGGTACAATCTGTTAGAATCCAAGATCACCTGCATGCAAATGGATACCTGTCACATGCAAAAGACATGCAAAACCAAGAAGATGTTCTGCAAACCTCAAAGTGTAAAATGCATTATCAGAATCTCAGTTATTACAAAGAGATCAATCCTTATGAAGGAGATCAAGAAACCCTAAAAGGGAAACCCTAAATGAAACCCTAGTGTGCACACTTAATAATTAATAAATAATTATTAATGCGCCTAAGTTTAGCTTAAGCAACTAGAGGAATAAGTGACTTAATTAATTAACCAGTATGATGTAATTAATTAAGCGTAATAAAATTATTACTCTAACACCCCCCCTTAAGATGAACTTAGGAAGAAGCTAAAACACTAGAATAAGATGCATGCAAGAAAAGATGGGTCCTGGCAACTAGGCCTGATCAGGTACCCATTTACAAATGCAAGAAAGAGGTAGAGGAGGAAAACCCAGTGGGACAAAACCCCCCTACAATGATATGACATGCTGCAAAGAAGCACTAGAAGAATACTATAGAGTAACACTGGAAGCGCAATCTAGCAAGCAAGAAAAGATACTTCTGTCTACACGAAACCATATCGAAATCATAATGATGCAACAGCAGACCCGATGCCACGGAACACTCGAAAACTCCAAACGGGAACAACTCTGGAATCTATGAAGCAGCAGTCGATTATTAAATGATGTATCACTGAAAATGAAGTGCAAAGATGCAAGAAGCACTCTCCCAACTGTCAAAATATCCAAGTAATCTCCAAAACACCCATCGGGCCAAATCTGGAATAATGAAAAACCTGGGACAGATACAGAAAAAGTGCATGGACAGCAACATAGAGCTCCTCAATACCATTCCAACGCCGCAAAGATAGCGAAAATCGGAGATCGTGGCAAAAAGTTATGAGCTCGGAAGCATAAAAAGTACATCTGAATTCAACCAGAAATAAATGCAGTAAAACAGGAAAATACTGAAAAATAAACTGCACCAAATGAAAGTGCTCGGAACCAGCTTTCCGGCGATATCTCGTTTGCCCAATTTTGATACCGTATGCCCAAGTTATACAAAAAAGAAAAAAATTGCTTCTTTAGAGAAAACTAGGGTTAGGAGGGGACAAACACCACCGTACGGACGCTGATGTCATGCTGACGTCAGCAGTTCACGGGCATAAATTTGACGGCTTGCAGACCGTCGTCGCAAAAAATCACTTCCTGCAGAAAAATTTTTAGGCCGTTGGTCACCATATGACCGCGGGCTAAGCCGAGTGGGCTGGAGTGGGCCGGGGGGCCAGGCGCGAGCACCTGGTCATCCATATGACCTCGGCCGAGCAGGGGAGGGCCCGCGGGGGCTGAAGGAGTCGGCGGCCGATTGGCGGAGGATGCCGGTGGCGGTGGTGCGTGGGTGGCGCTCGGGTGGCCGCCGGGTGGTGGGCGGGTGGCGCCCAACATTTTCATTGGCAACACAAGCATAGATCCCCAAAAAGTACGTTTTTTCAATTTTTGAGCCATTTTGACCTCGGAATGCGTGCCAGGGAGGCCGTACGGCTTCCTTGGCAAAAAATTTTTGCCTCAGAAACCAACTGCTCGAAAATGGATGATTTGACAGGCGTTTCTAGGGTTTTGGGGCGCTGCGAATGCGATGGCGACGTCCGTTTGAGCCCATAGTGTCCCGAAAATTTGGCTACCCCCAGATCTTGCAAAAAATGATGCCTGTGGAAACCCTTGCACTTGAAACTCACTGAGAAGCCATATCTTCAGATCACGAACAGGCAGCGGCAGGTCTGGAGCTCTGATACCATGTTAGAATCCAAGATCACCTGCATGCAAATGGATACCTGTCACATGCAAAAGACATGCAAAACCAAGAAGATGTTCTGCAAACCTCAAAGTGTAAAATGCATTATCAGAATCTCAGTTATTACAAAGAGATCAATCATTATGAAGGAGATCAAGAAACCCTAAAAGGGAAACCCTAAATGAAACCCTAGTGTGCACACTTAATAATTAATAAATAATTATTAATGCGCCTAAGTTTAGCTTAAGCAACTAGAGGAATAAGTGAATTAATTAACCAGTATGATGTAATTAATTAAGCGTAATAAAATTATTACTCTAACATTTGAACACTGAAAATGGATTACGAGTTATAATGTATCCGCTCCATTATATTGCTCAAAATATAAACATATATAACATGAGTTCTTTTGATATGAATAAGTGGATGAGATGGTCTAGTATCTATTCTAATGGATTGAAATGATGATGATATGATGATCAAAATCGGACCTTGGTTTCCCTATTTGTATGGGAAGCAACAAGCTTCAAGTCCGTTCACAAAAGTTACATCGTTTCTTAACTAAAGCATAATTAACATAACATAGAAACTTTAAAAGATAGGTCTGTTCCAATTGTTTCCAAACATTAAATAATGCTTGCATTTGTTGATAGGTAGAAGATTTTGATGAAACACATACTAATACCCAAGATCCAAGATCCAACTGGGTTATTAAGATTTGGATGGGATGATCCAAACCATCCTTTAAACCATACCAGGGTGAAAAGAGAAAGACTAAAGAGAACACCCAGAAGTGTTTCACACCGGCTCAAGGTACAATCCAACCTGGTTATGAAATTGATAGAAATCCAAATTTTCCTAAACCATCCATACCCGAACGTTGCATCACAATCTATTCTTCCTACACATAAAAATGCCACATATTAACCCCTTCTAAATAAAACTCAAAATACCATGAAACAATGAGTCCCCTATATTAGTAAGTAAGTAGGCAGTCTATAGGGCATAGCTTGATTTTATACAAGGATGCTCATGAAAGGAATATTCAAGTGACAATGAGTGAGTTGTTTGAGATTGCAGCTGATGGTGCAATATCCAGTCTTAAAGGCAGTTAGCAAAGTAGTAAATGTGAAAGAAAATCAAATTGTACACAACAAACAATTCATAATGTTATCTTGCATAATGCTTTAAGTTTGAAGACAAAAATCTCATTGTATCTTGATGAAAGTAGTGACCTTAATGGTCAATCATTGACAACCATGATTTAAAAACGTGGTATTGTGCTTATGGAGGCAACATTTTAAGCAAGGCAGTGAGTGGTGGTTTGGAACAATGGCAGGTATGAAGGACTTGATTTATATGCATACTATGCAGTCTAGCTTAAGACAACATTCTTAGAAGAGATTGAAGGTGGATTAGGGAAATCAAGGGTTACCGTGATAAAGATTAAAGCAAAGACTGAGATCTATTTAAAAGCCACTATCATGAAGATATTAAAGATGTCAAATGCAAAACCCTAGCAACTGGAGTAATGAACACAGTGTGAAAGAGGACAGTGTACTAGGGAATATTTAGGAGATCTCCACATTATCTAATCATAGGAAAATACATTATTATTATTATTATTTAATTAAAAGAAATTATTCTAAACCCTATATAGGACACATTGATACTTCAAAAGTATCTGATTTATTTTTTAAAATTAAAAGAAGTCATTCTAAACCCTATATAGGATACATTGATACTTCAATTTAGCATTTGAAGGAATTTGAGATTATGCAAACATATGTCAATTAAATACCTAGATTACAAACAGTAGCACAAACATTGTAACCCTTGTTGATCAGAGTTGGAATTGATAAACAACAATGAATCTTATGCCTCCTATCACACACATCTCCTTACCATTCTCTGTCATTCTTTACTGAAACACTTCTCCATTTTGGCGGGCTACGCTTGAAAATAAGGTTTCAACAAATGTTTTATTGTATGTTTATTAAAATGAAAACTCCATTATGGCGGGCAATGCTTGAAAATAAGATTTCGACGAAATTTTTAGAGTATTTTGGTGGGCTATATTCTTGATTCCTTAAATGATTTATTCAAATGGATTGTGACTGATGTGATTTGCTGCATTTAGTGTTGTAAATTGTAATGATGCCATGATTACAGTACTACCGCCATATCTTATTATACCCATTGCGGTATGGCGGTGTTTTGTCATTCCCTTCTGCTATTTACTGCACTACCACCTTGCTCAAGGCTTCTTGTTGTAGGGTTGCGGTGTATACCGCTCTACCGCATATGTTGCTCACCTTCCCAGTAGTATAGCAGTGCATGCTTTTGATCATTATTTGAAGAGTGTCAATGAGACAATCTTATATGTCTTAACGATATCTCAATGTCTCATCGACATTAGATCTTATGTTCCTTTGATGTTGGTTGTCGATGTCAATGAGACAAGTTAATATCTCTTGCCGATATGCCACTATCTCATCAATATTTTTCTTTGGCAATATTTCTTTATATATCAGTGTAACTCTGCCATGTCAGGGAGACTCGTGATTATCATTGTGGTATGGTAGTGTTTTTCCCTTCCCTCAGCTATTTACCACACTACCGCCTTGCTCAAGGCTTCTTGTTGCAAGGTTGTAGTGTATACCACTCTACCGCATATGTTTCTCACCTTCCCGACGGTCTAGCAACATATGCTTTTGATCATTACTTGAAGAGTGTCGATGAGACAATCTTATTTGTCTTATCGATATCTCAATGTCTCATCGACATTACTTTGTTATATCCAAGAGTTGTGTTTCATTGAGCACTTGTAGATATACCTTGTCGATGTGACGTAAGTGATTCTCTCCTTGATATGCCTGTATCTTGTTGAAATTTCACTATTTTACATCGTCGATGAGACATATAAATAAGTCTCTTCGACATAGGGGTGTCTAAACCGATGCTAAACCTGAAGCTAAACTTGAAGCTAAAGTCGGAGCTAAAATTGGTGCTAAACTCGAAGCTAAACTCGGAGCCAAAGGTGGTGCTAACGGCGGTGCCACACTCGAAGCCAATATTGTCGCTAAAGGAGGCGCTAATGTTGGCACAAATTAGCGCCGACTTGTCTTGATTGGCACAAATAAACACCAAAAATAGCGCCATCCCGATAAATAGCGTTGACGTTTTAAAAAAATTGACAAAAAATACATTAAAACAGTGGGTGGAAGCAAAAAATGGAGCAAATCATAGGGATTTGTTGTAGTGTGAGGAATGAGATAAATGTTAGGTGTTGTAGAAAAACAGAGTCAACTATTTGATAGTAGTGAAAATAATCACTATTTGCCTTAATCATGAAAGTCTTTCCTCCACGAAGGAATTTTATAGATTGATGTAGAGTAGATGGAATGACCCCTATTGCATGATCCATAGTTTTGTGAAGAATAATATTATAAGAAAGGTCTCCTCACATGGCATGGCATAGTAGGGAGATTGATAAGATCTAATAAAATAGATAATGTTATAGTACCCAAATGGTCCCAATTGATATTATAAAATTTAAAAGACACTTCAGAAGGAGAAAGGGTAGAGGTATTGAAACATGTATTCATTTTCCATTAATGTTGGTTTAGTGCCCATAGAGTTAATACAAAACACAATTAATAGAGGGATACAATTTTGCTAAATCTCATAAAAAGGGAGCTTCTAGTGGGAGAAAGTGAATCCATCATATCAATATAGACACATTCAATTAAATAAGCTATTTTAGTTAGTTTTATTGAAGATGAAACAAAAATATTTTGTAAGGATTTTTGAAGTAACTCACAATAAAAGGTGAAGTTTGAATAAGATCCCAAAAATAAATCTTATCTTGTGTAGTCTAAAGTTGTTCAATAAGAACATACTCATTTTTTTGGGGGGAATATGAGGAGTTGATAGAAGTATAGGATCAAAAGGAGGAAGGAAAACATTAACACAATCATTTTTCTTGTTTCATTAGCTATTATAGGTATGACATACTGCATGGAAGTCAATAAGAGAATGAGCCTTAAGTACAACCATGGGAGAAGAAAAGGATGAAGCAAGACAAATTAACACAGGCATAAGGAAAACCTTGGACAAGGATAACTAGGTGAGAAGATGGGAGTAGATTATGAACTCCATGCACACAAAAAATAAGATGAGAGAAGCTATACCTTGGTGGTTAATGTGTTGGGATTAAGGTGTCTCAACCTTAGAGTCCTAATGTGATTCATTTTGATGTATTATTGTATTTATTTGTATTATTTATTTGCCTACAATGTCATGTAATAAATTGGGACCTATTGGCTAGGTGGCATCCCCGTTGGAGGTGACTGGATGACATATCATCATCCCAAGTCGAGGTAGTCATCCCACTTTGGAATCTTTGACTCATGATAGATTCTATGACATGTCATAAGGAATATTTATGCATGGAAAAAGTTGGTGCCCAAGTTGGGTTATGAGAAGGTGTAAGAATCAAATATTTTGGGTCATTTATGACAGATTCTCTTATAGCTATAAGTCTTGTAAGTATGACAGATTTATGACATATTTTATGATAGAATCTATGACAGTTATAAGGCATCTGTCATAAGCTATTATTAGCATATTTTGGGCGCCCAAGCTTGAGGAGGAGGAATCAAATCTTATGATGGTTGTAAGAGGTGTAAGGGAATATTGTACATGTGTCCAAATGTATGTCTATGGCATGGGATATTGTGCCATGTGGATTTGGATGCCCATCCTCTTCTAGATGCTTCTCTTTTCTTGTATCTCTCTATATATTGCATGCAATGCATAGTTTGTTTGCAAGTAATTAAGTTTGTCGGATTCACTCTAGAGTAGGTGTTTATTTTGAAACACTTGTTAAACAAGCTTTGTACTTGGAGCTGCATTGTAATCCTTATTTGAAGTAATACAAAAGTACTATACTTTTGGAGGGTGGGTTTTTTTTTACCCAAAAGGGTTTTCCCCACATATATCTATTGTTATTTGTTCATGTGTACTTTTTGTTCTATCTTCTTTCTCTCTATGTGTTTCTATTTTTGTAAACCCGTGCTAGAAGAATTTTTTGTAACTCTCCCCTACTTATATTAGGGTAGGAAGCTATTTTCGCTCACCTGACTTCCTTTTATATTGTTGATGGATTTTTTTATTAAATTTCACCACAATGGGTGCAATAAGTCTACTTGAAAAATACACATTAGCTAAGAGAATTTCTACATTAGGAACATAAAGTGTAGGGGAAGGAGACAAAATATAGTTCTAGATCTTCTAGCACATCATCCACCATGGAACTAGAGTTGATATTTGATAATGCATCATTGTAGAAAGGAAAAACATTTACATGAAGTGTAGGCAAGGTGATGTTAAGAAATTGATCAATAATGGTGTCATGCTCTAAAGTATCCTTAGAAAGGAAAATATCCTCCTTTGAAGAAAGAGAATGAGTGGACAAAGAAGAGAAGGATAAATCTTAAGATGAGGAAGAAAATAAATGAAACTCATCATTAGTAGAAGTAGAATGAGAAAAAAAATATCAATGTAAACATGAGATATTTGAGGAGAAGATGGGGGTATGCACATGAAAATGGGGGACCAAAAGGGGGTCTTAACTGACCACATTTTCTTTCTTAAATAAATAAAAAATGATCTTGGATGAGAAATTGAAGATAGTTACATTCAAAATTTGAAGATGTGACAAGAACAAGAGTTGTAGTGCTTTGAATCTTCTTTTTAAACTACTATTTTTAAATGGTGGAGATTAAGAGATTCAAATAATGGAAGCACACAAAGTGCTCCTACTTTTGTTAAGAAAATATAACATCACCGAGATCTACTGTATCCATCACCTTAAAAATGACTAGTCTATTTATTTAGGCATGTCCTCCCTAGAGTAGGTCTTATATGTGGTCCTATCCACTAGATTTAATTGCATCTACATACTATTACCTCCCTATTTAAATTTTAAATCTCTTTCTTTATAGGCTAGTTTCTTGAAATACAAATGCTATTTTTCTATCCCATCAATTTGCATGCCAAAGGTCTCAAGTTGTGTGTATAATAATTATATTTAGGTACATCATCCTAGGTAGTTTAGGATCATCAATTCATCATTATATAAATTGTCTCATGCATGTACACATTAGTCATTGTTATATTAGTCCTAGTCTCAACTACATTAGTTGTATCAACATTTTCATCTCTCTTTTTGTGAATTTTCAATCTCTTATATTCTTAACGGGTCTTGAGTTATATTAAAAAAGTAAACACCCACTATTTCCACTACTGTGTCACTTGGCATTGAGTCATGGAATTAAAAAAGGATTTTCCAAAAAATAAAAGGATTGGGAAAAAGAGAAAACAAAATTAATATCCACACATGCCAGAGCAATTGAGAAGAAAGAGACAAATATAAAGAAATTGAAGGTAAAAAATGATGAATTGGCAGATAAGACAGTTCAGTTGATGAGGTGCATGCCTCCTCCCAAAGCATACAATCTGTTCTTGCAAGAAAAGTTTCTATGTTTTTAGTTTATTCAAATAATTAGTGATCTCCCATTGCCATGAATTCAAGGTTAGTGTTTTTAGAAGTTTTCCAAGCATCTACACCAAAGATAAAAGATTAGTTGTGCAAATTTTATTTACACAACTTGATTCTTTCATATGATACTACATGGAACCCGCTTGTATTTGTGGGAGATGTTCAGATTAGGGCTTTGGATTCCTACATTAGAAATGAACATTAGAGGGGTCAGCTAATGCAATAATATTAGGAGAGAGAAATCACCCCCTCTACAATTAAGAGAAGAAACAAATCCAAATACAGTAGTAGACCAATGGTTAGACCTCATAGAGCACAGGGGAGTTGTATAAAAATTATGGATTACAGAGAAAGGGACTATAAAAGAAAGAAGGGACTAGTAGCAAGCACAATCATAGAGGAACTTGACTTTACTCGAGGTAGATGGAGATAATTAATCCCAAAACTTAAAAAGGAGCCTTATTCTGTTTATAATTATGTGGCAACAATTGGCAGATCACACAAATACATTGCAAATGCCTCGAGGAATGGAATTGCTTGGCTCCCTCTCACCTTTCAATCTCCTCTCCCCCTATTCCCCATACCACACTGGAAAGGAAGGAATCGTGAGGAAGGTGCAGTAGTAGAGAACAAAATATTGATGAAGATTTTAGATCAACATGGGTTTTATTTGAAGTAGGGTAAAGGAGTGGTCAACATTGTGGAATAGATTGGTTAGTCAGGATTTAGATTGATTAGTTAGGATTTTAGATTGATTGAAGTCAAAATTTTAGATTGATTAGTCAAGATTTTAGATTGATCAGTTAGGAATAGATTGAGAAATCAGGGGATTGTAATTTTCTCAATTGGAAAAGTGGTTGAGAACGAATAATTAATTGATTTAATTCATTCATTCATTTTGGAGTTGAATGTACAAATCAAGTTTGAATTTTGCAAATAATGTTGCATTAGTTTGATTTGATTTTTGATGATAATTTGAATAGTTTGATTTAATTATTCAAATTTTTGGAGGGAAAGTGTCGTAATTAAATTATTATGATTTAATAATTCAATTAATTTAAGGGAATAAAGTGATTTAGAGATGTAATTAAATAATTGGTGTTATTTAACTAATTATGACGAAATAAAGTGAGATTAGGACTTTATTAAATAAATGTAATTTATTTAATTGGTCAAAATTGATGAAAAAGTGAATTAATTAAATAATGTCATTTTATTTAATTAATAGCAAAAATAGGGTTTTAGGACTTTATTAAATAAATGTAATTTATTTAATTAGTTAAAAATGTTGAAAAAGTGAATTAATTAAATAAGTAGTATTATTCAATTAATAGAGGAAATTAAGGTTTTAGGACCTTATTAAATAAATGAAATTTATTTAATTCATCGAAAAATGGTGAAAAAATTGAATTAATTAAATATTGTAGTATATTATTCAATTAATAAAGGAATTTAGGGTTTTTTTGATGTAAATGATGTGAAATGCAATGATATTAGATGATAATGCTAGTTTGTAGGCTAGGACAATTTTAGGTGTCTACATTTTACCCCTCTTGAGACAAAGTATTGGTTGCTTTGTTTCAAAGAACATTGCCCCAGTATGCCCCAGGTGCAAGATTTGCCCCAGTATGCCCCAGACAGGATAACATGGTGCCCCCTCGGGAAACTTGGTGAAAATTCTGGATAATGAACCAAATTTTCTAATAAGCTGATGTGATGCATTTAAGTGCAAGGATTGACAAAAGAAATGTTAATAAGAAGTGAAGAATAGTTGATGTTGTTAGTCATTGATGAGTTTCTTTCGTTTTGCTTGGAGGCTTCACATTTTGAACAATCCTGTTTGATGTAGCAAACAAATATGATGCACCAGGGTATTAATGACTAAGGCGGCTTTGTATCTATTTCGTGGACTTTGACTTGACAAACAAATAGTATTCGTGCTCATACTAGACATACGAAAACTCTATTAGAGTGTATGGGTGAGAAGATTTTAAAACATGTCAGACTGCTTAGTAACACAAGAGGTATTAAGAACCTAACATGCCACTGCTACATGAAATGCTTCAAAATGACTTCCACACACAGAACAAAGAAAGTATTCACCATGATAGTATCACAAAAACATCTTACAAACAACAAACTGAAATGACGCTCAATTGCCCCCATTCCTTTTTTTCTAAATCCTTATGGACATGCTTGAGAGATCCTGGGAATGAGTCAATAAAATAAATCATAAAAATAAGACTATAAAAAGATAAAACAATGTTGCAGTATCATTTGCCATATTTTTTTGGGGTGGGGCTATTATCCAATGTTGATCATGTCTATCGTAGGAACGGATCCGTTAAGACATATCTCAGGATGTTGTTGGTGAATCGTCAAAAGATATGTAGGCAATACTTTGGAATTATTTTTGTCTTTTTGTAATCAAATATTTGCTTGAAAGTTCTAGCTTTTGATGTTGCTTTGTTTGTTTGTCTATTTTTTCAAAGGGTGACTGTGACGATTTTTTTATTATGGATGATGTTTTATTGCGAATAGGCGATGACAAAGATAGTATTTTTAGGCTTTTTCAAATGTTTTTGTGTTTTTTGATGTTATTTGATGTTGTTTTTGGTGTTTTCAAGATATTTGAATTTTTTTTTTTGTATTTTCTGACTAAGTTGAAATAAAGCATGATAGATACCTAATGGGATTGACCTAAGGCCTTAGGGGTTGATCAATAATAAGGCTTTCCTACTTGTACATGTAGAGACCATGTAGTTCAACCTGGTGTGACTCAAAAGCATAACATGTTTTTGGGATTTCAAACAACATTGATAACTTGGATTGATATTCCTATTGGAATTTGGGAACACTGAGAGGGGGGGGGGGGGAAGGTGAATCGGTGTTCTGCAATCTTCAACAATACTATTATGATATTTAAACCATTTCAACATAAAATTGAAAGAAAGATGCAAGCACATAAAGCAATCATCCACAACACCATAACACAAGGATTTTTACATGGAAACCCTGTTAGGGGAAAAACCACGGTGGAGGTCAATCCACAATTTGAGTACTCAAATACAAGTTTTACATAATGGGAATGCACTTGCATTCAGGCTCACTGCCTAGAGCTCACTGCTCAAAATAGGAGGGCTCACTGCCTTACAAAATATTCAGATTAAGTCCATCTAAAGGGTTGAACCGAAGGAATAGCATCTTCTAATGCCATCTTATAGTTTCGGTTGAACACATTAATCGATTTCAGACCTTCTATTTGATTATGCTCTTATGCTCTGCTCTGCTGCAACTCGCATCACCAATCTTATATGCTCAAATGAAATCACACATCTGCTCTTCTGAATTTCACATCACATAGTAATACACTTCGCTTCTATCATACTTTGATATCAAAAATGATATAAACAATCAATCTTATATATCCGCATCAAAGGATAATAACATCTTCATGTCGGCTTTAGCAAAACATATAATATTTTCCAATCATTGGCTAAATCCTCAAATGATTCAATGCGTACCATTCAAAGTTATCCATAGCATAGTGAGGACCTAAATAAACATGTTCAAACACAAAAACATTTAGGCAATTACTCCTTAAACATCCGCAACAGCTATATCCACCAAGTCGGCCTTCTAGCACTGATAAACAAAAAATCAATACACCTGATCTTCTAACTCGTACATCGATTGATGCGCTAACACAAAAATCAAGAATGAGGTACTCCAAATACCCAATGACCTTCCCTAAGATGCACACCATGAAATGATAAGCAGATAATGCGTATTGATCGACAAACTTAACTTTAACCGGATACCCTGTTCTTCACTCTGACTCTCGGTATGAATAGATACATAAGTGCGTACTGGATCAATGACTTAGTTTATCATCAATGACAAAATTAGAAGCCATATTCCAACAATCTCCCCCTTTGGAATTGCTGGCAACACTTAGTGAAAAATGACTAAGTGTCAAAACCAATATAAGTATGCTGCCAAATTTCAAAACTTCAAAACATAGCTCCCCTTGGAATTGATAAGACATTTTTCACTATTCTCTCTCCCCCTTTGACATCAATGAAAAAAATGTATTCAATCTCCCCCTTTGAAATATGACCAAAAACTTGTTGATTCAAAACTGATTCAAAATTTGAAAAAGGGACAACTGCTACTTGAGTCAAAAGATTATCTTGTGTTTTTCTTTCGTCTCCGGAAGAAACTTCTTCCAAACTTCTACTGCAATCCCAATGATTATGATCATGCTGTTATTTTTAGATGTCTGATTGATAATCTTGATGAGAGATTTTGTAATAGTGATGGTTTCTTCTAGTTTCTCTCCTTTCCTCAGTATCTCAATCAACTGCTCCAGTCTGTATTCGGTTAAGTCCTTTACTTTCCAGAAAGTGTCCACAAGCTTGTTTCTGGTGAATTAAACTTTTGTATACTCAAATTGTAACTCTTGAATTCTTTTCTTGATTGCACCATCCTAATCCTGAAACATATCAAAACTTTGTCCAATCCTATTTAACTCTGTTTCAATTTGCTCCAACTTTTCTTTGTATTTATCGACTGCATGAGGCCAACGGATGCAATAGTTATAGATGTTGTTTGTTGTACTTATGAATTTCCTCAACTCATTCATTTTCCTTTTCAACTTGGTAAGCGATAGTCTGAACTGCTCCTTCAAGTGTAGAATTATCTCTTCTTCTTTCTTGTTCTAAGACTCAGAGTCCATAATTTCCTTAATGCATTCGATCATCTCTTCAGGTAGCAAATTCTGCAAACTCTCTAATTTGATCTGGTTGTGCACAATATGAGCACTTAGTACACTTAAAATCATATCTTGTTCATATGAAGGTCCGATAGACCACAATCTAGCAAATTTTTGTATTCCATCTTCCACATGAATAAGTTGCAGTAGTTTTTCTTTGGTTAAGTCATCTTCTTCTTCAATTCCTTCTAGCTTTTCTTGAATTGGTTCAACTGATTCCAATTCTTTTCCCTGAGTGACCTTAGTTTCCTTATCAGATTCTTCATCTGGAATATCTACAACCACCAGTTCTTTTCCTTTTCCTTCAACTCTTGGAGTCTTGCATATCAGAGGAGTATAGACAACAATTTATTTTTCTCCTCTCTTCTTCTTTTCCATCTCACTGAAGGAGGAACCAACTTCAAGTGCCCTTACCAGAAGGGAAATGTAAACTGATCCAAACTTTTCTAGCAGACCTCTAAAGAAACTTGCATATTATTGATCATAGTTTTCCAAATTGTTAGAGTGTTCATAAATCTTCTTGCAAAGTGGTTTATTCTCTTTCCATGCAACATTTTTGTTCAATGGCAAGCAATTTAGAAAATACATCACAAGACATATAACCAAAGCTCCAAACCAAAAAGGATAACCTGTCTCCTTTGTTAATTGCACGTTCTCCATTAGTTGATCCTTTAGCAATCCACACAAGTCAAAGTCCCGATCTTCCATTATCATTTTATGAGAAATGTAAACTGCACCAGCTGAGGTTGCTCCTTCTCTGTTTCTGAAAAAGATTTAATAGGATATTCCATGCACAATGTACATTGTTATTGAATTTTTCATTGTCAAAATTATCAATACCCTTTGTCTCTAGTTACTCCGGTTAGGGTTTCGACTTCTTTATTCTAAATAGCCTTCTTTCTTAGTATATCCCCAATTTTTCATAATCCAATTATGACTCCAATTACTTCTTTCGAAATATGATAGGGTTTGTCCAGATTTAGAGTATCATCATTCAATCTACTCAAGATAAACTTAACAATCTTTGTGTTTTCGAAATAGGGGAATTTACTCCAAATGTCCAGACTTTTGTGTTTTGCATCTTCCAGCCATTTTAATTCATTAGGTGATAATACGTATCTTACAGCTCTAATCTTCTCACTGCTAAACTCATCTAAATTCACAATTCATTTGATTTGTTCCATTTTGTGTATCGAATGAGTTCTTCTATTGAGCACCAAATTAAATGCAAATTCCATAAACGACTGAAATACCTAATGGATTTAGATATTTGCCACCCAATTATCTTCACTCCTTCCAAATTTTGCTATAGAGTGCTCTCCTTCTTCTCTTCTTCAATGCAAAGTGACAAATGAGGGTTTCGATTGATTTTTATAACTTTGCACACCTAACTTTTGTATAAAATGCTTTTGCCCTAGGAGTTCCCGATACCCTGCTTTCTCAGACAACAAGAGAAAAAATCTTTTGCGCACCTTTAAATTCTTAGATTTTTGTACAAATGATCTCCAATGTAGCTGTAAACTATTAGCACAATCATTAACAATCTCCTACATTCCAATGCTAACTACCGATAGGAGGGCAAAGGATTTTCTTGAAAATATCCCCCTAGGCCAATGGCCTGAGGTTAATTTTTCAGAGGAATTACCGGAAGCAAGTTTCGATGCAGGACCATTTCCAACATTAGAATCGTTCTTCCTTACCCATGTCTTCTTCATCTAATCTCTTATTTCATCAACAATCACTTTTCCCTTTTCTTTATCATTTTTCTGTGTATTTTTGTCTTTATATACTGGATCTCTTCTATCTTCAATTTCCTTAGTTAGCTTCATCATCATAGATTCCATTTCATGCTTTAGGGTTGCATTGTCTCTGGCAAGATTTTCACATTCTTCAGTTATTTCTTTCAAGGTTTGATTTAGGTGAGCATCATCCATGTTTTTGCTCTCTTTCTACTTAATCTGATCACATAGATCCTTCCTCTTTTCCTTGGATTTAACAATCTGATCCTTCAATGTGTGAATGAATTTCTCAGCATCCTTAAGATTTTCTTTCAATTCCCAAACTTCTACTTTAGATTGATCAAGATCATCAAGTGCCACCACAAGATGCTGTTGAAGACTACCAGAGTCCATTACATTCCAAGATCCAATTGTTGGAATCTAGGAACATTGAGAGGGGCGGGGGGTGAATCGGTGTTATGCAATCTTCAATAATATTATTTTGATATTTAAACCATTTCAACATAAAACTGAAAGAAAGATGCAAGCACATAAAGCAATCATCCACAACACCATAACACAAAGATTTTTATGTGGAAACCCTGTTAGGGTAAAAACCACGGTGGAGGTCAATCCGCAATTTGAGTACTCAAATATAAGTTTTACAAAATGGGAATGCACTTGCATTCAGGCTCACTGCCGACAACTCACTGCTCAAAATAGGAAGGTTCACTGCCTTAAAAAATATTCAAATTAATTCCATTTGAAGGGTTGAACTGAAGGAATAGCATCTTCTAATGCCAGGTTACAGTTCCGGTTGAGCACATTAATCAATTTTAGACCTTTTGTCTAATTTTGCTCTTTTGCTTTGCTCTGTTGCAACTCACATCACCAATCTTATATGCTCAGATGAAATCACACAACTGCCCTTATGAATTTTGCATCACATAGTAATACACTTTTCTTCTATCTTACTTCGATATCAAAAATGATATAAACAATCGATCTTATATATTTGCATCAAAGGATAATGATATCTTCATGTCGACTTTAGTAAAACATATAATATTTTCCAACCGTCAGCTAAATCCTCAAATGATTCTTAATGCGTACCATCCAAAGTCGACCATAGCATAGTGAGGACCTAAATAAACATGTTTGAACACAAAAAATTTAAGTAATTACTCCTTAAACATCCACAACAGCTCTATCTACCAAGTCGGCCTTCTAGCACTGATAAACAAAAAATCAATACACCAGATCTTCTAACTCGTACACCGATTGATGCACCAACACAAAAATTGATAATGAGGTACTCCAAATACCCAACGAACTTCCCTGAGATGTGAACCATGAAATGATAAGCAGATAATGCATATTGATCAACAAGCTTAACTTTAACCAGATACCCTACTCTTCACTTTGACTCCCGGTACCGGTATGAATAGATACATAAGTACATATCAGATCAATGACTTAGGTTGCCATCAATGAAAACACTAGAATCCATATGCAAACAATTCCACTTTTGTTACTAGAGGATATTGTAGACATCCAAATTTGATCACTTCCATATGATCAAAATCATCTACTCTATCCATCTATGTCATTAATAGTGACTAAATAATTTATTTAATCATTATTTCATTTTCTGCTTAAGGTTCCTAAAGTATGTAATTAAATAAATAAAATAAATATGACAAATTATTTAATTTAGTCTTTTAACCCATTTGGATTAAAATCAATTTTTAATTCCCCTTTTTTTCTCTCTCCTTGCCACATTCTCCATAACCCTCTTTTAATCTAGATTAAATTAATTAATTTGTGATTAGGATGTGCACCACTTAATCTTGATTAAGTGTCACATCCTCCATAATCTCCCACTTGCCTCTAATCTCTCATTAATTATCCTAATCCTGTGTTTGCACAACCTTAATTAGAATCATTAACCACATTTAGCTTACCTTTTCTGGTCAACCTTCCCACTTACCATTTTTAGCCTGGACTCTCTTCCCCATGTGAATTTTTAATTCACATTTATTTGCCGAAAGTTCCTCTCTTCCCCATGTGAATTTTTAATTCAGTTTTGTCTTTCCAAGGTCTTCCTCATCCCCCATGTAAGATTCTAGAAGGCTTGACTTGTCACTTTACATGTGCCAAGGACTTCTAGAACTTTGGACTTCTCACATCACCCACATGTGATAAATCTCCAGCTTTTTGGAGATCTTCTTTTACCCAATAAACTCTCCAATGAATGTAAATTTTTAATCTACATTTATTCTTCCAACTACTTCCCTTTTTCCCATGGAGATTTTTGAGGAATTCTGAAATTCCTCAAAAGTCTTTTTCATCCTCATTTGGAGACAAGAAGTTCCTTTTTGAGGAAATCTTCTCATCCCCCAAGGTACCTCAAAGGTACTTGTCCTTCATCCACCTCATGTACTTCTCTTCCACCTCATTTCCACATCACTCCACCCTAAGACATCTCACATTCCACATGTCAAGATGTGAGGGCTTGTGAGTCCTCAACTCACCATAGCCCTTCATCTTGATCTTGTTGGATCAATCTCAACCATTGAATTCTCTAGAGAATTCCAATTAGCCTATAAATACCCCCTCATTTCTCTCAATTTAGGGATCAAGTCTTTTACAAACAAACTCTTGCAACTTTACCATTTGAGCTCTCATCTCATCATCATTACGTCTTCATCCATTTTGCATATCATTTGCATATTCAACATAGCTTGTCATCCGAGGAGCACACAACTCTTCAAGATCAAGGGCCAACCAAGGAAAGAGCAGCATAAAAGGTATAACAAACAACATTCAATTTGTTTTATCTTACTTCCATGTTATTCATTTTCTTAGGCTAATCATTGAGGTGCCCTTTTATCTTGTTATTTCCTCTTGTTGCATGATTAGTTTTTATCTAGCATCTCACATTAGGACTTAGCATTTTATTAGGATCACATTTCTGGCACGCCCGGTGGGACCATCAAAAAGGCTTTCTTTATTTTACGTTTTTTTTTGTTAAGCTTGTTTGCAGGTTTAGGTCGTAGAGGGGCAGATTTTCCCTCATAGGTGCTGCAGAGGGGCGGATACGCCCTCACGATCCGATGTTTCTGCCAGTTTTACTGTAGAAGTGAAGATACGCCCCTGCAATCCAATGTTTCTGATAGTTTTTACTGTAGAAGTGCGGATACGCCCTGCTAAATGGACAATTTCATCCATTTGACCATTCTAAACCTCCGTTTGAACCCCCAAAGTCTCCATTTGACCATTTGATCATCCTAAACACTCATCTAACCAATCCAAACATTCATTTGATCATTCCAAACCTCCATTTGACCTTTCTAAAATGTCCATTTACCACATTCACATTGATCATTCCACCATTTGGGATACGGATCTTATCGTGAGACCTAAATATCTTCAACAACACATCTTCCATTTTCATTCATCATCATCTCTCAACACAAAATCCCTTAAACCTTGTTTTAGGAGTTATTTCCCAAATTGACCAAAGCGTTAAGTTGATCATTATCCTACATAATCAATCCTTTTCTTTAACCTAATCAATCCGCTTCTATCTTGAGGTAGATTTGCGTTGTAAGTCAACGTCATTGGCCCAAATCAATCCCCTTCCATCTCAAGGCGGATTTGGCGCCGTGATCATTGATTTAATCCGATCAACCAACATCATAAGTCACTTAGGGTGATTTCCAAATCAGGTTTTAGGATCCCCTCCATCAAATCCAATCATCATCCAAATCATCAAATTGATACATCATCATTTGATCCATCAAATCCAATCTTATCCAATTGATCCAATCAAATCCGATCCCCATCCAAATCATCTAATTGATACATCATCAATTGATCCAAAGAAATCCAATCCTCATCCAAATCATCCAATTGATACATCATCAATTGATCCAATCAAATCAATCCTCATCCAATCATCAAATTGATACATAATCGTTTGATCCAATCAAATTAATCCTCATCCAAATCATCCAATTGATACATCATCAATTGATCCAATCAAATCAATCCTCATCCAATCATCAAATTGATACATCATCATTTGATCCAAATAAATCCAATCCAATCTATCCAAATCCAATCAAAATCTCATCATCCAAACAATCCAATCCTCAATCCAATCATCAAATTGATACATCATCAATCCAATCCAATCTATCCAAATCCAATCAAAATCTCATCATCCAATCAATCCAATCATCAAATTGATAAATCATCAATCCAATCCAATCTATCCAAATCCAATCAAAATCTCATCATCCAATCAATCCAATCCCAATCCCAATCATTGAATTGATACATTATCAACTGATCCACCATCCAATCTAAATCAATCAATCCAAATCATCACCTAGATCATCCTTTAATGATTGCATCTTGAAATCACCTAGTTGTTTTGCACGTTCATGCCCGTTCAAACCCGTTCACAAACAAAAAAGCAAATGGTAGACTAGCAAACTCAAGGTTCCCAACCAAATGTCCCTCAAGATCCTAACAACATTCCACACGATCCCCATAATGGCGTCTCATCTCAATCAAACACTGACATCCAAAATATCACACCACCTAGTGACGAAAACATGGTCAATCAACCCGAAGTCACCGTTGATGAATATCTCAGTAATCCTACCAATGTCCAAATGATGGATCGTCTCCTAAACGAACATGGGGATAAGATCCTTGCACCTTACTCATGAAGGGAGTCAAACCACCATCCAGTTTCAATACATCACAATATGCCCTTCTCCCATTTGTTGACCCACAAACCTCACAAAATGTTCCAAAAAATTCCTACGTTCCTGAAGGTGCCCCCACTGAAAATTGGTACCACCCCGAACTTGGAAATGCTGTCATCCATCAAGTCCAAGAATATCCTCATCTTCCAATCACAACATCTACTATTCCACCACTTGATCCTAATGATTCTCATACCTATGGCATGCCGCCATACATCCCATCTGCTCCACCGCTTCCTCCCCCATATTCTAATATTGGGGGCACACCTCCAATTACCAATGTGCTACCTCCTGCATTTCAACAACCTCCAAATAATCCACACCAATCCACCACACTACCGGCACCGCCACAACATGTTGCTACTATTATAGCTTCATCTCAACACTTGCAACCACAACATTTGCAACATACTTCCGTTCTCACACAACCATCACACCAAGTGGTGCAACATACATCTCAACAACAACAACACATCTCACCTCACCCATCTCAACAACAACACATCCCATCTCACACATCTCAACAACAACAACCCATCCCACCTCACCCATCTCAACAACAACAACATATCTTATCTCACCCACCTCATCAACAACGACAACAACGACCTTCACGACAACTTGTGCATATCCCTACACAAACACATCATAATCCGCTTACTAAGTATCTCTATCATCCCAAATGAATCCTCATCAGAATGCGCAAAACCAAATGCATACCCAACCACCACCTTACACCAACCTTTCACAACCTCAATATCACCCCCATCAACAAACACCTAATCCGTACCCATATGCCACGCAACAACCCACCATTGCACAACAATACCAATCCTATCCGCCTTACTTTCAACAACAACAAACTCACCAACAGGGGGCACCTTACACTTCATATTACCAGCAACCATCATCACATCAACAAAAAGGCCTTACCTCTACGCATTACCAAAATGCTATGCAGCAACATGACCCTCTCTTGTTTCCTACCATCAACAACAAGTGACTCCCACTCAACACAACCAATCATCCAACTATCAATCCACTTACAATCAACCAACGCATTCATATCCGACTCAACCCGTTTATGATCCAACAACGGTAGGGCCATCCTCATCATACCCACAACATTATCCATACACTCAATCCACTTTGAATCCCATGACTCTCGTCAATAAGGACTTGGAAGAAGTAAAAGCAGCATTAAGGGACTTACAAGCTGGAGTGGGTAAACAATCATTCAAGTTTGAGGACATATGTCCTTATCCTTTTGATCCCTCCATCTCCTTGATTCCTTTTCCCAAAAATTTTGAGATACCCAAATTCGATAAATACAAAGGAACCAAGGATCCTAAAGCTCACCTTCAAGAATTTTATGCTCATTGCCAAGAGGTTATGCATAACCATAACTATCTAATCCGACTTTTCCCTAAAAGTCTACAAGGGGTTGCCCTCAACTGGTTTATGGGTCTTGAAAAAGGGATCTATCAAAACCTTCGCACAATTATCTGAACAGTTTGTCTCTCACTTCTCTTTTAATCTAGAGAAAGATATTGACACACTTGATCTCCTCAAAGAAAAACAACGTGATGGAGAGACCTTTGCAAGCTACTTACAAAGGTGGTGGGCCTTGGCTAGCAGGATGAAATCCACACCAACAAAAAAAGACATGGTCACACTATTTATCAAAAGATCCCACCTGGATATGGCTCACAATTTCCAACTCCATTGTATCACCACCTTTGCGGGACTTGTGGAGAAGGTCTCAATCTTAGAACGAGCCCTTGTTGCAAAAGGGCAAGTCAAACATTTCAATTCTAATAGAGAGAAATCCTTTGGGGATAAACCTCATTATTGGAATAGAAATAAGCACTTTGTCAATGATGGTGTCACTAACACCAAACATGTTCAAGTGGCCACCACCACGCAAAGGTACCCTCCTCAACAACAATCATCAATCCAAACCACCATGTCTGTCCCTCAAGGGGCACCACGACAACAATCCAATCAAAACAATCAAGGGGGAAAAAAATGACAGTTCACTCAATTGGGAGAACCCCTTAGTGTGGTGTTTAATAAGCTTCTTTAAGCTAATTACCCCATCACATATCCTGTCACCAAACCTCTCAATACATCTAAACCCAAGCTTGCTTGGTTTAAAGACAATGAATATTGTGAATTTCACAAGATTAAGGGGCATACCTTAGATAAATGTCAAGGCCTAAAAACCTACATTCAAGGCCTCATCGATCAAGGTGAAATCCATGTAGATGCTAACACAACATCTTCGTCCAATGCTCAACTACAAATATATCAAAACGCCTTTCCTAACCATAATCAGGGTCCTAGTACATCCAACTCAAATCCTAGACCTAGCAATAATAACAAGCAAAATAATAGTACCAATAACATCAACTACAAAAATGTGCGATACAATTATCAAGGTGTGGTTTCATATGTAGAACAAGTGGAGCCACGTGTATCCATGATACATGTTAAAGGAAAGGATCCACAATGTGTTGTTACCACTCGACGAACCCGCATCACAGTACCAACAACACCTCCATCTACCCAATGACCATCCGCCAATTCCCAATACAACATCCTAGACCATCTAGGTAAGACTACAACCCAAATATCCATTTTGGATTTGCTTAAGTCATCTCCCGTACATTAAGATATCTTAACTAAGGCTTTGCAAAGCACACAAGTGCCTGATAATATTGACCCTACCCAATTTCAAGCATTGGTAGGCAATCTCTCATCCACCTATCAGTTAGCCTTTAGCCAAAAGGACATGCCACATCTTGATTCAAGCCACAACCGCCCCCTCCATCTCGAGGTTGGTGTCAATTGTCAAAAAGTAAAAAGGGTATTGGTAGATAATGGTTCGGCCCTACATCTTTGTACATTAAAATTCATACAACAAGTTGGATACACCCAGGCTGATCTCAGAAAACAAGTTATCACCATAAAGGCCTATAATAATGCAGAGCGAGATTCTGAAGGAGTTATTTTCCTCCCTATTCAAGTGGGCCCCATTGTACAATACACTATGTGTCATGTTCTGGACCTTGAACTTCCATACAACATCCTTCTTGGCCGTCCATGGATTCATTCTATGCAAGTCATCCCATCCACCTATCACCAATGCTTAAAGTTCCCATTTCAAGGAATGGAAGTCACCATACAAGCCGACCCTTAGCCTTTTGAATATTGTCATGCCTTGGAAGCTTCTTTTCCACATTCACATTACTGCCCAAGAGTCAAAATGGGGGCATCCCCAACATCTGATCCTGTCCCATCCACCAATACACTAAACACTTCATCCCCACCATCATCCACACCTGCTTCCACCGTCACCAAGGTCCAGATCATAGATAAGGGATGTGGAAAATACAAAATGCATACCACACTCAATGTGGAAACCATGCCACCTTCGCCCCGCACATATGGACAACCAATTCTACTGCTACCAAAAGTGGAAGAAAAGACACTTACCCTCACTTCCAAGAACATGGGGTCAACAACATTCAATGATTTGGGATCCCTCTAGGATCAAATGGATGACGATATGAGTCAATGGGTTTATTGGGAGGAACCTGAGCCACCATGTCCTCTTATAGAATACTTCCAAGAAGTCTATCCACGTGCCTCTAAGTTCATTGAAAAGTGTCATTACCAAGGCAGAGGCCTTGGTGCAGAAGAACAAGGAAAACATCTGCCCATTGAAGCAATTACCATCCAACCAAGAAATTTGGGCTTGAGTTATGATACCAAACAGAAGGGTCCTACAACATCCTCTAGCACTTCTAACAATGTTAGTGTTGACAATGGTTCCCTCGAAGACATACCGGAGGAAGAGTCCATCATACACACATATAATGATTTGAATCACATTGACCTCCCCACCATGTTTGAATGCTTATCTATTTGTACCATAAATTTATCCCTTAAACATCCTGAGCTTATTGATCATGACCTACAAGGTAGCGCACCTGTCAGCACATTTCCCTCAAAGGATACCTACGTACATCTAATGGGATTGGGGGAAGATGAATGCCCTAATCGCAAAAATAAAAAGAAACAAAAGAAAAATGGGTCATCAAGTGAAAACCTCACCAAGGCACTTTTTGACTATGAAAAAGTAAAAACAAAGGATGTATCTGATAGTGAAAACCTTAATACGGCACTGGAAGATGGGGACATTCATCTTCCCCTTATAGGAACACAATTATCTGAGCAATCTTCAATTCTCATTGATGAAACACAAGAGGTGAATTTGGGGACAGAAGAAACTCCAAGGATCACCTATATGGCCAAATCTCTATCTGAAGAAGAATATCGCACCATTGTCCACATTCTACAAGAAGGGGTTATCAACTTCGCATGGGCTTACTCTGATATGCCTGGCCTGGATCCTAATCTTGTTGTACACCATTTGGATGTCCGTCTAGAGGCCAAACCTGTCAAGCAGAAGCTCCGAAAGATGCATCCGCAGGTGATATTATTGGTTAAGAAAGAGCTAGAAAAGTTACTGGATGTTGGTTTTATCCGACCCATTGATTACTCTGATTGGATCTCTAATATAGTACCTGTTGCTAAACCCAATGGAGACATCAGAATTTGTACGGATTTTCGAGATCTTAACAAAGCCTGCCCAAAAGATGACTTCCCCTTGCCTAACATCGACATGTTGGTCGACATCACTACAAGACACGAGATGCTATCCCTCATAGATGGTTTCTCTAGCTACAATCAGATCTGGATTGCCCCTGAAGATCAACACAAAACCGCTTTTACAACACCTTGGGGTACTTTCTGTTACAATGTCATGCCCTTTGGTCTCAAAAATGCAGGAAAAACATATCAACGGGCCATGACGGTCATATTCCATGACCTCATCCACATCATTATGGAAGATTATGTTGATGACCTACTAGAAAAATCTGGAACTAGAGAAGAGCACCCTGCCATTCTAAAAAGGATCTTTGAGCACTTAGAATAGTACAAGCTTCGACTGAATCCAAAAAAATGTGTGTTTGGTGTCACATCTGGAAAATTGTTGGGCTTCATAGTTTCCCAAAGAGGCATCGAGGTTGACCCGGCTAAGGTGAAAGCTATCATGGATATGCCTCCATCGAGAAACCTGAAACAATTAAGGAGCCTCCAAGGGAAGCTGCAATCCATCCACCAGTTTATCACCCAGCTTGCGGATAAATGTTAGTCATTCACCCACCTTCTCAAGAAAGACATCAGCTTCAAGTGGAATCAACAGTGTCAGCTGGGTTTTGACATGATCAAAGGATACTTGGCACACCCGCTGATCTTGATGCCACCTATCCCTGGAAAACCCCTCTTGTTGTACATATCTGCCACATCAGTTGCATTGGGGGCACTATTGGCACATCATGATGACTCCTCAAGGGAACGGGCGATCTATTACATTAGTCGAACACTGGTCGGCTATGAACTCAATTATTCACCAATAGAAAAGGCATGTCTCGCTGTGGTCTTCAACACACAAAAGCTATGCCACTATATGCTTAGCCATCCTATAAAATTGATATCCAAAATCGACCCCCTCAAGTACCTACTATCCAAGACAGCCCTGACAGGTCGAATGGCTAAATGGATCATGCTCCTCAGTGAGTATGATATAGAATATGTGGATAGAAATGCCATTAAAGGACAAGTAATAGCGGATTAGTTGGAAGATGCCCCGTTAGTGGGCGCCTATCCCATAGAAACTGAATTTCTAGATGAAGGGGTATTTGTCGTCTCAAAAGCCACCACTTGGACATTGTACTTCGATGGGTCACATACTCATAATGGATCGGGGGCAAGAGTCTTGCTTATCACACCCCAAGGTGATTACATACCAAAATCATTCAGACTGGCTTTTCCCTACACCAACAACATCTCTAAATATGAAGCCCTTCTCATAGGCCTCAAAATTGCAGTCCAATGGCACATCACTCATCTGCATGTTTTTGGTGACTCCCAGTTGGTCATAAAATAGGTCAACGATGAGTTTCTAACATAAGATGAAAAGTTGTAGCCTTACAAACAAATGGTGGATGACTTCAAGAAATATTTCACTACCATCCAATTTGAGCAGATCCTGAGACTCCAGAATAAGGCAGTAGATGCTATGGCTACCATTGGCTCTCTCTTCGACATGCTAAAAGATTGCATAAATTGTCAGTTCCCGGTCGAGCAACTCCTAATCCCAGCATACAATATCCCTGAGAATGACATGGTGTGTGCTATTGTAGGTCCCGAATCCCCTTGGTACCATGACATTTACACCTACATTCATGACAACACCCTCCTGCTTGATCTCATGTGAAACCAACGTAAATCATTTATCCAACGCACTACCCATTACACCATTATTGGTGATACACTTTATTGACGTGGATATGATGGAACTCTCCTCCATTGTTTAGACGAAACTGAATCCCGCACGTCATTAACAGAAGTGCATAGCGATATTTGTGGGGCCCATTCTAATGGTATGGCCCTATCCAAATGGATTCTCAGAGCAGGATATTATTGGCCCACAATGGAACAAGATGCTTGTGAGTATGTCAAAAAGTGTCTTCCATGTCAACAACATGCAGATCTGATTCACGCTCCAGCACAAGACCTCCAACCTATCACGACACCTTGGCTGTTTTCATAATGGGGTTTTGAATTGATTGGAAAGATCTACCCTCCATCCTCTGATGGACACACCTTTATCATCACAGCCACTGAATACTTCACCAAGTGGGTGGAAGCCATCCCACTCACTCAAATCACTGGTGTTCAGATCTCTAAGTTCATCCTCTACCATATCCTCTGCGGGTATGCTATCCCCTCTGCCATCATCACCGACAATGGAAAACCATTCAAAAATAAGTGTATGAAGATCCTTTGTGACACATATCATATCCAACATAGTTGGTCCATTGCCTATTACCCCCAAGGCAACGGATAGGCAGAAGCAACAAACAAAACATTGATCAAAATCATTAAGAAGATGGTCAATAGCACTGGATGTGATTGGCACCTCCATATACATCCCGCTCTTTGGGCCTACCTTACATCCATCCGCACCCCTACCGGTGCTACTCCATACTCTCTTGTCTATGGCACTGAAGCCATCTTGCCAATCGAAGTTGAAATCCCCTCACTCCGAATCTCCCTCAAGAATCTCATCACTGACGAAGACACCCGAGTGGCATGCTTGGCACAATTGGAATTATTGGATGAAAAATGGGTCAAGGCTTATAACCATCTGCAAGCCTATCAACACTGACTCAAAAGGAGCTACAATAAGAAAGTTCGCCCTCACCAATTCAATGATGGTGATTTAGTCCTAAAAGAGAATCAACAGAATCAACAAGATCGAGAGAAAAAGGGTAAGTGTGAAGCAAATGTCATCACCACGAAGTATGGTTCTGGTGCCTATAGGCTCTCCACCCCTGAAGGTGAGACCTTGGAGGAACCCATCAACATCATGCACCTAAAGAAGTTCTACACTTAGGTCAGCTGGGGTATCCTTCTTGGTAAAAGTCAAAAATACAAAAAATAAAAAAAATCCAAAAATAGTAAAAAGAAATAACTCGTCCTATGGTGAAAACCACCCCTGCGTGGCGCCTTGGATACGTACGATTGGTGAAAACTTGGGAACAGGCGCCTCTCGCATAGGGCTTAATCATTATCTACCTTGCGTCTTGGTTACTTTATGGCTTATCCGCCGATTCCTAAATCCCCAAATCCTCCCATCCGCTTGCATCACCTCGTCGCTTGGTATATTCTGGTTGAGCATTGGACGATCATCATTCGGTATCAGACATCCTGAGCTTGTATCCTCTTCGTGTCCAGCTCCATCTAGGTCTCATCGCATCTTTGTTTGAACTATGTTGCCCCTGTGCTTGCACGTAGGCAAGGTTGATCATTTGATCCGCCCCTAGGGTTTCTCTTTGTTTTTGTTGTGGTTGATCCGTTCGATCATTGTCCTCCATCATCTATCGTCACTGCCTTCTTTTCGCTTTTATCATCGTCTCCTCTTGAACTACGATGACTCTGCACTTGCACGTAGGCAAGGCTAATCTTTGGATCGGCCCTTAAGGCATTTTGTCCTTCATCATCTGTCCTCATGGTCCACTTTCCAATCTTGTCCATCCCCGATCTTTTGTCATGCTCAAACTACGTTGTCCCTGCGCTTGCACGTAGGAAAGGTTAATCTTTGGATATGCCCCCAGGGCTTGTGTTTGTCTTGGTCATCCATCGGTTTCCATCAATCCACTTTTCGCTCTTTTCTCATGGTCTTTTTTTGAACTACGAGGGCTCTGCGCTTTCACGTAGGCAAGGTTGATCTTTGATCAACCCTTGAGCCCCTAGGTCTTTAGGTTGTGTCTTGTCTCTTGTTGTTTTGTTGTCAGGTATGTCTCTATCATCGCTGATTCTTCACAAACAAGATCTTCTCATACCAAGAAATCTACCCAATGGCAATTATCCTGCGTCATCTAGGTCACTTTAGCTTAGTATCCATCATCGGTCTTAACAGGATGCATCCTTCCTAATAGACCACATCAACCCCATCCATCCTTGGGATCTTATGGAAAAGGATGCTTGTAATTGATTACGATCTTTTGGTGCTTTCGGATTTTGTTTATCATTTGAGCTCCCTATAATCACTAGTCAAAATCGTCATGATCCTTCATATTGTGGCATGTTTTGCCTAGTTAACATAGGGACATCTCTTGACTATTTTACTGTTGCTGTCTACTAGGATGCTCCACATAGTACCCACCAGGATTCCTCTCAAATCCTACGTTATGTGGGGGCATCCCTTTGTGCTTGTGGTTATCCCAATACCTGGCCCGACCAAAGTCATCGTGACTTTGGGGTATTGGGATAGCCTTCTTGTTTGTCATATTTGTTTTATGCATTAGACATTAATCCATCTTGGTTTATATACCCTGACACCCGATGTCTTATGCTATAGCAAATATCAATGCTCTAAAGGATGGAAAATTGCATTCATGTTGCATTTTGTCTCATTGCATATTCCCCCTTCATCCTATCTTGCTGCTGCATCTATGACCCGTGATTTTGGTTGTGCAAACTCTCGTTCCCTCTTACTAACTTTTCTTCTCAGGATCCTTACGGTCCTTGATAGGTACTGCGCTCCGCACATCCTACACCTATCACCTACCCATTGATACTTATGTCTACAATCATTAAGTTCATTTACCCATATTTACATCCATTCATTTATCCATCCATTTATCCATATTGCATTGATTCCTTAGGTTCATTTATCCATTTGCATCAAATTCATTTATCCATTTAACACCCGTTCATTTATCCATTTACATCCATTCATGTTAATTCATTAGGTTCATTTCTCCATTTACATCCATTCATTTACATTCATCTATCCATATTGCATCAATACATTAAGTTCATTTATCCATATTGCATTAATTCATGTACATTCATTCACTTCATTATGATCATTTATCCATACATTTCCATATCCATTTGTATCAATTGCATTACCATTCATAAATCATTAACATTACCCATAATCACATCATCCACACATGCATAAGTAAATCATTAACATCATAACATAACATCCATATCAACACAAAAACATCATATACATATGCATAACATACATCGGCTATCATAGGAACATCAATGTAACACCATATGCATACCATACATCACAAAAATGTGTGGCATAATATCAATGAGGACCATCACATATCATCATCAAAATAATATAATATCCAAAATATAGTCACCACATAATCACCTCCATATCACGCTCAAAATAAGGTGCATCACCTAAAAATATGTGCTATAGCACCACCCGGTACCTGTCAAAAGCACTTGTATCCTGTCACCTATCCTCTACCTATCCTGAGCTGCCCACACCTGACTTCTAAGGAGACTCAGGTACTGGTCCCCTATGTATCGGAGTCCCCTGAGACTCACGCCCCGGAGTCCCAAACCGAGAAGGAGTTGGCTGGAAGTCACTGTACCCCCTAGTCTATGTCCCTAAAGATTGGGACGGTGCTGACATTTGTGGTATTTTCCTAACATAATGCACTGTACACTGCACCGGATCTGGCGTTGTCTGCTCATACGAACACCTCCAGTACGCCACCTCATGCATGTACTCATCTCTCTGCCCAGCCTGGAACCGAGCGGCATTCTGCTCATGCCTGTACCTATCCCGCTCTCTGCTAATGGCACGTCGCTCCTACTCCCATGCCTCCTATGCCACTATCAGTAGATGTATCTGCTCTGTGGCCCTCTCCCTATCTACCCGCATAGTCTTTAGCTCTGTCCCATCACCCTGCCCTCGGCGTGCCTGCCTTTGTGCTATGTCCCTCTCGACATTCTCTGCCCGACCCACTGCTGCATCTCTTTGGAACTGCAGGATCTGGACCTGTCTTAGTCCACTGTCCCTCTCCCCCTGTAGTGTCTGCATCTGTGCTTGTACACTGTCCCTCTCCTCCTATAGTGCCTGCACCTGTCCCTATGCACTCTCTCTCTCTCCCGCTGCATGGTCTCTAGTCTGACCTCTGCGGCCTCGAGTCTCGCCTTCATCTCCTTTAAAGATGCCCTTGTCGTGGATACCCTCTCTTGCAGTGCTGTCCTCTCCTCCAAAAATCTTGCCACCTGAAGTCTCAGTGTCTCCATCTACCCCTCTCTTGCTGACCTCGCATTTGAGCAACGGTCATCGCTGCCTCTAGCCTGTCTCGGTCCCATGTCACCTGAGCCAGCTCCCCCTGTAACCTCTCCATCCCTACTCATGCCTCATCCCTCTCTCTCTCGACCACCTGTATGTCTATCATTAGCTGGCCCACAATCCAATCAAACACTATCATCTTTATCTTCTTCACCCTCTGCACCTCCGCCTCCACCCTCCTCAACTCCTCACTTGGACCCCTTTCAGTGACATCACCAGATCATCAATTGGAGTGACTGGTACTATGGCTAAAGGCTCCACCACCTATACATCTAGGTCCATCGCCTCCCCTCTCTCTCCTCCTGCACCTGCTCTGCCTAGCTCATCAACTGAATCCTCTGTGGCTATCCTCTCCTCCCCACCCTCATCAGTCTCCTCGGCTCCTACTCAACTGACTGGAATCTCCTCTGTCGACTACTCTCAGGCCTCTCCCCAAGACATCCTCTGACATCTGTCGCCCTCCCTGCTCCCTCCTAAGGATCTCAGACCCTCGCATCCTCCTGCGACTCTCTAGCCCTCGCCTCCTCCTGCGGCTCTAGGGCTCTCACCTACACCCGTCTCCACCATACTCTGCCGCCAATCCCTATCTGCGCCTCCCTTCCCTCCACCACCCGGAGCATCTCCATGTCTGACTCGTTCCCCAATCTCACCACCTCTCTGTCCTCCCCCCCATTAGCTCCTCCTGCCTCTCTCTCTTCCCCCCCATCAGCTCCCCCTGCTTCCATCTCCTCTACCACAACTCTCCTCGCCCTCCTCGATCGTCGAATCCTCCTGACTCTACCCCTCCTTGCTGGTTGATCTCCAATGACACCCTCCTCCGCACCACCACTCTCATGTCCCTCATCCTCTTGTCTCTCATCCTCATGCCCACCCTGCTCCGGCTCCTCCTCTTATCCCCCCTCCTGCTCATCCTCTGGCCCCCCCTCTATGGATCCCACAGCAGGCACCTCCAATGTAACCCTCTCCCATCGGTGGTTATGAAACCATCGATCATACCGATCTGTCACTCTAGCATCCTCTGGACCTTCCCACCTCCCTGGATAGGGGAGCCCACCTACCATCACCCACGTCTCCCTCACGCCTTTCGCTAACAACGTCGCCCCTAGGGTACCTCTTTGGTAAGCTGACAAAACATAATCGGTGCTCCTGGAATGTCCTGCATGAGTCCAAATTGCTGCATCACTCTGTCTGGATGATGCATCTCCACTATGTGCCCCAGGCTCTCAATCAGGAAACATCTGCATCCAAAGAATCCTCGATGTCTCTCCTCCTCGGTCCTCCATCCTCTAAACCGCCGATACATGTATGGCCGCCATACAATGTGCTCCTCCCATAATTCATCAAACACTCTCCTCCACTGATCCACCTCTCCCTATGTCTCATACAGTAAGATGCAACCCCTGGCTGCCCTGAATTGCCAAGCCACTAGCTCTCTATCATCCAAGTCTCCTCCCCTGATCACTATGGGTCTCATCACCGAGATATGCTACCACCCCCACACCTGCAGTAGCATCCTGTGCGTCAAGCTCTGCATCCCCTGATAACAAATCACGTGCATGTCCCGGTATAACTAGGCCAATACACATGACCCCCAGGAAAACTGCCCCTCCCTCCACTCGACTATATGTCGTATCACCTCCATGTACCGTAGGTTGCAGAATTGCTTACTCCGGTCTAGCAACAGAATCCCACTGATCAGGCAACACAAAAACAGTGGTAATGTCGGCACCCCCAAGGATAAGCATCTATCTATGTCTAACTGCCCCCTCTGAATCAGCAAGTCATCTCGCCTGAATAGCACTAGGATAGTCTCATCCAGCTGGGCTCCCCTCGATACCTCCTCACTCACTAACCAACCTGCAATCGGTAACCTCAGGATTCGCCATATGTCCTCCAATGTCACTGTCATCTCTTTTGTCGACAAATGAAACGTTGACGTAGCCGAGCTCCATTGCTCTATCAGGGCTGTCAGCATCGCTCAATGTGCCCTCATCTCGAGAAATTGCACTAAGTGCAATAACTCCGCCTGCTCCAGAGCCGCATGATCTGCCCCGGTCATAGCCTCAATCGTCGCCACAAGTGCCTCTGGCCTCCGCTCGTGAGCTCGTAATCTACCAAAATCCTCCAAAAATTTCATCCCTCTTATCAAAAATTTTCATCTCAAATCCTCTTCCTACCACGCCTTTCTTTTTTGTCTCTCTCTTTTTGTCTCTCCCTTCTTCTCTCATTTTCTCTCTCCTTTTTTCTTTCTTCTTCCCCCTCCCTTTTTCCCCCCGCCTATGGGGCGCATTGCTCCTGCAGTGGGGTGGACCTGCCCTCAGCCTGCTGGGGCAGACACGCCCCTGTAGCGGAGTGGACCCGCCCTTGGGCTTCTGGGCAGACTCGCCCTTGCAGCGGGGTGGACCCGCCCTCGGGTTGCCGGGGCGGACCCGCCCCGCCTGGCTAGGTGGCGCCGCCGCTATTCACGGCGGCGCCTAGCCTAGCCGGCCAGGGTGGCATCGTCACCGCTGGCCATGGGTGGCACCGCCCCTGGTTGGCGATGCCTGTCCGCCTCGTCGCGGGGTGGACCCGCCATTGCAGTGGGGCAGATTCACCCCTCCTCGGGGCGGACCCGCCCCTGGCCGGGGTGGATTTGCCCAACCCCGAAGGGGACCTGCCCTGAGCTTGGGGTGGATCCGCCCAGCGAGGGGCGTATACGCCCCCCAACGACAAAATTTTCTTTTTCCCCACAAAATCTCAATTTTTTTTCTTATTTTTAAAAATTTTTTTCCTACCCATTTTTTAGTTTTTTCCTGCCCACAATACCCATGTTTTACATTTTTGCTAAAACACCTACAAATACATTAAAATTTCAAAAATAACGCGTAGGAGGTTTTGTTGCCTACCTGGTGGGGCCCACCCTGCTGTCTGTAGGACTGTCGAACCTCATCTATCTGCTGGACGATCTCGGTGTCATTATCTCCCGACATCTTCACTCCTCGTCTACTTGCTCTCTCTCCTCTTCTCTCAACTGCTACAGTGCAAATGAGGTGAGGTAATTTTCAAAATTACCTTATATTCACTTTTAAAAGGTATTTTTACCTTTTATTTACCATTTTATCCGTCTGATTAATCCCTTCACTTCTTGGGGCCGCCATTTACACCCTATTTGTCCGATTGACTTCATTCAACAGGCAAACTTGCCTAATTTTTTGCCCTCTTTTCAACCATACCATCCATTTCTTCCTATCGAGATGTTGCCTGGGACCCTTATTTTTCCCCCGTCACCCTCTCGAGGGGGCATACCCTTCACATTTACCAATTTTCCCTGCCATAGTCAATCCCTTCTAGGATTGGGGCATCTTCATCCATTCCCCACTATTGGATAGCTCAGATCCTCCTCCTCATGCTGGGGCATCATCTTCTGGTTACTTCCTCTATAGAGTCATCTGCATTTTCTTTTCTTCGAAGCACGGTTATTCTAATGGTACTTCAATGAGGGGCAAAATGTAGACATCCAAATTTGATCACTTCCATATGATCAAAATTGTCTACTCTATCTATCTATGTCATTAATAGTGATTAAATAATTTATTTAATCATTATTTCATTTTCTGCCTAAGGTTCCTAAAGTATGTAATTAAATAAATATGACAAATTATTTAATTTAGTCTTTTAACCCATTTGGATTAAAATCAATTTTTAATTCCCCTTTTTTTCTCTCTCCTTGCCACATTCTCCATAACCCTCTTTTAATCCGGATTAAATTAATTAATCTGTGATTAGGATGTGCACCACTTAATCTTGATTAAGTGTCACATCCTCCATAATCTCCCACTTGCCTCTAATCTCTCATTAATTATCCTAATCCTGTGTTTGCACAACCTTAATCAGAATCATTAAACACATTTAGCTTACCTTTTCTGGTCAACCTTCCCACTTACCATTTTTAGCCTGGACTCTCTTCCCCATGTGAATTTTTAATTCACATTTATTTTCCCAAAGTTCCTCTCTTCCCCATGTGAATTTTTAATTCAATTTTGTCTTTCCAAGGTCTTCCTCATCCCCCATGCAAGATTCTAGAAGGCTTGACTTGTCACTTTACATGTGCCAAGGACTTCTAGAACCTTGAACTTCTCACATCACCCACATGTGACAAATCTCCAGCTTTTTGGAGACCTTCTTTTACCCAATAAACTCTCCAATGAATGTAAATTTTTAATTTACATTTATTCTTCCAACCACTTCCCCTTTTTCCATGGAGATTTTTGAAGAATTCTAAAATTCCTCAAAAGTCTTTTTCATCCTCATTTGGGGACAAGAAGTTCTTTTTTGAGGAAATCTTTTCATCCCCCAAGGTACCTCAAAGGTACTTGTCCTTCATCCACCTCATGTACTTCTCTTCCACCTCATTTCCACATCACTCCACCCTAAGACATCTCACATTCCACATGTCAAGATGTGAGGGCTTGTGAGTCCTCAACTCACCATAGCCCTTCATCTTGATCTTGTTGGATCAATCTCAACTGTTGAATTCTCTAGAGAATTCCAATTAGCCTATAAATACCCCCTCATTTCTCTCAATTTAGGGATCAAGTCTTTTGCAAACAAACTCTTACAAATTTACCATTTGAGCTCTCATCTCATCATCATTACCTCTTCATCCATTTTGCATATCGTTTGCATATTCAACATAGCTTGTCATCCAAGGAGCACACAACTCTTCAAGATCAAGGGCCAACCAAGGAAAGAGCAGCATAAAAGGTATAACAAACAACATTCAATTTATTTTATCTTACTTCCATGTTATCCATTTTCTTAGGCTAATCATTGAGGTGCCCTTTTATCTTGTTATTTCCTCTTGTTGCATTATTAGTTTTTATCTAGCATCTCGCATTAGGACTTAGCATTTTATTAGGATCACATATATGTTGTGAGAAATTTACTTGAACTAGCTATGAGGTTTAAGCAAATATTGATATCGTAGAATTTTGAGTGAAGGAATAATCCGAAGTCGTTGTTTTGGATTTTGGCGTTTTTCAGATGTTTTTAATTTTTGTTGTTTTTTTGATGTTTTTGATTTTGATAGTTTTGAAGGTTACCCTAGGGTAGTGCATTGGCAATACGCCTTGTTGTTGGGATGAATTTTTTTGAAGGTTACCCTGGTAGTGCATTGGTGGCACACCTTGTTTTTGGGATGAATTGTTTGAAGGTTACCCTGGTAATACATTGGCGGTACACCTTGTTGTTTGGACGATGCCTAGATCACACTGTGAGTTAGAAGACATAGGTCAAGATTTTTTTGAAGCAAGATGTAAGTATTTCCCCCCTGTGTCTAGCAATGTAGGTGATGGATTATCTTGTGATAGGATAACATGTTTGGATAGAGTATTCCCCTTTTGGATAATGCCTCATGGCTCAGATAATGCTAGATAGGAAAGGATTAGTGATAGTGACCCATGTCAAGATTTTTTCCATAAGAAAGTGTAAAGTGTACACCAAACATTTATCAAGATCAAGGTAAGTTGGATGTGGATAAAAATGGACTGGATTTATTATGGATAGGCTGAGATGCTTCCTCTTGAAATGGTGAACGTAGATGCTTGATTCTACACATGGCACCCGTTTTCCAAGTTTTCATCATGGTACTTGTCCAAAGCACCACCATAGTGGTTTTCACTGGAGGACGATTTTTCTCTTGACTATTTTCTTGATTTTTTTGTTTTTTTTATTGATTTTTGATGTCACACAAAATGCCTGTTTACCAGGTTTCCATCATGGTGACAATTTTTTGCTTATGTTGAACCACCTGGTGGTGTTGATGTAGATACTTTTGGTTCCAATATGGATGTTATTGTTGTTATGATGTGCCAACAATATCTTGCTTGGAGGAGTTGTTTTGCTAGGATACGGGCGCTTGAATATAACCCCTGATAAATCTTGTCTTCTTTGTCGATACTGGAGTTAACCTTACCTTGACGCTCGCATCATGATAGAGTGCCCTTAGAATCCTTATGATAAAGAGTTGCTACCAACACATGGTCAATGTGAGGGTTTGATATCATGGATGGTGAAATGCGTTGAGGGATATGATATTTAGATGGATTGGTCGACAGTTTGGAACCTTTTATTTTCCAAACTTGGGATGATAAGTGATGGGTGGATATGGAGGTTTGATTGGGACCAATATCTTGATATACCTTGTAGGTCGCTCATGAAGCTTTCTTTTGTATTTTTGGACATCTTTGATGGATGAACTTCCCCTTTTGATTTTGCCCCATAGTTTTTTTGACTAATGGAGTTTGATAGGGATGATTTTCTTTCTTTTGTTTTTGTATCCATTTGTATTTTTCTTGTCTGTTTTGTTTTTCCAATTCTTTTGCTTCAATGAATTGTTCCTTTCTTTGATATATCTTTTTCTCTTGTTGTTGGTCCTAATCAGAGGGTGGAAAAATACGTGGATGATGATTTATGATATGTCTAGTTGTAGCTTTGGTAGCAATTTCATCATAAGGACTCTTTGTGCTCTCTATGTTGATTCTTGCATTAAATAAAGTTTCCCCCAGTATTATAGAGGCATCAATGATACATTTAGATCCTTTAATTGTTGAATAGCCAAGACCTTGATGCTTAGGATTGCCAATAATTTGCATTGGTTCTAAGATACCCTGTTCATGTAGGCCTAATCTTCTGCCTTGATAATTCATCTGTTGAAATTTTTTATTTGCAATAGGATATGTCTTACCTTGGAAATAAGGTGCTAATACTTCTCTGCTCTATTATGGATCTTCAAAGGTGATAGCTTCTTCATTGGTAGGATAGCTTGATTTGAAAAAGTTAAGTGATCCAGGTTTATAAGTGATAGGATCCTTTATAAGTGGGATAAATTCCTGATTGATATCTTCGACTTGATCTTGTGAAATATCAGATTTTGATGGTTCTTCAAGATATATCGATGCTTTTTAAACTGTTGTATACCCATTGCTCTGTTGCTTAGTATTGTTAATTATCTTTTCTAATTTGAAGATGTTGTGCTCAATATCTTCAATCTTCCTAGAGGATGTTTATGATTTTAATGCTTCTTCTTGATCAATTTCATATATGTCTATAGATTCTGCTATGCTTTGATCATGTGTAAAGATGTTAAGAGTAGGTGACTCTTGTTTCCTTTTTATTATATCAAGAGTATGAGACTCTTATTTTGGATGAAGATCATCTACATGTCCATTAGGAGTAAGCATCTCATGGGTAGATGTATTTGTGCTTGGTGTAAGGATGTTTTCTTCTTTTCGAAAACCTTAGATGTCTTGGAAGATATCTACCAAGTCATTATAGTAGTTTGATGATAAGGATTCTTGATCTTAACTTTGTGTGTTATTATCTTTGATATGCTTTGGTTCGTGCTCTTGACATGAATCAATTTCAAAGAATGGATTGTTTGTAAAGGATCCTTGGATTTCCTCAAAATGTGGACATATGGGTGATAGCTCTTGGCTTAGATTTTCTGCATTGGGTATAAGTGTTGGATTAGGAGTCTCTTGATCATGAATATGTATTGCCATAGTGTTGGATGATGTTAATATATCTTGGATTGAATCATTGCTAGACTTGGGTGATTGAGTTTGATCACATGCTTGGGATTAAATTCTTGATGTATGTCCTCTTGCTCATTGGATGATGTAGAGACATTGTCAACATGATCAGTGGTAGATGGATCTTGATCCTTGTTTTCAACTTTTGAGACATTGTCAATGTTATCATCGATATATGGATTTTGATCATTATTGGAAACATTTGAGGTAGAGAGATTGTTTATTTTTTCATTGGTAGATGGCTCTTGATCTTTGTTTTCAACTTTTGAGATATCGTCAATGTTATCATCGATAGATGGCTTGTGATCATTATCTGCAATATTCGAGTTAGAGATATTGTTGGTGTTGTCATTGGTAGATGACTCTTGATCTTTGTTTTCAACTTTTGAGATATTGGCAATGTTTTCTATAGTGGTTGAACCTTGAATGTTGTCTTCAATAGCTATTTCTTTTTTATCAATAAGGTCTTGGATGAGATTTTTGAGTTCTATGCATTTGTTCATTTTGTGACCCTTGATTTTGTGGAACTCACACCGTTCATACTTGTTATACCAAGGGAGTTTAAAGTTTGGTTCACCGTTGGATTTTCATTGATTTTGATAAGGTCTTTTTGTACTAGTTTGTGCATGATTACCTCTAAAGTCTCTCCCAAAGGGGCAAATTTCCTTCTTGGCTAGTAATATTTCCTTTGTGGCCTCTCTTGATTGTTATGCTCTTGATTTTGTTGTTGGTTGTTCGATTGATTTATTTGGTAACCAAGTAGATTGTTATTTTGTAACTGCAAGGTTATATCATCAGTAGGTGTGTTTGTTTGGTTTGGAAGGATGTTATAACCTTGTTGTATGATGACATTTGTTTGATAATAGGTGGGTTTTTATGAAGGTGGACCCTTGATAACCATGTTGTGTATAAGGAGGGTTAATTCCTTTTTGTGTGTTGTAGGTACCTTGAGGGTGGGGTGCACCTTGATATTGAACTTGAGGAATCATTTGATCTTGAGTTTGAGGTGTTCCTTGATGTTGTGGAACTCCTTGATACTTTGTTTGAGGTGCATCTTGGGGTTGTGGAACTCCTTGATATTGTGATTGAGGCACATCTTGTTATTGCATTTGAGGTACACCTCGGTGTTGTGGATTTTGTTATGGCAATTGATGTTGTTGATTCACTTGATGTTGTGGAAATAGGCTTTGTTGCTGATATGAATCAATGTTTTGATGATGTTGGAAATGTTGTTGATGTGGATATTCAGATGTTTGAGTATGTGTGTTTGTTTGGTGTTGGGGGTTTTGAATGAAGGAAAATCCATATTGGTTTTGCATAATATTAGGATCCTGATTTTTTTGTTGTAACCCTTGTTGATATTGTGCATTGTATGAATGGTCATAGGATGGGGGTTGTTAGTATGAGCTGTCTTGATGTTGAACATGTTGTTGATGATATGAATCTATGTTTTGAGGATTGTCAAGATGTTGTTGGTGTTGTGAATCACTCTTTTGATGGTGTCTAAAGAATTGTTGATAAATTTTTCCAATTCTATTTTCAATTGCATTTAGGGAAAGTTGATGTTGCAGATTTTTATGGTGATTTTGAAACCCTTGATGTTGTCGTGACCCTTGATAATAGTGATTCGGGTAATAGATTGATGTTGAAATGTTGTTGTGGATGTTATGGTTGTGTGTTTAGGATGTCCTGATGCTCAATACCCTATCGTAAGGTCACTTGATTTATATCCCCATGGGTTACTTCCATCATTTGTGGATTTTGTTGGGGGTATACTATCACTACTTTTGTCTAATTCCATTTTTCTTCTATGTTGTGAATGTGTGACCTTGTCATAAACAAGCATCAAGATCTTTGCGAATGTTTTGTGACTCTTAACTATGGAAAAGGTTGAATTTGAACAACTAGTTACCAAATGGTCGTAAGGTGAAATTGTGGATGTTTTGGTATGGTTTTTTATGAAGCTCAAGACCCTAGGGTGTGAGTGTTGTTTGGGGTGATACTATCTTTGGAACTCAAAATACTAAGGGGCCTAGAAATATATCTCACTTCTCCTTCTAGAGGATATGTTGTGGGAAAGCTTACTTGAACTATCTGTGAGTTCCAAGTAATTGTTAATATCTTAGAAGTGTGAGTGAGGGAATAATCCAAGCTTGTGTGCTATGATTCTGATTTTTTAAAGTAGGATGGAATGGTGAAAGTGGGTGAAGGACTATATGACTTATTTGGTTTTCCAATTGTTTTGTTCTAACAAGGATCCTATAAGCATCTTCGATTTATTTTTCCCAATCGTTAGTAGGATAGAGCAATAGTGTTGGTTTCTAAGAAAAGGTGCCAAAATATGAGCAAGAGCGGCCAAATTTATCAACTACGACGTAAAATGTGTCAAGTGTGTGGGTTCTTGAGAAGCAAGTGTGAGTTGGTAATGACAAGTGCAAATTTTGTGTGTTTCTGCCAAATGCAATGATTATTGAGTCAAAAAGCAACATTTTCTAACAAGTGTGAGTAGATTAGTGGCAAGTGCGCTTGGTTCTTGAGAAGAAAGTGCAAGAAAATAAGGGCAAGTGCATGGATTCCGCATCAAGTGCAAAGTTTATATCAAATGCAACTGATTTTCATTAGTGGTGTTTTTGGGACAAAGAGCAAATGTAATGAATTTTTAGCAACTACAGTAGAAAATGGGGCAATTGCACTAGAATTTTGTGCAAAGGTGGTCTTTGTGTGTTTTGTTTCTAGTTTGAGCAATCTTTCTCGAGATTTTTGCAAGTTTAAGTTGGCTTTTTTCTCAAATTTTCTATGTTTGGAGTATGGAAAGTGATACAATAGTATTGAACTGACTAAAAAAGCATAGAATTTATGTGACCTTCATGTCTATGGCGTCAAGTTATGAAATCACGACACCCAAGCCATAGTTCCCAAATGTTTACTTTGATCCAATGCAACCTAAAATAAAAGCCTGAATATTTAGAAGCCTTTAAGGAAAATCCTTTCAAGGAGTGAAAATATAGGGCTTCTTTCACAAGCATACACCAATTCAAAGGGTTTGTGATTCAACCATCATGTTTAGTGTTTGTTTGGATGTATTCTTTTTTAGATCAAGCACAAAATTTGATGTCAAGTTTGTTTTGAATGTTTTTGGAAATTTTAACATGATAAACAAATATTTACAACCCTAGACATAGAAACCATTCTTTTAGGTAGGCCTACCTCATGCCTTGAAGGGATGATTTTACATGCAACTTATGGCGTGGGACTAGAGTCGGACATGGCAAGTAACTTCTCGAAAGTAAATTCCAATGCACCACTTTCAAAGAATGTTTTTGGATAAAGGGTAGCTTCTAAAATATTTTGGCTCTTAGTAATAATTGTGAACACAAAAATCTAACACTCACCCATTAGCCACTTAAGGCTCTTTAACCATTCCCATTACACTTAAGGAATGGGATTAGGTGCAGTCTGTTGTCGACACAACTTGAAGCTACTTTCTTACGATTTCACAACCTTTGATATAGCCCGCCAATAAACGTGCTTTGAGACCTTGCAATGAGTTCTCTAGCGTGAGATGTGTCTCAAAGCAAGCCCCCTCTCCAAGGTATGCTTTTGAAAATAAAAGTGCAAAACTTAAGATGTTTTCGCTCACCCAAGATTGAAAAAAGGTGTGAGGGGAGAAGACAAACACTTTAGCTTGAAAAACATTGAATGCACAACATATAATTCATAACAGTTTGATTATTTTCAAGCAACTTGAGTGGTACTATCCCCAAAAATATGTGAATAAGATATCAATGATTCTTTTTAATTGAATCCAATGGAAGTATTCTAGACATTAGTCAATATCATATTAAAGGTGCAAGACAAAAAGAATGATTTGTCCATTTTTAAGCCCAAATTTGAGTGTTTCTAAATCGATCTCGATCTTATTTGGTCAACAAAAACAAATGTGAACATGCATCAACAAAAGGAAATCATTTTGGTCATTTGAATACAAATCAAACATTCCAAGTATCAATTTGAAAACTTAAAAGTTACATCCTTTTTAGAGCACCAATTTGAAGGTGTTTTGTTTTTAGGATTCCTTTTAAGCACCAAGTGAAAATTCTCTAACTATGAAAGCTTGGAAAGAGTTCATTTTAGAGCACTTAAATTGAAATGTGTTGTTTGTGGGGTTCCTTTTAAGAACCAAATGAAAATTATCCTAACTTAAGAAATCTTTGAAAATGATTCATTTTAGAGCACTTAAATCAGAATTTTGTTGTTTTTAGGGTTTTTTTTAAGCACCAAAATGAAATATTTCTAATTTAAAAAGCTTAAAAGATCAAAGCTTCTTCGATCGTTCGTCTTCCTTGTAACAAATGTGTTAGTTGTTTTCATAAAAAGATGTGCCATAAATCTTACAAGATCTGTACAAGATATGTTAGGAACTTTCCAAACATTGTGAGGTAAGTTATCTTTAAGCACACCAATGGAAAATTTAACTATACAAAAACTAAAAAGCACCTACACCATTGCAAAGATCGTGCAATTCTACACCATTTTAAAAAAAACACTAAAAAATACTTATGTATGACCAAGATATGGTCGTTTGAAGATAGGGTAAAAAAAGTCTTGAGTTCTAGTCAATAGCGACCCTATTAAATGTCAAAAGTGACCAAAAAAGTTCAAAAGCGACCAAAAAAAGAGTGTAAAAGTGACCAAAAAAGTGCAAAAGCGATGAAAAAAGTGCAAGAGTGACCTCTGTCATAATCCTATAGCTTCTACGTGAAAATAAATGTCAACAACGTATCTGGAAAAGTGCAACCATGTTTCAGAACTTGTAATTCCTCCAATGAACTCACAAAAATGTTAGTGCTAAGGACTGAGGTCCCATCAGGCGTGCTAGAATGTGTGAGGGGGAAAATCATAGAATCAAAACAAGATAAATGGAATTGAAATCAAAATCTAATCTAAGATCAAGAACACTAATCTAAGATCTAATCCTACACCTACGAAATGAACAATTTAAAATACTGAATTCAAGAACATGAAAATGAAGTACATAAACAATTGAATTTAACAATGAAACCATTAACCATCTCATATCGGAGTGTGTTCGCTTGATGTTGGATTGCTCGTATCACTACGAAGCCTCCATAGTTCGTGTGGAAAAGCTTGAAGAATGATGTCTTGGTTGGTTGATCAAAGAAATGTTGAATCTCTAATGGTGGTTGTGAATGTCGACAGTACTTCGTTGTGCAAATGATGTTGAATTTTTGATCCTTATTTGTGAGGAAAGAGGTTTATTATATAGAAAGTGTGATTCAAAATGGATGATCAGGATTAAACAATGTTGCATCAAGATTGACGGTTGAAGGATGTTGAGAGGATTTAGACATGAATGATTTGTGCAAAGTAGATTGCACAATTTGTGTGATTGAGGAATAGATTCGTTAGTCAGGATTTAGATTGATCAATTAGAATTTTAGATTGATTGAAGTCAGGATTGTAGATTTGATCAGTTAGGATTTTAGATTGATCAGTTAGGAATAGATTGAGAAATCAAGGGATCGTAATTTACTCAATCAGAAAAGTGGTTGAGAATGAATAATTAATTGATTTAATTCATTCATTCATTTTGGAGATGAACGTGCAAATCAAGTTTGACTTTTACAAACAAAGTTGCATTAGTTTGATTTGATTTTTGATGATAATTTGAATAGTTTGATTTGATTATTCAAATTTTTGGAGGGAAAGTGTCGTAATTAAATTATTATGATTTAATAATTCAATTAACTTAGGGGAATAAAGTGATTTAGTGATGTAATTAAATAATCGGTGTTATTTAACTAATCAGGGTGAAATAAAGTGAGATTAGGACTTTATTAAATAAATGTAATTTATTAAATTGGTTGAAATTGATGAAAAAGTGAATTAATTAAATAATGCCATTTTATTTAATTAACGGAAAAAATAGGGTTTTAGGACTTTATTAAATAGATGTAATTTATTTGATTAGTCAAAAATGATGAAAAAGTGAATTAATTAAATAATGTAGTATTATTCAATTAATAGAGAAAATTAGGGTTTTATGACTTTATTAAATAAATTAAATATATTTAATTAATTGAAAATGGCATGAGAAAATTGAATTAATTAAATTATATTATATTATTATTCAATTAATAGAGGAATTTAGGGTTTTTTTGATATAAATGATGTGAAATGCAGTAATATTAGATGATAATGCTAGTTTACAGGCTAGGACAATTTTAGATGTCTACAATTTGATACTATGATTTGCTCAGTAAGTGTTTGATAAATCCTGTGGAAGCAACAACTTAAGAAAGGGCCACTTGAAGTACTATTGAACCACTTAAATTTAGTTAGTAGATTAAATGATTCATTGTGAATTTCATTACTAGTTTTTAGTTATATGATTATGAATGAATGTGTTATAATTCATGGTTTAGATTTTGTAGCTTCATGTTCTATTTCATACTCTAGAGGATTAGTTAAGTTAGGACACTACAATTTAACAGTTAATAGTTATAGTCTTCAGTATTAAGCACCCACAATAGAAGGTAGATTACTTGTATTTTTTTCCCTTGTTTTGTGAATTAGCAGTTTATTTTGATTTCAATATTTTACTATATTTGCATATGCTTATTTGCCTATACTCCATTGATGTAGGATGTTCAAAATATGTGAAGTCATATACTTTTCTAGCACTATCTAAAGTTTTATGACTCTTTGGTTGATAATTTAATGCAACCCTCTTATGAATAATGAAATACTTAGTTAGGGATCCTTGGGTCCTCTAAGCTGTGTGCATACCTAGTGGAACCAAATTAATTAGGCATTAGAGTTGGCTCCACATTTGGTGCAATGAATAGAGAGAGAGGTAGGGTGGAAGAGGTACAAAGAGAGAGATCTAGTGAGAGAGAGAGGGGGGAGGGATAGGTAGTGAGAGAGAGGTAGGGTGAGAGTGATAGAGGGAGGAAGAGAGAGAGAGGGAGGAAGAGAGAGAGGGAGTGAGGGATAAAGGGATAGATAAGTGGAGAGAGATACAATTGGAGGGACCGAGGGAGAGGGGATATAGAGAGTAGAGAGGGATGAAGGTAGGGATGGGATATAGAGAGAATTAGAGGGGGAAGGATCTTAGAGAGGTAGAGAGAGGGGGAAGGTGGGAGGGAGGGAGAGGTAGGGTGAGACAAATTGAGAGAAATGTAGGTAGAGAGGGATATGATGAGTGGAGATAGACAAAAATACAAAGAGAGAGAGAGAGAGAGATGTATATATTGCTCTCATCTCCTTGTAGTTTTATTATAATAAATATGATATTTATTTAACTCCCTTCCAACAATCCATCAAATAATTTTTTATAATATAACATATAATATTTATATTAAATATAATGTATAAATTATATTAAAGTATTAATATTTCCTAGTATATATTATTTTATCATATATTATATTATATATAGTAATATTTTAAATATATCTATAATGATATTTATATATCTTAATATTTCTAATTAAAATAAATAGATATCCATTTCTTAAGTTAAAGAAACAAATACTCATTTCTTAACTTTAAGAAATGAATATTCATTCTTTACTTTATAAATCGGATCTATTTTTTACTTAAAAAAATGGATATCTAGTCTATCAGATATCCGTTATTAACGGATATCCATTTTACTTCAAGGTTGTTTTGGAATTTGGCTTGGGGGTGTCCAACTTGAAAAGTCAATTGCCCCAACGAGTTTACATGGGTTGCAGTGGTTTTTCGAACTTCTCCCTTTGTGTTGATGACTTTTTTTAATCCAAATTTGATGAAACAAAAAGGGTTTATTCAACAAATTTTCAGCATTCTACCAATATAAAATATCCTTTATTTTGAATTCAATAGATAATTATTATTGATTTTATACATGCACTATGTAAAGTCCTGATTGATGGGCTGATTGAAAAACACCTATAACTTTTAAACAGTTATACATTTTATGAATCCAAAAGATGTGTCACATTCTATGCTTCATAAACTATAGTTTAAAAAAAAAATCATAAAATTTTGACTAAGTTAGGGTGGCTAGACAAATGGCTTTTAATATTTTTTTAAATCCCTACTAGAAAACTCATAACTAATTATTTACTTGCAAAAAAATTACAAAAGAATATGTGTCACATCTGAGAATGTGTCCTGTACTTATATTGAAAGATTCAATTTTTTTTCCTCATACTTAGGGTGTCCGAACAAACACCTGCTTTTTTTTTCCAAAATTTAAAGTATTACTGCATTGAAATTTTAAATTTTCACCAAATAAAATCACTTTTTTCAAAAAAGGCCCAGTAGCTTGCAAACTAAATTTAATTTTCTATAAATTATATTCCTACATATTTTCCAAATTATGTTAATAACCTATTCAAATTCTTATGTGAAGTTGCTTAAGTGTGTTTTTCTATATTTTGATTGTCACTTAGAGGCCTTGTTTGGTCCATCATGATCCTACACTGACCTAGTTATGGATGGAGACTCAATGTATGGTTCTTCAAGAGAGGTCGACTTCAACACTATATGTGGTGTTGGGTGTAAAGGAAGGATTGATATAGATGCTTGTTAAGTTTGTGTGCTCTACATTTGACTTGCATGACCATGGGTGTTCTCTTAGGAGGAGATTTATTTTTCCCTCTCCCATCCTAGTGGAGTTGTGTGCAAAGGTTGAAAGGATGTGATTGTCAAGGATACTCCCTCTCCCACTTTGTGTGAGGGGTATAACTTTGATGGGAATTTAGATGTTTATCCAACTTTAGTGTTACTTGAAGGGTCAAGCAAGGTTAAAACGCTTGTGAAGGATGTTAGCTTTTGGTTTATGCTAGAAGATCCTCCTTTGTCCACTCACATCCCTAAAGAGTTAGGTGTGACAGCTTCCCCTATTGGGTTGGTTGATTTCAAGAAGGGACTTTTGTCTTCCACTTTGAGTGAGGGGATTCTCTGTGATGGGTCTTTGGATATTGTTGCTTATGTTTAGGATAAGGTGAAGGGAAATGCCCTTGTGTAATCTTACCTCTTGCTTAGAATTCTTGATGTTGTGGTGGAAAAACTACTATTGCTGTGGAAAATGCTCTTATTGGCAGGTTTTTAGGCACCTGTCCAAATATAGACTTTGTTTGCAACTGGTCTTTGAATAAATGGAATGCTTTCAAGGTCATCTACATGTGGCTGCTATGCCTAAAGGATTTTTCCTTTTCTACTTCCAACACCTTGATTAGAGTAAGGGTGTCATGCTTGGTGGGCCATGGTTCTTTGGAAAATCTATCCTCCTTCTGAAAGATAGACACTTGGTTTTGACGCTTCCAAGGAAAACTTCGGCTAGCCCCCTATTCTAGTAAGAATCCTAGCACTTCCTCTAGAATTTTGGGATGAAGATATATTTCATGGTATTGGTAATGGTATTCTAGTTCTTTCTTAGTCTTAGACAAGATCACAAAAGGAAAGAAACATTTAGTTTATGCAATATGTTTTATGTATTTTGAAATTGATAAGCTTCTACCATTTGAATAAAATTAGGATTCATTCCAAGTTGGGTGTTTGGGAGAAAATTATTCTCTTTGAATCTTCCTCTTTAGTGTGCTCTCATTGACTTAGAGCTGATCACATTTACCGCTCATTCTAGGTCTTCAAATCCAAGAAGACTTATTTTGGAGAGAAGGCTTTGGGTAACTTATCTATTGTTAGTCCCAATAAAAATTCATTGGGGTCCCCCATAAATGAAAATAAAGACTCGGTGAGCCCCTTGTCTAAGGGGTTAGATGTGAAAGATTTTGTTGATTTCCTAAGGGGAACCCCCCTCAAGGATAAAACTATTTCAGTTAAATTAGTGGATGAGATTAATTCTTATAAGAATATTAGATTGACCCATTTGGATCAAGCTTCCCTTATGAGATCTTTGGTTAGGCTTGGCTTCAAACCTTCTTGATTGGTGAGGCTTTATTTTATTCTATTTTTCTTTTGTTGAGGACACTCTCATCTTTTGGCTTGTTCCTTTGTGTTTCATTCTTGGTTGTGTTTGATTTTGGCAGCCCTTGTTGTTGGCTGATGGTTTATGATTCTTTGGTTCTACTATTTTTCATCATTTTGTAAGGGTTTCAAGTGCCCTTAAAAACTTGTTTCATGATGGATTTTAGTGTTTTGGATTCAACACCTTGATCTATTGATTTTTATCTTGGGAAAATTTTAAAACTTTTGTGTTTGGCTATGATTCATGCTCTTCTCTTTGCACAAGGTTCTGGTCCCTTTCAAAACTTTGCTTACCTAATAAAAAAATAGTTGTGAAGTACCCCATTGACATGGAATTGGTTGTGAAGGAGCCACCTAAGTATGTGCTTAGAAATGAATGAGCTACCTTGACATAGATTTTCCTACAAATGAGCCCCTTAAACTTTGAATTGGTTGTGAAGGGTCCACTTAGGTGTATGTTTGGTGATGAAGGATCAAACTTGATCAAAGTTCCATGGCTATGTTGGAGTCATTGAAAACAAAACACTATGGCTATAAAAGCCACCATGGTAATCAATATAGCCATTGTTTTATGGGATTAATGTAGCCACTAAAATAAATTAAAAAATGGTTATTAAAAATCCATTGAATAAATTGGTAAATGGTCATTATGATCAAGAGGTAAAGTAGGATAATTTATGAGTCTCCTGAATTGATTCAATGTAGAGAAAGATGCAATCAATATAAGGCCAATATAGAGTTGGATAAGAGGAAATACAATACAAATTATTTATTTTTTGAAGGTGTAATATATGAGAATGATAAGAATGATAAGACAAGAGTGTGGGGAGAGGAGGAGTTGACCAAAATATGGTCACAATGTTACCCCTATGGTAAAGGAAAATATAAAGTCAACTTGAACTTGAGTCAATAACCAAGATTAGGAATTTACAATAATAGGAAAAGAGAAAGTGAACAAGATTGTAGGGGAGGGTCGACTAATGCTCCCCATAATAATTTGTACATGCAGTTTCCTTATAGTAGGAGCAAAGAGGAAAATAGAACAAGGATGTGTTAGATAAGAAAGTAAGTGTATCAAGACAACATGAATGATGTGTGAAAAGAAAATATAAGGTTTTGAGGCATATCATGCAAATGAGGGTGCAATAAGAATTTGATAAAGTAGGAACATGTGAAAGTAGGAAAATGATCAAGTGAAAAATATGAAGTAAAAAAAATGTTGATTGATAGGAAGAAAATTAGAGTAGGCTAAGCGAAAGGGGTAGAAGGAAAAAATAGATCAGAGGTTAGGAGATAAGGAGGTGAAGAGGATATGGAGAGGTTTCATTGAAACTCCACATGTCTATAAACTAGAGGGAGTGGAAGACTGTTGGGATGTAGAGAAAGATAGGAGGTTGGTAGATTTGGAGATTGTAGGGATGTAGAAGAGGATGGGAGGTTGGGAGGTGAGGACAAGGAAGAAGTCCAAGCATTTGTCAAAAAATTGCAAACTAATGGAATGAAAGGGCCTGATAGGCAACACAATTTCTAAATGAGATTGATGATTAGGACACAAGGTTAGGTAACTAGAAGAAGCTTGAAGTCCAAAAAAGTTTTCAACTCTACAAAACATCCTAGTAATTGAGAAGAATATGTTTGACACTCCACTAAAAATCTACAACTCTACTAAAACTAAGGAAAATGACCAAAACCTTCCTAGACTTAGAATGTATATATTTTTTTAATAAATTTAAGTATCTATTAAGAACATGGGGATGGTGAAGAACAACATTTAAGCAAATTTGACCAAGGGAGATACATTGAATATTTCTTAGATTAGTTATAATTGATGAGAAAAATGAGGCCTAATGCACAAGAGGGTTGGGAGTGAAGCATTTTTTTGCACTGTCAGATTGAGTACTAACAATACCTAGATGTTCTATCTTTGTTGTAACCTTGATATGAGAAATCTTCCTTTTCAAAATCCATGTCCTTTTTGAAACCAAGATACCTAATTGCTTGTTCTCTAATGTGAACCAATTATCTATATAAAATCTCTCTCCATATCAAATATTTGATATTTTATTATAAAAACACAAATATTTTATTCTACAATAACATTTTACAAGCGCTTGATTATGAGGGCTTGAATTTTAGGTGTCATTGTTTCGCTATTGGTCAATTGGCTTTGATTTTCTCTCTCCTACATCAAAAAGTTGTGGTAACTTGGTAGAAGAATGCTAATGATGATCTTCGGACTATTTCGACTTCTGGCTCTTCTGAGGATACCTTCTCCTAGGCTTTTGATGAGTGCCTTTCTCTTGACGTGGTTTTGGTTTAACCTGAGACCATTGTAGGTGTTTCTCCTCTTATGGGTGCTTCTCCTGCTCCTTCGGCTCCCTTTGCTCCGCCCCAAGGTTCTTTTGTGGATGACAACTATTATTCACCTTGTTGTCCTCCTATTCCACCCTCACGTACTGATGGTCTTCCCTTGGGGGAGTCTCATGTTCCCCATTGTTGTGGGTTTCCAGATGATAGTATTGCTTGGACTATTGTTTGTAGAAGGCATAAAGGTCACTCCTCTTCCTCTTCTTTTTCTCATTCTCAAGACTTGTTGCATAAGTCTGTTGTATAGGGTTGAGAACCTTGTTTCTCGTTTCTTTTTGGTTCCTTGCTCTAGTCAAAAGTATTGTTGGTCTTAGTTTTATTTTTTAAATTCCCACATTTGTTGAGATTTGTCTTTCTTACCTCGATGGTTATTCTGTAATGGGTTCGGGCCCTTCTGATTTATCTTTATCAAAACATTTTACTATGAACATGTTACAAAAATTATATGACAACATATCAAAAGAATCGTATAACAAATCTAATCTCCAAAGATTTAATCTTATAAAGAAACTTCATAAACTAATTGTCTAAAAGAAATGGTGAAAAAATTATCATAAAATATACTTAAATCTACTCAATAAATAATACTATTTTTTTAATAAATTAATATTAAATCTTTGTAACTAATTTAATATTGTTATGCAACATATCCTATTCATATTTACATACTACTTGTCAAACCATTTCATTGTTGCCATGTAAGGTTAGACAATATACATATAATGTACACATCCTCATGAAAATAACCCTGACCACTCTTTATTATCATTAAAATATACATAGTCCTCTATAATTCATTGAATTCACTCCTATAGAGACTTCTCAATAATCATATCAGGAAAGACTAGTTGTGCATGGGGAACATGAGTGGGTATAATAAAAACACAGGATACATGAAAACAAACACACACACACATACATGCTTCTTCTTCAGCACGATTACTAAAAGTGCATTTTATCAGATGTGCACTTGAATGGACAGATAAAGAGTTTCATGGTCCATTGAGGATGTCATTGGCCTTCTCCTCTTCTTCTGGAGTCAAGGGATGATTTTTCATATATTCCTTCCACTTTGCTCTGATTTCCTCCTCTGACTTTCCATCAACGTCATACCCATTTTGCTTGAGAACATTCTTGATCCTTTGTAGGGCAATGTCCCTCAACTTATCAGTAACCTCCATTGTGGCATCTGCAACATGATTCTTCGTATTCTCATCTACTTTCTGGATTCTGCTGACAAACTCTGGGGTATTGTTCCAGAACTTCTTAAGAAAAGTTGCAATAAAACTGGCAAGGTCAGTGACTGCATCAACTGCACTTTCCCACAGATTCTGCACTTCATTCAACACCCATTTTGCAAGGGCTGTTACACCTGAAACGACCACGTTCCATATCTTTTCAGCTTCTTCAATCACAGTCGTTGTAAAGAAATCAGCAATGTCACTGAAAACACTACCATTTCTGTATGCTTTTATATTGGGGAGCTGAATTACACTGCCCCGCCCTCGTATGCGCTTCAGCCCTTCTACATTTACACTCAGCCCAAAATAAGCAAACAAAGCTTCACCATGTTCTATCTCCATGCTCATATTTGCTCTCACACTATCAAAACAAATCTAATGTAAACTGCCAGTTCAATGAATTCGGGCAAGATTTGCCTCCAATTTATAGAAGAAGATATTGATTTATAATACCCACGTAGGTAAACAATAATATCCTACGTGAATGGTGGACACGTAAGTAACTATGATTGTTTGTGACTGCCACCATGCAGAAAATTGACATTTTCGATTGTATAATTCTCCAAACCAGATTTTATCCTTCATTTATTGCCATTATTGATGAGGTTGATAATCCTTTCCAATGGCCCGCTAGTGCTGTTCTAATTACTTATAATGCTCTGCTTACTTTGCTTCCATTAAGTTACTTGATACTCATGGTAATGCTATTAAAGAAATAATTACATGCATTTCTCCAGCTGGTGCTAATGGCGGACAACCTTTTGATCCCCGAAAAGAATCAGATTGTTACAGTGTTACTGTTCATTGTGGTTGTGGGTGCCCCACTTCACACCATATGAAAGCCATTGCCATTCAAGTTGTTTATGTTTTATTGATAATTAAAAAACGACCTGATTTGTCATCCATGAATATGGGATTTGGGAAGCCTCAAGTGCAAGTTTTAAATTGGAACTCGTAGACTTCCAATTGATTGACAACTAAGTTCCACAGAATTAAGTTCACTATCTTCACAATTCAGATATATAAGGATTTATGATTTGGTGGAACACCAACGCCAACCTATTATCTTGATGAATAGCTTTTCAGAGCACCCAAACCAACATTTGGATGGATAGTTTGGTAAGGCAAGAGCACCAGAAACCATTGTTTAGAGGTTCTTAGTTGTAGTATGGTTAATTCATATTGGTTAGGCATTTCGCTTGAAATTTCATAATGCTATTTGGAGGTTCTAGTTAATCAAAATGGATAGCTTGGTAGAATAGTAATATCCAAATTAAGATTCATATATTTTGTAGGAGATTTAGATTAGTTTTTGGAAGTTTTGCTTTCTAAGTTTTAGATTAATATTTGGAAGTTTTGTTTTTTAAATTTTAGATTATTAGTTTTTAATAACATACTATTCGTATTTAATTAAAAATGTAATATTTAATAATACAAAAATATAAATATATGAAGTACAAATGAAATGGTTTTTATTTTTTAAATTTAAAAATAATTTATTTTATTTTTTTATAATACGATTTCATCAATCATGAGTAAACAATTAAATAAATAAATAAATAAATAAAATTTGTTATGAGTAGAAAGAAAAATAGTGAAAATAATATAGAGTGGGGTGGAAAAAAGTAAGAAAAAAATAGAGTTGTCATAAGTAAAATCATGATAGAGCTAAATTAGGTCTTTATTTATTTATTTGATTACAATTACAAGTTAAGGTTTAAATTAAGTTATTTATCATATTAATAAATTGATTGTAAACTAAATAAAATATTTTTGTGTCTTTTTCCATTAATCTAGTAGTTTAAATAAATAAATCTCTTAATTAAAAATAGTTAAATATATCAAGTAAAATAAATATTTTACTTTTATAAAATTTTAGATATGAAAATATGAAGTAAATAATTTATTAAAATTGTATATAAAATTCAAACACTGAGAGATATCTTTTAGATAGATGTATGTAATATATCTACACTAATACATAAATAATATTATTTACAAATATGCAATGTAAATAATTCTTCACCAAATACATCTATTTATAGATTTTTTTATTAATATATAGATATGTAACTAATTATTATTCTTAGGCCTTAGAATCACTCTTTTAATTCTCTTACTGAGTTGTTGAATACCAAACTCGTCTGGGTCCGTATGTCGAATCTCCCTCTCCAGTTTTGGGAGGATTCTTGTTATGAAGTTATTGGCAACTCCATTGGTCACATTCTGAAGGTGGACTCTACGACTCAGAATCTAGGGCATACTACGATGGATTGTATTTTAGTTGATTTGGACATCTCCAAACCTCTCCATGGTGATGTGGTCTTAATGGTGGAGGACAGACCTTGGATGCAACTATTGGACTATGAGGGCCTCCCCTTTTGGTGCAAGAGGTGTTTCTCCACTGGCCATTTGGCCTCCGATTGCCCTCTTGCCCACCACAAGGGCACTGCTACTTGATGGAAGGATGCTCTCCCAGACCATCTCACAGTTGGCTCTCCCTCTTCGGATGATTAAACTGAGGAGGGTGACCCTCCCTTGGTTTCTCCCAAGGTGTCTAAGTCTTTCCAGGCTCCTCTTCTAACTTTCCCTTATGTGGAACCTTTGTTAACTCGATCTGTTGTCATTGTTTAGGCTGAACCTGTCATCCCTCGTTGAACGAATCTGCTGGTCCTTTGATAGCTCCTATCTCCTCTTCTTTGCTTTCGGCTCTCATGTTGCATGGTGGTTGTTGAGGATCTACTCCTCTCGCCTCGCTCAGTGGATTTTGATTACGAGTCTTCCTAGTTTGTTGTGCAGAGGAAGAAGGGACTCCCCAAATCCATCGTTTCTTCGTGGCCTAGTGTTAAGGGAGTCAGATTCGTCCCCTCAAATTTTGGGGTTGTCTACTCCTTGTTTGTTGTTCTATAGTTGTCTATCAGTTGTTTCTGTTTATGGCCTATTTGGTCTATTTTGTCAGGCCCTAGTGGCTCTTGTTTGTTCTTCTCCTAGTTCATGTTCTAGTTTGAACTAGCTTCTTTTTGGCCCTATGGGCTTTTTGTGTGAAGGGTACAATGCCCTATAAATGTTTCTTATTTAATCAAAAACTAATTATTATTCTTGTATGTATGATTTACATAGATGTTAATAATAATATAATTATATATATAGAATTTTATTTACATATAATCCTTTATATATTAAATAAATTTTAAGTAAAGTAAAAATAATTCTAGATTGGAATAAACAATCTCTTTAATAAATAAAATTATCAAAACCTATATATATAATCCCCTATAAATAAAATAAATTTTAAGTAAATAAAATAGATCTAAAGTAAAAATAAAATTTCTTAAATAAATAATGCTTGAAAAATTAATATACGTTTTTTTTCATTTTTGGAGAGTTTGCAAATAGTAAAAAAATAAGATGAAAACCTATTATATATGTTATTATTATGATTTAAATTGATGAAATTTATGGTCATTAGTTTTCGAGTTAATAATCCTAAATCCTACCAATTTTGCAAGTATTCAAGGATTTATATCAAATTTAAAAGCACTTTGAATCAAGTTAGAATAATTTAAAATTAAAAGAAATGGTCCACAATTAGTTGTAATAATTTTCTTAAATCAGGTCCTGATTATTTTGTCTTTGTATCTACTTTCTATGCCACTAGAGAGTCCTTAGGAACTAATTTTACCATTCCTACCTTTGATGTGTTTGTATAACATCTCACTTGTGAGAAGGATAAGCTAATTTAGATGGGGGCATTATCTAGTAAGTCTTCAAAAACAATTCCTTGATTTCCAACCAATCTCAAGGGTTGATCATCTACGCCTATAGGCTACACATAGAAGGGTGTTACACCCCATCATTCAAAACTGTAGTGCATTTGAGGACGATAAATGAGGAGACACAAGTGGATGTGGTCCAACAAACCGCTGAGCTTACTCCAATGATCAAGTAGAGGGACTAGAGGGGTATGAAGCTCCTCTCTACACTCACCAAGAGAGATTAGGCCATGATGCAGGCTAAGAGTGTTGAGGTGGTATGTGATGCCCTACAGAGCCAAGTCCATCATCTTGGGAGGTAGTTGGAGGTTGCTAGGACAACACCCATTGACCTTCAACATCCACAAGTGCACTAACTCATATATGAGTTGTGATAGGCTTGAGAGCATGAGAAGCTTCAATGATAGAGCACATCGCATTATTGCAAGAGCAAGTAGTAGACCTACGAGGGGAGATACGAGGATTGTGGTCACAGAGCATGTACATGTCGCGATCTCACTGATCTTATTCCCATGCATCCATCTAGCAGCCTCCTCCACCACTGGCAATTCCAAAGGGCTCTTGGAGCCATGCCCTTAGAGGCTACAAATTCATTTTTGTTGTACTAAATAAACATTATATAGTATTTTTGGATGTATAGATTCTTATACAAATATATAAACAACACATTTTGTCACAGTGGTGTGATACATGTGCATGCCATTATTTTTCATATATATATATGTGAGATTTTGGATTAGAATCATGATGTGTTGTTTATGCATATGCTTCTTTTTCATGTATGATTATGTGATGGATGTATGTTTATGGATGTATGCTTAGATTAGATACTATCATGGTTTAATAAACACACATTAGATGTATGCTTAATTAAATACAATGATGATCTAATGTATGGATAAAATAATTAATCAAACACGATGCACAAATATATAGTACAAGATAAAACACATGTATATATAATTCCTAATTAAAGAAATTGATTAAATACACATGTTTACATCATGAAAAAAATTAAAAGGATAATGTGTTAATGAATAAATTTCATAGCACAATGGACTATGATCCTCGAAAAATGGGATGAGCGTCATGTGCATGCCACATAGACTTTATGCATAATATTGGCGGAGATGCATTGCATTGATCGATTCTTTAAGAGTACCATACATAGATTTCAATCCATATGCATCAGAACCATACACAAAAGTGATTATGTAAGGACTTAACCAATTAGGGCTAAATTTCCCCTTTTGATCAGGTGGTGCATTTATATCTCTGGTTCTCATAGAGAATGAGATCACCTACCTTAAAAGTACAAGAAATAACACCTTGATTATAATGTTTAAAAATAGATTTTTTATAAGCTTGGAGGTGGTTGAGGGCCTGTAATGGGTGCTCATCGAGAAACTCGAGTTGGTTTAGATGTTCAACATGGTAAGTATCATCATCAATTAACCCTTTAAGGGAAACTCACATAGACACGATTTCCAACTCTAAAGGCATGGTAGCCTCAACACCATGTACATGAGGTTATACAAGGTTGTACTAATAGCCGTACAAATGCTTGTGTGATAGGCCCATAAGGCGTAAGTCAATTGAGTATGCTAATCTTTACCATGTTTATTCACTATTTTTTGAGGAATTAGCTCAATAGTTTTATTCGATGCTTCTACTTGGCCATTAGATTGAGGATAGTAAGGTGTAGAAAATCGATGTTGAATGATGAATTTATCTAAGAATTAATTCAACTCTTTGTTCTTAAATGAAGTACCATTATTAGAAACAAGGGTAGAAGGCAATCCAAAGCGAGCAATGATATTGTTTTAAGAAAGCTATAAATTGCTTTAGCATTAGTGGATCAAAGTGGAATAGCTTTGACCCATTATCTAAAGTAATCAGTAGTTGTAATGAAGAAGGTATGTCTCTCAGAAGAAGGAAGTGATATTTTCTCGATAATATCCAACCCCCATTTTGTAAATGGACAAGGACAAGTTTGATTAGATGAAGATCTTGTATGGGAGCTTAGATGAGATTATTGTGTTGTTGACGTTGAGGTCATTTCCTGACAAAGGCAAAGGATTCTTGCTCCATTGTTTTCCAATACTATCGCATATGAATCAGTTTATGCACTAAGGATTTACCATTGAATTTCCACCCCTAGAGCTTGAATGAGATTCTTGAAGGGCAAGGGGTATTTCAACCTTACTAAGATATCAAAGAAGAAGACCAGTGTAAGAATTTTGATAAAGAATATTAGACAAAATAATATATCAAACTAAAATCTTTCATATCCAAACGTGATTATTCTTAGTCACATCATCGAGAAAGTTTCCAATCTTCAGATAATTATAGATGTGAGAATACCATTCCCTTGAGTCTATCTGATCACACACGAGACTATCAGGTTTAGGTTGATCTGAGACATTAGGAGATATAAGAATTTGAACCACAAAGTGGTACTCTTCTACACCATCATCCAAGGGTACAAGGGAGGTTATGCTTGCCATTGCATCAAGCAAGGATAAAGCCAAATCCAAATAGTGAGATAGCTTGCTTTTCTTAGCTTGATATGTTCCCATGATTTGATTTTCAATAAGCTTAGAATCACCATGAATGCGAATATGTTTAATTTTTAATACTATCACAACACATAAGCTAGTAATATGGGCTTCGTACTCAATAATTTTATTAGTACAATGAAATTCTAATTGAAAAGATAGAGGAACCATCTTCCCTTTGGGTGAGATTAAAACTACACCTATCATGGAGTCGGTTTGACATCTCAATCCACTGAAATACATTTCCCACATAGATTCATGATCTAATGCAAAAAGATTTCCATCTAGAAATAAGTCCAAATTAGGAAAGGAATGAGGTGAGGGAATTTCTACCAATTGATCATAAAGATCTTGTCCTTTAACTATTTTTAAGTTACAAACTTGATGTCGAACTCAAAGAGCAACATCACCCATTTTGCCAACCTTCCAGAAAGATCAGTTCTAGTAAATAAAAATGAGAGCGAGATATTGCTTCTCTACAACAAAATATTGAATCACATAATCATCTAGAATATGAATTATGTAGTAGACCACTCTTTCTTTACCATCATCATCAAGTTGAGATAATAAAGTTTCTAAAGCACGAGGTGATGCGGAAATATAAAGTAAAAATGGGTTTATCTTGCATAGCCACCATCAAGATAGGAGGATTAGTTAAATAAATTTTGATAGACCCAAAAGCTTTGTCACATTCATCATCCCATCAAAAATATACATCTTTCTTCAATAGACATGTGAATGGAAGGTTACAATCAACCAATTGAGATGCAAATCTACAAATCACCTAAATCTTCCCTTGCAAAATATGTATTTGAGAGATGTTTTTAGGTGGAGGCATGTTGACGATTGCATTGATCTTATTTGTGTCAAATTTGATTCTATTATGGGAGATAATAAAGCCTAAAATCTTGTCAAAATCTATGCCAAAGACACACTTAAGAGGATTTAGTCTCCTTATAGAGTCAAAGCCTCTCAAAGATAAGATGAATATTTCGATGTGATCTTGACGAGTTGTGGACTTAACCAGTATATCATCGATGTAATCTTCTAGGATATTGTGAATGAAGTCATGAAAGATGAGAGTCATCACCCATTGGTAAGTTGCTCTAGCATTCTTTAATCCAAATGGGATGACTACATAATAGAACATACCCCCGTAAATACAATTGGGGTCTTCAAATGGAGTGAAGCGAAGTAGGAGCAGGCGGGAATGGAGCATTTGAATGCTCTGATGGTGAGGAGCAGTCAGTGAAAATGGAGAGGTGGATGGTTGGCGTGCCCTGGTTGGGCTTCTTTTGCAGGGCTCTTTGGGCGCATGAGGGGGTGTTCCTTCTGCTATGGTGGACATTTATTTTGGCCCTCTTTTTGGGTGTTTTTCCTTTCGCTTTTCCCTTGATGGGAATGGTGTTGTGTTCAGAGCTAGTTTCTTTGGCTCTTTGATGGCGTTGTTTGTTCCCTCTTTTCCTCCTGAAGCTACACGGGCGGGAGAGGGTTTTTGAATTATGTTGAAGCTATTGTTGAAGAATATGGTGATGTTGTTGTCCTAGATGGAAGTTGGGAGTCCTCCCTCTGTTGGCGCCTTTGGTTCGGTGTTGGGTCTGGTCTCTCGGCGGGTTTCTTTTTTGTTGTTGCTTCTGTTTTCTTTTTGGTGGCTGGTGTTGGGTGCTTCTTTGCACTTTCTTTTGTTTTTGTGGGGTTGTTGCGGATGCCTCTCTTGCTTTTCTTTTGGATGCCTTCTTGGCTGAGGGTGTGTGTTGGTCTCACTGAGGAGGGCTGGTTGTTGAATGAGCCTATTTTTTCTCCAACTTGGCGTAGTCGGAGGGCTTGGGGGTTCTTAGTGTTGGCTTGTTTTGTTTCTTGTTTTTCTTTGGTTTTCCTTCGCTCCTTCCTGATGCTGTTTTGGTGGCTCTTTGTTGTTTTTTGACTGCTCTCTCTACAGGGGTTGTGGGAGTGTGTTGTTGGCTTTAAGGAAGTTGGGTTGTTGTTTGGGTCTATTTTTGTCCCTTTTCGGCATATTAGGGAGGCTTGGGGTTTTTCTTGTTGGCCTTCTTTGCTTCTTGCTTCCTTTTTGTTGGCTTTCATTTCTTCCTCTTTCTCTTTGCTAGTTTTTGGGTTGCCTATGTTTTTTGGTACCCCATGTGCTCCTTGAGGCTTATGTTTTTTATGGGGTTGTTGTGTGCCTATGTGGTTTTTGTTGATGGTTTGGGATGGGTTGTCCCTGCCCTGTATTTTTGTGGATGCCTTTAAGTCTCTTTTGGAGTTGTTGGTTATGTTCTTCTTCCCTATTTTTGAGGGGGCACTTTTGGCTAGGATGAGTGTTTTTATGTTCTCCCAGTTGTTGTCTTTGGTTAGGGGTGCTTTTGTCTTTCATTCTTCAAATGGGATCTCTGCTCACATTGTGTTAGAGGCGATGTTGGAGTTGGTTCTTTTGGGCTTGAGGTTGCTACTAAAGTTGTTCCTAGATGCGGTGTTGGATTTGGGTACTTCTCTTCTATTGACTTGGTGGATGAAGTGTCCTGCTATTTTGGACTCTTTTCAGATCAAATGTGGCCTTGGTCTCTTAGATGGGTGGTTTCCAAGTTTTAATACAAGACCCCAGTTGGTTTTATGCCTTGTGCAAGGTTTTCTTAAGGGGGCTACGATTGCTTGCCTGGCCATTGGGTTGGATTTCTCCTTTGGGCCTATGGAGGTGGTCCCCCCTCAACAATTGTTCTTATTGAGGTGGGTAGTTCTCTTATGCAAGTGGAGGTTGAGGATGTTGGTGATGTCTGGATGCATTGGGTCTATTGATCGTGTCCTTCTCTCCAATAGAGGGGAGCTCACTCCTTTAGAGGTGGAGTTGGAGTTGGTTTCCTGTCATCAGGTGTGTCTAAGCTGCAGGGAAGATGATTTATTGTAGTTTTTAGAGTTGGATCAAAAAACCCTTATTGAGGTGGGGTGTTTAGTTTTTTTGGTGGTTCATACCATTGTGTTCTATGCTCTTTTAGTGTTGATTATCTTTATTGGCTCAGTGGTGTCTTCCATGAGTAGTTGGTTTGTTGATGCTTGGAAGATGCTTGCAGGTTTGTTGATGCCTGCAGATGTAGGCAGGTTCTTTGTGTAATTGAAAGGGTTTCTAGTCCTAGTTAAAATACATATTTTTAAGGGTCTCTAACCCTTAATTGTTTGTAAGTTGCAGCATATGTAGTCCTATTTATCTTTTAGAGGTTGTTGTGGTGCTGTTGTTGGTCTATTGTTTATCTTTTAGACAACTTTCTTTCCTTTGTACTGGGTTTCAGGCCCCATCAAAACCCGTTTTTTACCCCTAATCAAAACAGAACATACCCCAAGGGGTAGTGAAGGTTGTTTTATACTGATATTTTCGGGTAAATACAGATTTGGTTATAGCTCAAAAATCCATCCATAAAGGAAACTAAGGTATGGCCTATGTAGTTGAGTGCATAATCATATCAATATTAGGCAATGAAAAATAATCCTTAAGGGAATCCTTATTAAGATCACAAAAATCAATTCAAATGTGGATATGACCATTAGGTTTACTAACGATGAATATATTTGATATCCAAGGTAAATATTCAATAGGATGGATAAAACTAGCTTTTAGAAGCGTTTCTATCTTAGTCTTGACTAATAAAGCAACCTTGGCATTCATTTTGTGGATCTTTTGTTTGGCGGTCTTGGTATTGGGACATAGAACAATATTATGAAGTAGAACATAGATTCATCAATACCAAGCATGTCCTCATATGACCAAGCGAAGATATCGATACGAAAATGTAATAAATTAGCATGTTGTTTAGATTATTTTGAAGAGAGACTTTCCAATCTTGATCACTTTTTTAGAGGATTTAGGATCCATGAGAACATCAAAAGTATCCCCTTTAAGGAGAGTACTATGGTCTTTAGGATGAGGTATAGGAGTACTATCATCAAAATTCGATAAAGGAGCCTTCTCATTAACACTCATAATGGATTCTCCAAAATATTGCATGTTTATTCAAGCAATATAGGAATTGTCGATTATGGTAATAAGAAGATAAGTTAGAGTATGAACCTAAGAAATATTCTAGTGCTTCATTTGAAGAGAAAACATCTAGAGGTGCTTCCTTGGTGTCTACTTTACTTTCAATATATTTAGGATGAACCAATTTAAGGCAAGAGGATTCATTTGAGATCATGTTGGCATTCAACCATGTGGTTTCACCTTAGACTTTGTGGGGTGGTATCCAAGTCCGATTTTAGAGTCATGTGGATCAACCTCCAAGGGGATTTTAGTACCTTATCCATTATACCCACAACCTTTACCTCCATAACTAAATTTAGAAAATATATTGACACCACCTTTGAAACGTGATTGTAACTCTTGAAAAGGAGGGGGATTAGTGTAAAAAACATAATCCATGTTGTAAGTATCACACTTCTTCATAGGAAAATAATCATCCTTCTTAGTGGAAGTACAATCACCATCCTCCTTGGTAGAAATGTGATCGTCCCTTTTAGCAAAAGGATAATCATCTTTCTTAGTAGAGGTGAATCAAATTTTTGGAATGTCTAGGTGGATAAGATCTACTTTATACTCCCCATTATAGGATTCGATAAAGTTCAAGGACCCCCAATCATCACCAAGACATGCATTCAATTTAGAAGAAGAGGTAGAAGGGGTAGACTTAGAACTCTTTACTTTGGGATGATCTTCCTTAGGGAAATCTGTCTCAAGAGTAGCCTTTGTAATAGGCATTGCTGGAGTAGATGTCAACACAATAGAAGCTAATGAAGGGATGAGATTCTTAAGATTAGGAGTTTATGCTCAACTGAGGTCTAACTAGTAGCTACCATTTCATATAAGTGTATAGAATTAGGGTCAACCTTGATTGTGATCGCCTTGTTATTAGCAAAAAAAATCATAGAATGATGCAAGGTAGAAGTGAATGCTCCCAAAGCATGAGTCCATGGTCTTCCCAGGAGAATGTTATAGGGCAATGGTCATGGCATAACATATACCAGGCTGGGTATAGTGACGAGTCCCAACCTTTAAGGTAAGATTACTATGCCTAAGACTTGTCGACCAACATTATCAAATCCATGAGTGTACAAAGAAGAAGAAGCAAAGGAAGTTGAATCAATTCTTGATTTTAGGTAACAGGTTGATTCTACATATAGTTAGAATTGAACCAGTACCAATGAGAGAATGCATAATGTCATTATTTTTATTATAAACTATTATCATTAAAGGATTTGCTTGCTTATTTACTTCCAGAGGTGGGAGCTCATGTGGATAGAATGTAATATTCAAAAAAATTGCATGAATATGATCTATCAACGCATTAACATCCATCGGCCTAACATAAGAAAGACAAAGGATATTTTGCAAGGATTCTTTAAGCATACCTTGGTAAACTAGATAAGTCTGAAGCAAATCCCAAAGTGAGATCTTGGTAGGAGTAATGTGAAGTTGCTCGATAAGGTCATAATCACTAGGTGGTTTAGTTGCAAGTTTAGGTGCTTGAGGAAGGCTTGGTTGAGAAGGTGGTAGAAAAGTAGGTTGATTAATATTTTGTTGGTTTCTTATGGTATTGTAGGTATGGGCTACCACTCTATAAGAGGGAGCCTTATATTGTATAAATCTCATGTAAAGGTCTGTCATGTTATTTTTTATAGGAACCACATGAATATAATGAATTCATTTAGGAGATGGGTTGGTTGGAGTCACATAAATGACTAGTCTCTCAGGCCTTTGAGGGACGACAAAGACTATGACCACATTGACAAACTCTTTGACTTGCAAAGAAGAGGGTTTTAATGAAGAAGTTTTTCTATAATATTTTTGAGTAGAAGGAGATGCCTCTAAGAAATCATCTAGGGCATCATCCAACATATCAAAATATTGTTTAGAGAATGCATTATCAAAAGCATTGAAATTTTGAAGAAAAAGATCCGACATGGTTTCATTCATTTCATGTTCACGAAAATGTAAAGGAGGGGATTCACTACCATAAAGAGGATATGGTTTTAAGGAAAAAATAGTCCTTGATTACCTTTGGGATCAAAGCTTGGGTGAAGAGGTAAAGAATGAAGCTTATTTGCACAACTTAATTGAATAAATGCTAAAATTCTAATGATGAGAATGATAAAATCACTTAATTATAGGAACAAATAATAGAATTAAAATCTCTAGTATACAAAAACATAAAGTGCATAAATCATAAATTTTATCCTCAGGGGGATTAAGCCTTGGCCATGAATGATAGCGCATTGCAAGGATGTCTACAACCTGTGTTATTATCTCTGATGAAATAGAGAAGAAGAGCCTCAAATCCGAAATTTCCATCTTGTCAAATCCATACATTTACACACAAACAAAGAGGGAATGTTGGGAGTTGTTTCGAGGCTTGCCTCAGTCAAACCCCTATTTTGGTGTTTCCACCTCCATGGAAAGCTAGATAGATAGAGATAGATAAAAATGCATGAAATATAAAGATGTGTGATACAAACAAACATTGCAAAGGAGGAGAACCCTTATAATGATAATAAATACATGTAATAGTAACAAACCCCACAAAGGAGGAGAACCCCTATTATAAATAAAGTAGACAAGATCAAATAGATAGTATTAAATAGATGAGAGAAGAAGAAAAGAGAGCATTACCAACAACTTGTGGCTCCCCTCTTGGCTTGATAGATGTGATAAGCTTGCATGCAAGAGAGCCTTGAATGTTTCTTGAGAGGAGATTGACAGAGCTTCACTATGGAAGCAACAAAGAGCAAGATAGAATGAAGAAGGTAGATTAGAATGAGAGAGAGAGAGAGAAAGATAGAATGAGAGAATGTGAGAATGTGAGAATGAATGAGAATGAGAGTGAAAAATGGAGTTTTATGAGGTTGTATGGGTGGGAGGAGCCGCTATATCTACGTTTCTACCACAATGATACATGCCATAGGCAAAGGACATGGAATATTCTCATTTGAATCTCAAAAAGTTTGGGGATGCTAGCGCATTGAAAAGACATTCATGCATCTCACAAGTGTCCTCAAAACTTTGCACAAGTGAATAATTCAAGCTATTAGTGTTTCATCTTGTCGCCTATGAAGTTGAAATCATGAAATTATGACTTGGGCTTTTGTCATGAATGTGGAAGGCTAGATACACTTTAGTGTGAAATTGCCAAAGGGTGTAATTTTTTGACACTACAAAAAGCATATCAATTTGCAAGGGGAGGGAAGGTTCCACCATAGAGTCTGAGGGTGTTGGAGTCACACCAAAAGAAAGAGACACATCATCATCTTGGGAGGAGTCATCTAATAAATCAACAAAAGGATGAATAGTTAAGTGGTCTTTAGTAGCATCCTTCCACCACGTAATAGAGCCCTTATGGTGTGAGAGGATAAATTGTAGCCAAGTAACCAATGAAGAAGCACCAATAAAATTTGAAAGGTAGGCCCTCATAATCAAGAGGTTGATTCCAAGGCTTGTTCGCAACCATCGAAACCACGTCTCCATGAAGGGGTTTGGAGATGTTAATATCCACCAGAATGTGCATAAATATGGTGTTCCCCATGAAAGTAGTATCATTCACTTTGAGGAAGCGACCAATAGAGTTACCAATGGCATCATAACACGAAGGCTCCCAAAACTATAGAGGGGGGTTCATAATTCTGATCCACATCGAATGCACATTTAGTGGCTCCGTAAGAGGATTAAAGGAAGTTGTCCAAGGTTGGATAAAGAAAGAGTGCTCCCCCAAGCCCACAACTTACCCAACACCAAATCCCTATCTTCAGAGGAGGCAAAGGATGAAATGAAAAAACCTTTGGCAAAGGGGAAGAGTTCAATCTTACTTGCACCCATTTGTGAAGATTTGGAAGAGAAGGCCACATATTGGAGAATTTGCACACCAAACCCCTATGTTGGTAAAATTCCTCATTTTCACCATATTATGGCCACAAACCACCACTAGGGATGATTTGACACAAGGAAGAGTATGATATTTTCTCCTTAAAGGGTGAGCAACACTAGAACCAACAACCTAAGTGAAGCCTCATCCAATAATAGCAGAAGTCGACATAGAAGGTGCAACAACTATAGCAGTAGCCTACATACCAATCACAACAACAAAAGAACCTATGGTTGCACCAGAAATAGGAATTCCACCTAAAGGAGACAAAATCAAGACAAACAATGTAACAACAAATACAAATCTAGGGAGCACACCCACAATGGATGAAACTCTCGACAAAAGTAACAAAGCCTAACAACGCGCTAGCAACATACACACTAACAACAAATGCACCAACAATCTCAACTACAAAAGTCGGCACAAAAGGTGCACTAATAACAACAACAAACCACACACTAGTCACAACAATAGAAGAACATGTGGCTACAGTAGAGATAGGAAATTCACCCATAGCAAACGAAACTGAGCCAAACAGCTTATTAGTTGACACAAATATTGGGAGAACAACCACAATGGACAAAACTCTAGGATTAGAAGTAATAGAGCCTAATGGTGCACCAACAAAAAATGTAGAGGAAGCATGGATCCCTATGATAGACAACAGACGAGCTAGAGAGCCCATTTCAAATGGAGAATTATAGGTATACAATGTTATATTGGTAAAAAAAAATCTTGATGACCTCTCCATCTTCTCGATAGACAAAGAGTTGTCAACTCTTTCCAATCAAGTCATAGGACTAACTATATTATGGATTTTTTGTGTCTATACAACTTTTTTGTATATATATCGATAAAACAATAAATATATACAAAAAAAGCCACATAGACACGAAAAAAACCATAATATAGTTAGTCCTGTGGCTTGAGAGGAAAGAGTTGACAACTCTTTGTCTATTGAGAAGATGGAGAGGTGATCAATGATTGTTGATTTCTAACTTGTGTACTAGATCTCCTCTCTCAAATTTTTTGGATGTCCACATAACACAATGAAAAAGTATACACATTAATATAGAAAAAATGAAATATACAATGACATAAGTGAATAGTTACTTATCGCAAGTTGATAATCCATCTTAATCATTCCTTGCTTCTCTTCATTTTTTTGCATTGTCAAATTGAGTCCCAACAATACCTAGATGTTCTATCTTTGTTGTGACCATGATATGATAAATCTTTCCATTAACTTTGAAAATCTTGATGAAAATGTGATCTTTTGCTTTGATCACCGTACCAATTATCCTAAAAAATATATTTTTTTAAAACCTGTGTCCTTTTTGAAACCAACACACCTAATTGCTTGTTCTCCAATGTAAACCAATTCTCTATGTGAAATATCTCTCCATATCAAAAAAATGATATTTTATTGTAAAAAACACAAATATATTGTTTTAATATTTTATTCTACAATAACATTTTACTATAAATATATTACAAACATTATATGAAAACCTATTAAAAGAATCATGTGACAAATCTAATCTCCAAAGATCTAGTCTTATAAAAAAAACTTCATAAAATAATTGTCTAAAAAGAGTGATGAAAGAATTATTATAAAATATATTAAAATCTACTCAATAAATAATGCTATTTTTTAAATAGATTAATATTAAATATTGACTAATTTGATATTTTTATGCAACATATCCTTATTTATATTTACATACTTCTCTAACCATTTTCATTGCTGTCATAGGGTGAGACAATATACATATAATGTTAATATCCTCATGAAAATAACCCTGACCACTCTTTATTATTATTAAAAAATACATAGTCCTGTATAATTCATTGATTCACTCCTATAAAGACTCCTCAATAACCATATCGAAGGACTAGTTGTGCACTGGGGAACATGAGTGGCTACATTTTATGGTTATAATAAAACACAGAATACATAAAAAAAACACACACACACACAGAGACATACATGCCTCTTATTCAGCATAACTATTAAAAGTGCATTTTATAAGATGTGCACTTGAATGGACTGAGAAAGAGTTTCAATTTGGTCCATTGAGGATGTCATTGGCCTCTCCCTCTTCCTCTGGAGTCAAGGGATGATCTTTCATATATTCCTTCCACTTTGCTCTGATTTCCTGCTCTGACATTCCATCAACGTCATACCCATTTTGTTTAAGAACAGTCTTGATCCTTTGTAGGGCAATGTCCCTCAACTTATCAGTAACCTCCATTGTGGCATCTGCAATATGTTTTTTCACATTGTCATCTACTTTCTGGATTCTGCTGACAAACTCTGTGGTATTGTTCCAGAAATTCTTAAGAAATGTTGCAATAAAACTGGCAATGTCAGTGACTGCATCAACGGCACTTTCCCACAGACTTTGCACTTCATTCAACACCCATTTTGCAAGGGCTGTTACGCCTGAAACGACCACGTTCCATATCTTTTCAGCTTCTTCAACCACAGTCGTTGTAAAAAAATCAGCAATATCACTGAAAACACTACCATTTCTGTATGCTTTTATATTGGGAAGCTGAATCACACTGCCCCGCCCTCGTATGCGCTTCAGCCCTTCCACATTTACACTCAGCCCAAAATAAGAAAACAAAGCTTCACCATGTTCTATCTCCATGCTCATATTTGCTCTCACACTCTCAAAACAAATTCTAATGCAAACTGCCAGTTCAATGAATTCGGCCAAGATTTGCCTCGAATTTATAGAAGAAGATATTGTTTTATAACACCCACGTAGGTAAACAGTAGTCTCCTATGTGAATGGTGGACACGTAATACAAACACAGGTAGGTAAACTATGATTTGTTTGTGACTGCCACCATGGAGAAAATTGACATTTTTGATTGTATGATTCTCCAAGACAGATTTTTTCTTTCCTGTTTTGCCATTATTGATGAGATTGGTGTTCCTTTCCAATGGCCCACTAGTGCTGTTCTGATTACTTATCCTTGTTCTAATGCTCTGCTTACTTTGCATCCATTACCTTACAGCTTCCATTAATGGTAATGCTATTAAAGAAAGAATTGCATGCATTTCTCTGGCGGCTGCTTATGGTGGACGCCCTTTCAATCTACAAAAGAATCAGATTGCTACAGTGTTACCTGCCCCACTTCAAACCATATGAAAGGCATCGTTATTCTTATTGATTAAAAATGATCTTGATATGTTATTCATGTATATGGGGTTGGGGAAGGTTGCACATTTGAAATGATAGCCTCAAGTGCAAGGTTTAAATTGGAACTCCTAGACTTACAATTGATTGACAACTAAGTTTCAAGTTCACTATCTTCACAAATCAGGTATATAAGGATTACACACCAATCTATTATCTTGATGAATAGCTTTACAGAGCACCCAAACGAGCCTTTGGATGCATAGTTTGGTAAGGCATGAGCACCAACAACCATTTTTAAGAGGTTCATAGTTCTTGTATGGCTAATTAATTTTGGTTAGGCATTTTGCTTGATATCGGAGGTTTTGGATTATATAGGAATTAGTAACATTCAAATTAAGATTTTTTTAATGTTTAAATTCATTTAGGGGGATTTAGGTTAATTTTTGGAAAGTTTGTTTTCAGAATTTTAGATTATTATTTTTTAATAAGATTTGATATTAAAATTCACAAATTAATTATAATATCAAATATTGAATATTAGGATAGTTTTAATGTAGTAATAATATAATGCATTTTCAATAAATAAATACATTTGAAATAAAATGATAGACAACAATGTATATACATATAGCATAGTTTATTGTTTTGTAGTTATTTATATATTGTTTATATAACATATAAATATGTGGTGTTCATCCCATTGTGCAATGGTTAAGATGTGGCATTGTTGATGTTGTCATCAGGGTCCAAACATTTTTTGGGTCATTGTGATTGTAGGCACAATACTTCCACTAATCCAATGGGCTTGCAAGCTTGTATCACATTGTTGAGGTTGTTGATGGCACCCATGCCATTAAATAGATGTTTAGGTCTATTTTGTTCCAATCCCTCACTAGGCTAGTGTGCTCGCAAGCTTTGTGCCCTTGTTGGGTTATTGTGAGCACTAGCTTGGAATGTGCACTTGTGTTCATGCTCGGGAGAAGAAATGTGTTGTTCCAATCCCTTGCTAGGCTAGTGTGCTCATAGGCTTTATGCCCCTATTGGGATACTGTGCTCATGGGCTTGGAATGCTCACTCATGTTCGTGTTGAGGAGAGGTCCCCCATTTGTGGCCTCTATACTAGCTCAGGCCAGACTTAAAATTCATTGGGCTAGTGTGTGTGTGGGCATTGTGCCTCTACAAGGCTACTATATTCACGAGCTTGGAGTGTTTACTTGTTTTCGCACCAGGGAGGAGGTCCCATGTTTGTGGCCTCCATACTAGCTCGAACCGGACTTAAAATTCCCAGAGTATCAATAAAAAAATATATAAATAAGCAACAAATTATTATATATATGAGAATGATATTTACATATATGTCAATAATAATACATACATATAATAATTAATATAAATCTTAATTAAATAAAAAACCCTAGATCTTTATGTAGAATCTTTTATAAATAAAATAAATTTTAAATAAGTTAAAATAATTCTAAATAAAATGAAAAATTTGTTAAATAATTAAAATAATCCAAATCTATTTCTAATTCCCTATAAATAAACTTTTAATTAAAATATTTTTTACGCCTATCACCAAAATGAATTTCATCCACCTCACTATAACCATTATCGTTGCTCACCGCTGAGTTGCATATCAAATGGATGTAAAGAGTGTATTTCTTCATGGGGATCTATGAGAGGAAATATATATGACACAACAAAAAGGTTTGATTCATGATTCTTCTTTGGTATGAAAACTTCAAAAGCCCCTCTATAGACTCAAATAAGCCCCTAGGACTTGGTATGTTAAGATAGATTCCTTCCTTCCTTCTCTTGGTTTTAGCAAATGTCACTCTGACCCTACCATCAACATTATATGACAAGATGAAAACCTTCTCCCATTGCTATTATATGTCGATGACTTGATCAACACAAAATTTTCTTCATCTATGATTGGATCCATATAGTCTACTTAACATGACACATTCTCTATAATGAACTTGGGATTATTACATTACTTCCTTGGGATTGAGATCACTTAGACTAATTTTGGGATAAGTATTTTTCAACCCAAATATGCTCTTTATCTACTATCACAGTTCTATATGGCTACTTATAAGCCTACCTCAACACCCTTTCTATTAAGCATCAAATTGGAGGCTCGTTGTTCAACTCCTCTTGTTGATGCTACCTTATATTGACAGCTTGTGGGGAATCTCATATACCTCACACATACTCATATTGATATTTCTTATATTGCAATTTCTCATTTTATGCAAGAACCTCATGAGTTTCATTAGAAAACTGCCAAATGTATACTACACTGTTCAAGGGACACACTCATTTGAGATACACTATGCAACAAATAGAGATACAAACTTAGTAGGATACACAGATTTTGATTAGGTTGGTGATTTTGAAAATCACAAGTCCACATCTAGCTATATATCACTAGGGAGTTCTAGGACACTGGTCTTATGCATCCCAAGGCTTATATATATATATATATATAGTCATTTCCTTCATTTTATTGTCCAGAAATTTACATATTAGAATTCTATCACTTTGTCTTTTAAATTTTATTAAATTTATGTTTTCATAATACTATTTTGATTTTAGGGAGATTTAATTTTGTTGATCATTCTTCATTTTTAAATCTAACACAATTCATATAAAAATGTATAAATCCACATAGCCCATAATCTCTTTGTTATAATTTCTACTCTATATGCCTAGAATTTTTTCCTTATAGTATTCTCTTGTGTAACTCGCTTTTCTCCTAATATAATATTTTTCTCAAAAAAATATAGGCATGTCTGGTCAAATATTAATTGATTGACTTGTAGTATCAATCATGTCATGTCTATCATGATAGCAAATTTTCCCCTCAAACCACCTATCAAATTCATAACTTGCATGGTTAACAAAAAATAGCTTTAAAATCCCAATGAGTATAATTTAAAAGACATAAAACTCACTTAACAAAATGCACATTATGATAATAGTATAAAATTTGGAATATTTATTAAATACCATCATTAACTATTAAAGTTGTGAAATATGTGCACAAATACCTAATTTCAAAGCTCCAGTATCTCAATATTTGATGACCATGTCATCTTTTGAATAGTAAATTAAATATTGTATTTGCACAATGTTACACTTCCTTTGCGTCCAAAAGATATTTCTTTCAAAACACTAAATAATTAAATAGATGTTTATTGTACAACTAATACATAACATTTTCACACTAGTAACTATTTTCTATAACAACTATTTTTTTATAAACAAATGTGACAAGTAATATTAGTCTCAAAGAAGTTGTGAGGAAATAGAGTGATTTTGAATCTATAGATTTTAAAAATTCAAATTTATAAATTTGGAGTAATCTTCAAAATTCAAGCAACACAAATTCAAAAACCACATAATACATTTATTTGAAACAAGAGAAACATCAATAGAGAGATGACATGGAAATAGTGCTTCAAGCAATCACTTTTGAGTTGGAATGTGAAATTAATCTAGAGCTATTTTTTTCTATTTTCAATGGGAAGGAAGGATTCAAAGTGAGTGTCATATCAAACCACACTCTTTACATTGGTGGAACCATTACATTTTTCATGTTAAATGTGATGAAATTTTTTCAAAACATAAACATTTGTAGGTTACCATATACATTATTTGAATATTTTATAAAGCTTTGAATTAAGACCTAAAGCAAAGTGAAATACCATATTCACTTACTACATGTATAAAAAAAGTGGGGTCTTTCCACTTGAGAAACATGTTGGCATTATAGTTTTATGATTGTCATATGGAATGATAATGCTTAACATTAGTGAACTATTTCGTTGCGTTCAACTATGATAAGAGTTATAGATAAGCTAAATAGCTCCATTCATATACAATTTTGAAGTCATGTCAAAGGGCCTATTAATCATATGGCACTTGAGCATGTAAATAAAGGCCTTCACAACAAACAAGGATTTCAAAATTGTTGGGGGACTATAGATGCTATTCATATTCAGTTTCATGTTCCACCTAAGAAGTGCTCCTCTAACTAATATGGTCAAGGTCATAATTGTAGTGTGACGAGCTATAAAAAAAAATCTATGAAGGTTTGGGAAAAATCCTTTTGCAGGGGTCCATGGGATACCATTCCAAGATTGCATGCCAATTTTTGTGTAAATCGAAGAGCTTTCATTTTTTTCACCTACTAGCTCTCGATTGTGCTTCCAAAGCACCAATTTGATTAATTTTATTTTGGAAAGATGGAGGCCATAGAAGTCAAATATAAATTTTTATTTCATGTTTAATTGTTTATCTATTGCATAAATCATATGGGAGAATTTGGAACATACAAGAGGTAAAAAATCAAGATTTTAGAGCAGCATTTGGAGGAGTTTCTGGAAGTTTAAATGTCTCATTCAAAGTTGAATAAATATGGTATATGAAAATCTATTCTTGGGAGAGAGTTGGGAGCCCATTTTTGACAATAATTGGTGATTTTTAATACATTTTTTTTGGAGGGGGTTTGAAGAAAAATGTGGGAAGAAGTTTGGGAGGAAGGAAATGGAGAAGATATGCCTCTATAGAAGTATCATTGGGGGTTTTGCCTTGCAAGATTGAGAAGCACCAGTGAAGAAAAGATAAGACACCAATGTGTGAGAGGAGAAGAGAAGGATAGGAATTGTATGAAGGTTTGAACAGCAGCAAAGAGAGCTTGGGGCAGTGAGAAGAAGCTATATGAAGAGCCATGGTTCATTAATCTTGTGTGCAGATTTTTGTATGCTCAATGATGGAATTTAATTTTTCCATTTGATGTAATTGTCAAGAGTTGATTTGATGGAATATAAAAAAAATAGAATTTGTTTGCATTTTTTTTTGTATTGTGAGTGTTCTTTGTTGCAGCAGAGTTTGCATTGCATTGTGGGTTTTTGTGAGAAGTTGTTTGTTTGCATCAAATTATTTTATGTATTGTTGCCTCTCCTCTATTAAAGCTTAAGTTTTTATATATTGTTTAGATCTTCATTTTTGTAATCACTCCAAAATGAAATCTATCTCCATAGAGTTGGTGTCTATGTAAGAGTTGAAGCTCAATCAGTCTATGTATTGGTAATAGATAGTTGTAATATTGAATGCAAAACAAGGTTTGTGCTTATGTGTCTTCTTCTCCCCCATATCAAAAGATGAATGACTATAATGTCAACATCGTTGAATGAGCATTAGATCAAAATATGTATGTAACTATCTATGTATGAATGTTTTGTAATGGTGTTTAAAAGAATGAATTAGAAAAATTGTTCAGTTTGTTTTTGTTCTTCCTTTCAAATACAACAAGTGGTATCAGAGCCAAGGGAGAAAGATAGGTGAGCATTGGAGCCAAAGAGTCTGAAGACCCTGGAGATTGAAGAATCTAGGGAGTGTTCAACCATTGTCACCAGGTGGAGCCATCAGTAGAAGAACAAGCTGCCAAAATAAGGTTGATCGTTGAAATTGTCAAAGTTGCTGGTAAAGCCATAGTGTATATTGCAGTTTATGTTTTTGCAAGTCGTAGAGGCCAAGTAATAGTAAAGCTGCAAGGCAAGGGGTTGTAGAAGTAAAGAAATTGCCAAAGATTGAAAGGCATTCAAATTGAAGAAAGGAGGGTGATGATAAAAGTGTTGATGTTCAAGAGTTTGCATTGGAATTACGCCATAAAATGGGGTTGCTAAGGTGCAAGTCATTGCTAAAGGAGAAGGAGTGCAAATTCATTGAATTGTAGTTTTTGAAGAATTTCATATTGTAGCATTAACTGCCACCTGATAGAAAAGGAAATGGCACGCAAGGAAAGAAGCCATATGGAAGTGTGATCACCACTCAAGGAGCATTGTCGCTAAAGGAAGGTAGATCGAGTGTTAAGAATCTGCTTCATAGAGCTAAGACATACAAGATAAGAGATCATCGAATAAGGAGGGTTGAAGTATCACAATCATCAAGAATTTAAAGGAGAGCTAATCATTCATGGGATCCTTGTTTTTTTCTAAGGTAAGTCAACCGTTAAAGTTTGCCAAGTCAAGCCGCTAGGAGTAGCGCGGTCAAATTTGTTGCAAAGTTGAACTTGTCTTTGTTAAAAGGAGTGTTGATTGAAGTAGATGCCATCTGAGATTCCTACCAAGTTTTTTTTCGTAGATTTTTGTTTAAAACATCACCATCTGAAGTGTTGGCTATGGAAGAAGTGATCTAAGTTAGAGAAGATATTGAAGGTAAAAGAATATCGTTGCAAAGCTAGATGTTGAGGAACAAAGAATTGTTGACTATAAAGGAGGAATGTGAAGTTGCTAGAACAATGAGAAAGAGGAGCTACTGAAGGAGATTAGAATATTAAGAGGACAAACAAGTGAAGTTGAAAACTGGTAAGGAAATAATATGGTTGAATGCAGCAGCAGTATGTGTTTGTGTAAGAAATGTATGAGGCTAGTTCCACTAATGTTAGGATTCTCGAGCACTAATCAATGTAGCTCAAAGGGAGGTGTTGAAGAAAAAGAAGTGCATCACACCTAAACCTACGATGGACTAGTGAGAAGGCCAAAGCTCATGGTTAGAGCATCCCAATAGAAAACTGGGATTTCCTAGGTTTGATCCATGAAACTTGAAGATTGTAGATGTCGAAGCATCAATAGAAAAGATCGATTAAGTAATTGGAATTCGTAGTTAAGATTAAGGGGGAGTGTTGGAAGAATAATCTCAATAACCTCATTAATATCTCCATCTACACCTGTCCTCTCCTTATCAGCATTGAATCACAATCATATCTCAACATTAAAGACAAGGATTTCATCCTATCTACTCCATCTACTCCAACCTGTTGATTGTTAGTTATCTTTTCTATTGACTGTTAGTTATCTTCTCTATTGACTGTTAGTTCTCTACCATCCATAATTTCTTAGCATTCTATATATTGGTTGAACTCTATTTTGTTATGCACTCTTAGGTGAGTCCAACTCTGCAGAGCTATAAGGGTATGCATCCAGCTGAGGAGATGAAATAATCTATAATAGTTAGGTATAACTATGTTTTGTATTGATGAGCTGAAGCTCAATCTTTGTAATCTTGAAATTCGATTAAAATATAAATGTTTCATGTTTGCATTATATTTGTCTCTTTGTTTTCTCCCCTTTCAAATCTATCATCCACTCCATGGATGTTTTAATAGGTTGGCTTGATTTTGTAAATGATTCTAGACTTATATGACATTTGTGTTTTCATAGAATGAAAGAATATTGACAAAGATTAACTAGTCATCTAGTGTCAATTAGCTCATTAAATATGAGAGAGTATATTATTGGTGATGGTGAATTTCCAGTGTTGGCATGGTTAATCACACCTTCTAGTGGTGATCTAACAACTATCTAGAGGGAATTCAATTTTAAGTTGTCATCAACACATTATAGTAGAGTGTGCATTCGAAAGGTTAAAGAAAATATGGCACCCAAATTTAAAAGTAGTTCCAAAAACCATTCTTGCTTGTTATATATTGCACAATTGATATGATATTAAACTTTGTGCAAGATGAAAGTGATACATATGAAGATGGTATTGTTGAGAATGGAACAAATATGCCAACCATTGAATCAGTTGATCTAGTTGTAACACTTGCATGAGAAGCATTAATGACTTTTGTACATGGTGATGTAAATATTGCATATATATAGAGCCAAAGAAAGCAAGAGTTAAATTAGTTTTGGGAGGGTTGTACTAAATAGATATGAAAACATGTTTTTAATTTTGAATTAGTTTTGGAAATGTTATACTATTTTTATGAAGTTTTGAATCTTATATGAATGTTGGGATAATTTCAACATTTGTTTATAAAAACTATAGTAATTTTTATATCTAATTTTGTGCATTATGCTTTGAATATTTCAAGAACAATGTTTTCTGTTGTGGTTTAACAAGTTGAAATTATTTGTACATTTATATTTTCTTTAGAGGGGATCAAGGATCCTCAATTTCCATTTTTTCATATTATGCATGAATATTAATTTAGACTCAACTTGATTGAAGCTTTGGTATTTTTATTGAGATTTGACTCGAGAATCCATCTTGATGAAACCAAAGGAAGATGCTCACCTTTTTATGGAAACAAGTTAGTAATGTGACAACCAAATCAAATATATAGTAGCAACCACCTCTTATGTAGGGAGTAATGGTTTTGTCCCAATGGATATGAATTCTTTAACAAACTATTACTTTTTTCATGGTTGAGATTTTGGTGCTAATTGATTATTGTTGCTTATTTTAAATTTTATTTTCCTACAATTGAAAATGTCAAATTTTTTTTAACAATTTTGTGATAGTTAGAAATTTGGAATTGTAATGGAAAATTCAAAACTATATGCATAGCCTTGATCTTCACCTTTCTATGTAAGAACTAGAAGACCGCAAGTTCCCCTATTTGTTTTTTTAATTTGAAGACCTCAAATGGATATTTATTTTTAGTTAATATTAATAGGTAACAAGATGCATTTGATATCATATTTATTTATGATGAATAGTAAACAATAAACTATCAAAGAATATTTAAATATTTGACTAAGAGGATCAATTCTTGTGAATTTAATCAAATGTGTGAGATTTTCCTATACTAGACATGATTCTTTTTTCATCCAACACTCTTTATAAAAAATATTAAAATTCAATAACATTTAAAATTTAAAAAATTAATATAAATTTGTTTAATCAAATATAATATAATTTTTTAAAAATATATATATATATTTATAAATTGAATATATTATTTTACAACTTCCCAAAACACCTCAACTAAATTATTTAATAATAACTAAGTGTTGTTATCTATACTAGTGTAATTATCAACTTCGTTCAGTATGAAAAGAATGGTAATGAATGAATAATGAGATTTTAATGATATCCATAAGACCAAACAGTCTAAGGGACTAAGAACAACACTAAGATATCTTCAAACTCTTTTCGATGTCGGATCTCCTACTATGAATCCTGACCAAAAGGCTAGTAGTCTTGTTGATCTTTACTTCCTCAAATAGCTTGTGTAAGCTACCAACTTTTAAGATGCTTTCGTATTGAGTATGGATATCATCATAAGTTGTGCAGTCCATGATAAAGTGTCATTCTATCTCGACCACCCCCTTACTACACAATATACATGTTTTGTCTTTCCAAACTTTCTTAGGTATAGTCCATCGCCCAATATCACACCTAAGAAGATGATGTGAACCGGTCCTCAACTATGCAATTAACAACCTTGATTTTTCCTTAATAGTTGCTCATAAATATGTTTTTTCACCGTGTTCCCAAGTTCGATCAAACTCTTTGACATAGTAAACTTTCTTTCATCCAATCTGCTTTATCCACACGATAGTAAAATTTATTAGACCGTATAAGTTGATTTGCTATATATATTATTTTCAAATATGGAATATAAATTCTTTAAAATTTTGATTATTTTTAATATGAATTTAGGAACTTCTTAATAAATTTACATTATTTTACTAATATATATATATATATATTGATATTAGCAATAACATAAAAGAATTTTTATTTTTTTCGAGATACAAAATTTGTGCATTTTACAGGTCATTGGAAAGATTCCAATTTTATTGGTGAGCATTTGTATGTTTTTGAATTCCTTTCAAATTTTATTTATATGTTTTATTTGAATGCCTCTAAATTTTATTTGGCTTTTATAAATGATTTTCTATTTTTATTTATGAAGACTATTTTTATCTGACAATTATCTAATTGAGTTTTCTAGCAACTTCTGAGGAGTATGAATGCAAACAAAGAAAGAATTAGAAGTAAAAGAACTAGTGTGAGAGAGATAGAGATCACTTGCATTACATTAAAAATAGAAATTTATATTTTTTTCATATTTAATATGTATGATTCATAAAATCAATAATAATGTTTTAATATAGAATATGTTTATAAAAAATTATAAATTAAATATTTTTTTGACTTTTTTTATAAAACGTCAAATAAAAAATATTTAAAAATATTTAAATAATCAAACCGTGACAAAAAAATATATATATTATTTTTTCATATTTAATATGTATGATTCATAAAATCAATAATAATGTTTTAATATAGAATTTTTTTATAAAAAATTATAAATTAAATTATTTTTGACCTTTTTTTATAAAACGTCAAATAAAAAATATTTAAATAATCAAACCGTGGAAAAAAAAATTTATGAGAGATAAGAGTGGCCGTCAAATTCCAGGCTTGATTGTCTTTATTGTTTTAAAAAATATTTGAAGAAACATATTTCATAAAAAAAACATAAATACTTTTGTAGCTAGTGAACTCCGGGCGGCGCTCTCAATCAATGCTCGTCTTCGAAGGATCCGGCAGCCCTCAGTGATTGAACTGCGTTTGGCAGGTGGAAGCTTTCAGCTTTTAACTATATGTGGGCGGAGCCTGAAGCTGTGGGAGCCCCACTGTGCTACACCAGCTACGTATTACCCGGCCCGCTAAAGTTTAATCTGCTTTTCTGAATTTCCCGGCGACCTCTAAACTTATAAGGTACCTGCCAGGCTGCCGCAGTCATCTGTACCGGCGGCTCAAAGCTTCCCAAGGCGCTTGGCCTGCAAGACCAGCGGGCCCATTGAAAAGCACAGACATTATTTTGTACGTTTCTTTTATTTTGCGGCCCTAATTTGAAGTTACCCTCGGCCCCTGCTACACGTCTCCTGTCGCACATATTAATTAAGAAGGGGCTTCATTGCGTGCCGTGCCTGGTGCACCTTCATTGCGTGCAGGAATTTCGGTTCACTTTAGGCATTGTCATTGGTCGCCCTTTTGCATTAGGGTAGTCTCCCTTCTTTCCTTGGTAGATGTGTGTTTTTTCTTTGAGAAAATTGTGAGATGAGAGTAGAAAGCTTTAACCTTAGAGTTGAAGTGCATATTCAACCTTGTGAATGTCATTGCTAAGTATAGATAGTTTGAAGTCATGTTTAACTTGTATTTCAAGTTATCTGGTTGTTTTTGTGAAATATCCAAAAAAAAAAAAAATTGAATTATGTGTTTGCTTCTTTTAAATAAGATATTTGTTATATAATGGAGTATTAAGAGTTGGAGGTTGTTCATGTATACATATCAATTTATTCGGTCAAATAAAAAATAAAGAGAAACTCATTCCATGATTAAGATATTGTCATTCCCATTCAAGAAGGGGAGACATATTGCCCTATAGTTGGTTGTGGCTGCCCAATTATGGTTATAGTTTGTTTTTGATAAAGTAAGCAGCATTTATAGGGTGTTGTACCCTTCACACAGAAAATCCAACGGGCCAAAAAAAAAGTTAGTTCATACAGAACATGAACTAGGAGAAAACAAACAGAGACAACTGACAAACAACTGTAGAACAACCAATAGAGATTAGACAACCCTAGCACCAGAGGGGACTAATCTGACTCCATGGATCTGAGGCCACGTAGTAGACATGGATTTGGGGAGTCCCTTCTTTTTTCTCAGCACAACCAACCAGGAAGGCTCGGGAATGACATCCACCGAGCGTGGTGAGGGGAACGGATCCACAACAGCAACCTCGAGAGAGGATCCATCATGCAACAAGAGAGTCGGCATTGAAGCAACAGAAACAAGAACGAACAAAGGACCAGCAGGTTCGTTCAATGAAGGACAGGTAGGATCCAACAAGACAGCGATAGCAGAAGGTTCTGACGGCACAACAACAACAAATCGGGGCAGAGGTTTTGAGGAATGGATAGTCGGAGGAAGATCTGGGAAGGGCTTCGACTCCATGGGAGAAGAGGGAGAGTCATCCTCCTCAGACGGACTATCTAAAGGGGGAGAGCCAACCGTGAGATGGTTCGTGAGAGCATCCTTCCACCAAGTAGTAGCACCTTTGCAGCGAGCAAGAGGGCAACCAGAGGCTAATTGACCAATAAAGAAATACCTCTTGCAACAAAAAGGGATTATTAAGTCACATATTAGATCACACTTTCCATGTACGAAAATTGTCTAGAAGCTTGAGGTTTGAAGTAATATGCCATAAGGATTTTGTCTTTCCATCCAACCTCTTTCCAAGCACTATTGACTTTAGTTAGCAATTATATGCCTAATAAGAGCCTTCCATATTCCAGATTCTTGAAGTTCTCTAATGATCCATTTTACTATGAGGTAGGTCCATTGTGTAAAGGTATCAATCACTCCCAAACCCCCTTGATTTATGGCTAAATTTAATAAATCCAAGAAGCAATTGGATGATTTTTTATATTATACCATTTCCCCCCAAAAAAAATCTCTAGTCATTTGAGGTAAATGATGTTCACTACTTTTTTGAATGAAGCCAACATGATGAAATATAGATGTGACTTGGAGATGAGAATTTTGTTGGTAGTTTGAAAACATCCAACCATAAAAAGAAATTTGTTTGACCAAAATGGAAGCTTGCTTTTTAGTTTATTGATAAATGACTTCCACACTTTAGATAATGAGATTCCTATCCTAAAAGGGATGCCAAGATATTTAGAAATTGCACCATGTTTGATGAATTTCCATCATCGAGGTATCTAAGGAGGTGGTTGGTCATTTGAGGTCATCACAAATTTAGTTTTGTTAAGAGAGAGTTGGGAGCAAGTAGTTGATAAAAATAGGTCTAAGACATCAAGGGTATCATTTAGCTCTTCTTGGGAGTTTTGGGTGACAATCTTTCATTAGAAAAATGAGAATTATGAGCTACTTCATTGATAAGTAGGAGGTATTTTCCAAAGCATGTCAAATTATGATATTCCTATCAAGATTCAACCATGTAGTTTTTTGAGTCAAACTCATTGACCCATGTTTCATGAGTAGTGGCTCACAAACTCTCATGATAATGAATGGTCCACTTAGCACTCATTGCATCTAGGTGATGCTCACAAAGGTGAAGCATTAGACCTTCTCGGGAGTTCACCCATTCTGGTACTACTCCAACTCAAGCACACGCTTAATCATAGAGTTTTTCCCAAAACTGAGCTTAACCTTGGGCAAAAACTCCACGGTTAAGTGTGCTTGAGTTGGAGTAGTACTATGATAGGTGACCTCTCGGGAAGGCCCAATGCTTCACCTTTGTGAGCATCACCTAGATGTAATGAGTGTTGAGTGGACCATTCATTATCATGAAAGATGGGTTCTTGTGAACCCCTACTCATGAAACATGGGTCAATGAGTTTGACTTGAAAAACTACACAGTTGAATCTTGATAGCAATATCATAACCTACTTCATTGTTAGGTAGAGAAATACTATAAATGAGATTTTGATTTTTAGCATGGTTTAATAGGTATCCAAGAGCAACCATTGTGAGAACATAAAGGAATGGAGCTTAAGGGTTGCCTTGTCTTACTGACCATTGTAGAGGAAAAGTTTGAGTGATTGAATCATTAGTAGCTAAGAAGGCATTAGCATCAACAAATAAGAGTTTAATGTGGGAAATGAGTTTGGGACTTAAGCCTATCCATTTAAGCACTTTTAAGGTGAATTACCATCTTATCCTATCATATGCTTTGTCAAAATCTAATTTTGCAAGGAGACAATTTTTGTCCTTTTTGTTGGGCTCATTCAAATATTTCCCAACCAAGCACCAAGTTGTCTAAGACACATCTCTCTCTCATAAACCCAATTTCTTTGGGTCTTACAAATTCTTATTGTGTGTTTAATACTTTTAGCAATGACTTTGGCGATAACCTTGTAGGAGATATTAAATAAGGAGGCAATTGAATCTCCACCTTGAGATATTATTTTCAAAATTTCCTTAAGGAATTAATTTTATTAGCCCTTGATTAATAAAGGATAGACCCCTTTGATAAAGCTTCTTTGTAGACCTCATATAAGGCCTCCCTAATGAATAGTCACATTGTTTTGAAGAGTTATGCAAATAGACCATCTATTAGAGGACTTTTTGTGTCAACCATATCCTTCAAGGTAGCATCAAACTCTTCAAGGGTGAATAAGTGATCTAAGTATATTTATTGTTTAATACCAATCTTATCAAGTACACAAGTGACAACCATGTCTTTATAAGTAAACATCTTCATTCATTTTTTTTTGCATAAAGTAGTGTCTAACATTTTTGAGTGGTTAGTATTTGTCATACTATATAAGACTCGTATTTGGACACTAGCATATTTGAAAGAGCCAAACATTTTTAAACCATGTATAGAAATAAATATTCCTCGACAGTCAAGAGATACATACTTGAATTTATTATAACCCTTGTTACAAGCACAAATAGTAAGGTTAGGACACTAGGCAGTAGAGTTTTCACCTAATATACACAAAATAGATATTTGGCAAGCATGTTCATATTGGGTTTTTTGTCTATCACAAATAGACAGATAAGACACAAGTTTAGTGTTCTTAGGGACACAAGAACCTATGTGAATCAAAATATCTCCAAAATTAACATAGTTAACATCCTTATGGCTCTTAATATAAACTATTTCAAATTTTGAAAAAACAAACAATAATTGTTTTTTAAATTTGTTTTTGAGATTATATTCAAGGTTCAACTCTATAAGTTTTGTCCTAGGTTTAACAAAATGTTTAAAAGTAGATTTCTATGCAATGGTTTTTTAGCAAATTAGGTTTTAAATAAGACTTTTTGTATGCATCATCTACCTTAATAGTAGGGGATTTATAAGTAGTTACTACACTTGAGAAAGGTTCTTTTGTTACTTCAATAAAAAACTTTCATGTACAATGTTCAATGGGAAAATATATGCTACGAGATAATATGCATTATACTTAATTTTTATGTAATACACCATTGAAAGATGGATGATATATCTTGAAAATCCATCAAACTCCATGTTGGTTCCCAAAACCACATGTCTACAATCCTAGAACCTTTCATACCTGCAAGGCCAAGGAGTTGTCATCAAAAAGGTAAAATAAAGGGTCATCAATAGAATATGGAAGGTTCAAGGCCCCAAGAATGAGAGTGGATAGTCTCTCTTGCACTTTGGGCTTAACTAAACCTAAGAGGGTATTCCCATAGGTGTCCTTAATAGGGTTTTAAATTAATTAAAATATAACATGACTACAACAATCAACAATTATACCCAATGTATACTTGACCCTTATGTTTTTCACTAGGTCAAGACAAACTAGCTGCATAAAACCTCTAATATACTTTATTTAAAACCTTGCACATGCACCTATAAATAACTATATTATAATCCTCTTAAATGATTTCGTTTATTATTTATACATAGTGGCAAGGTGCAAACATGCAAGATGTGATTTTCTAGTTATTTATCCAATAGGTTTGCTTATGATCAGTTCCCTAATTTAAAATATTAAATGATGAAGGACATGCATATCCGAAACTAGTCATAACCTAATCTAATTCTAACAAGGATGGAGGGTGTTTCAATGATGAGTGTTTGATCCTTCACCAATGTGCACCAATGTCTACTTCATTGGGCAACAAAGTCATGAACAACAAAGAGGAAAGAGATGTCATCAAGTAAAATATCAATAGAACTACATTTCATTTACATGTAGACCAAATATTACATTGGACATGTGGTGGACATACTTAATAATCTATCTCAAAACTACAATAAACCATATGTAAAGGAGGGAAGATTGTTACAAAGAATTTTTAATGTGTTAGAATCTATCACACTTATAAATAACCTCTATTAGAATCATACCAACAAATATGGTGAGAGAAAGGGCACAAATGTGACTATACATTTCCCTAAACCATTACAAACTACTTGTATATATGTGTTGCTATAGATCCATCCCACTCTTCACCAAATGTGTTCCTTCACTTACAACTCAAACATGGAGCATTTGATGCCATAAAAATGTTTGCAAACTTTTCTATCCTATAAAATTGTCTCAATGACCTACCCTTTGAATATAGAATAACCCTCTATTTATATTTCTCATGTAGGAAAAATTTGTGACCGGTGTTAGAGGATGTGCAAATCTACATTAAACATGGAAATCCTTGAAGTGGTATGCTACAGAGGATGCCTATACCTCTTGGGCATTTCTTCTCCTTGAATCACACCTAAAATCATGCTTAAGTGTGTGTGGGTGTACTTGAAAGGCATGGAGTAATGTTCTTTTAGGACTTGATAATGTCCTATGTAATAATAGTGATTGAAGTCGAAGTATTTGGCATGAGAAAATACCCACAAAACTTGCAAAAGTAACCTTGAAAAGGTGCACACCATTAACTTGTTAGGTATAATGTTATTTTGGGTCAATTGCATTTAACCAAAGATATTATTCTATAACCAGTCTCACTTAAGTTTACACCATATTTTCAAAATATTTAGTAAGTCTTTTACCCTATGAACCATGTATTGTGTAACTTTTTAGAACCATTCTACAACCTCAATCAACACCATTAACATGTAGGTCTAGTAACTGAACCTTACTTTTAGGTCACCTATCCCAAATATAATTCCAACCCAAGCATGTTTAATTATATAATTTTATCCATACTTAAACTTGTTTCATTTCATTCTCTCATTTAAAAAAATAGCAATTATTGTATACTACAAACCATCCATGTGCCTCTTTTCTTCCCTTGGTTTCAAATCTAAATTAAATTTTTAGCAGGTAGTGTACCTTATGAACCATTTATATGCCTCTTACTTCCCCTTTGTGCAATCATGCAATGGTCTCATCCTCACCATCTTACCTCATTTTCTAGGCATATAAATTGAAAGGGATGAAAAATGCTTACTTTGCACTTTTTCCTTTCATTTAGCACTCACTTCTAGTGCCCTTATTTATTAGGCCTAATTAGGTCCAATTTTGACCATTTGGCAATGCCAATTGTCCCTAAATCTATTTCTCATAACACAAACAACTTTGCTCACACTTGAGCCTTCATCTGTGTTGTAATCCTTGTCTTTTTGTCACCTCAAATGATATTGCATGCATTAGCATTCTTAATGTTTAAAATCTATCTTTTCCTATTTTGACTCTTACTTTTCCATCTCACTTCACATGCGAGCCATATCTCACACCCACATAGTCACTAATGACCAAATTCAAGCTTCATAAAAAAGATTGAAGTAAATGAAATCATAAGCATTGGCAACACATAGCACATAGAAGTAACAACAACAATCACACACAACAATACCTTTACTACTATAGTTGCACACACCCATCTATACCAAAAGGTTCACTTATACACAATATTCAAAGCAACCTCATACTCCTATTAAATCATATTTGGGGATTTAGTGGAGGCAAGTTCTCAAGACACCATCTTGCCCCCAAAACAACCATTTTAGTGTAGGTAAAGATTTGCAAGATTTAAAAGGACACTATCAAAGTTGCATAGTTGAAGAGGGTTGTCATTCCATCAAGCAAACACTATTATGACCATATAAATAGTACGATATGTGATTGGACACCGTTGCTTGCAGTCCCACCCAATTGACACAAAACTATTCGATAGAAACCATAACCACAATCCCTCCTCTTAAGCTTTAAAAACTAACAAAACCTCCATTAGATATATTTCTCACCCACTCTACTTTTTTCCAATTTCTTTTGATAAACAATGTATACTACTATTCTTAATTTAATTGAAATGACTACTTAAATCTATATGTTCGGATTGAAAACTAGACTAAAGATAATAAAGTAGAATAAACTACAAACATAGTTGACGCTCATTTTTATCCTTTTCATAAGTAAATTTATCATTATCTTACCTCATATTCAAGGCTTATAAGCAAATGTATGTTATGGATATGTAATATGATAGTGAAGTAAATATTAGAAATGCATGGATTTTTTAAAGTTTTGGGTTATTAAGTAATCCTCCTACTTTTGGACTAGAATGTAAAAGTTTATAGTTTTGTTATGTAATTTTGCACAGAAGTATCCTTAGTTTTGTAAGGTATAAGGATTCTTTACCTGAAATTGATTCCATGGACAAATAATGATCACAATGAACTGTTTCGTAATTCAAATCGGTAGCAAAAGTTTTAAGGGTTTGGACACTCTGCATTAACAACTAAATGTAATATGGCAATCAAACTCAATCACTCTGGATCCCTAGCAAATCAGTGCTTAGTTGTAACTGAAACTAAACTATGCATTGATAACAATCCCTTCAATATATTAATCTTGTTTTCTTATACAATAGACAACACTTGAATTTAATCTCTGTAGATGAGATGGAAAAGTAGAAAGGCATTTGAAGTGGAGTAGTTGGGACTAATCCAAAACCGAATCCACCACATTCAAATCTTTCCTATCTAAAACCCACTGAAACATAATACTCAATTTAGAATTCTCATATCCTTCTTAATTTTAAGGTCAACAAATACACTTAATTGGCATTACCAGCTGCAACCTAATCTGCATTCGCACTAAAGAATTTGCTGGTAGCATCCTACTCTAGATTCTGAGAGCCAATGTTTGTTACGAATAAATTTGTTCTTCCCCTATATATTTCAAGTTATTCAAGAACTCTTAACCATCTCAATCACCAGCTCAAGATTGAAATCAAAAGCAATTAATAGGCAATAGCTGATTGTAAACATCTGTATCAAGGAAAACATGAAGCCCGCTGCAACAACAGAGACTGGTGAAACCTCAAGAGCTTTAAAAGGAAAATGGAGAAGAAGGGGTTTTGGCATATCGGATTTTATATTGAGGATGGTGGCTTTTGCCGCCATTTTAGCAGCCACAATTGCTATGGGAACCACAGATGAGGCTCTTCCTTTGTTCACCCAATTCTTCCAATTCGAGGCTAAATATAGCGACATGCCTGCTTTCACGTAATTATAGTTCTCCTTTTTGGGTTTAGAATTTCTTCTATTTGGTAGTTTAAAAAAAAATGGCAGTATATCCAGAAAAATTAAAAACCCACCCAGAACTGTCTTTCTGCTAAAATTTGCAAAATCTAATTATGTTGCTCTTCTTTGTTTCTTCTTATTTAGTACCCATTTCAAATCTTGCAGAATTTATAATCTGAATGCCTAATAAATTATGCCTTGCAAGATTAGTGTTCGTTTAGAGTCTAATTGAATTTGTGGAAGTTCAGATTTTTTGTGATAGCAAATGGAATTGCGGGTATATACCTGTTGCTGTCTCTTCCCGTATCCATCTTCAACATTGTGAGAGGGCATACCGCAATCACCAAAGTAGTACTTATCATACTCGATACGGTAATCCGTAAAAAACCAGCACTCTCATTTTGAGAAGAATTTTTTTCAAAATAGTTTTCATAATGACATTTTATGTATTAATGAAGGTGTGAAATTGTAATTCATAACTGATTTTCAAGTCGATAAGTTGTAATTATATGAGCAGGCAGTTGAAGAAATCGGGAATTGTTTTTCCAATTTGGTATTGAGAGATAAATTGTTGGGCTTTGGAGTTTGTTAGATGCATTTAGTTTAGGTTGTTAAGGACATTTATTAAGAACGAACAATCATGGAGTAGGATTATATGCATCTATCTGACTCAAAATCAATGATGAGCCCCACGACCTGCTTTCTCAAATGACGTGCTTCTATTTTGTTTGTTTTACTTATCATGAATGAAGAATGTTTTCGATATGCTATGTTTCTGTTATGTGATTAGAGCAATAAGCTATATGTGGCTGACAGTTCAGACTACAAAGAGACACTGATTTGTGATAGTGATTAAGTAAATACAATGAAGTGCTAAAAGTTGCACTTATTTGTTTTGCAGGGGATGGTGGGTGTTGTGACAGCAGCAGCCTCAGCAGCAGCAGCTATAGTGTACCTAGCTCACAATGGCAACTCCCGCGCCAATTGGTTTGCCATATGCCAGCAGTTCGGCTCCTTTTGCCAACAGAGCAGTGGAGCTGTTGTTGGGTCCTTTGTGGGTGTACTTGTTCTTATCCTTCTTGTCACGCTCTCTGCCTTTACTCTTTACAGGGGCCAGAAGCGCCCATGAGTAAAAAATATGATTGAAATTTACTGTAATAAGAACTGCACTAGAAGTGGCAACGCTCTTGTTTAGGAGGCAGTAATGTATGTGTGTTCTGATTATCTGTGAGGTGTTTAGGTGTCTGTTTGAGAATACAGCTTGAGAATGGGAGGAGGGAGTGGTTCCCAAAGGATTCGGAAGAGTTCTATATTATGTATATTCAAATGTTGTGACATCTCTGGGTATTTATGTATTGAAGAACGTAAAGTTTTCAGTGTATATTTAATTTCTTAAATTTTGAGTGCCAAAGTTCTTGATGTTGATTGCTAGGCTTGAACTTGATCATTAATTAAGAATGTTAAGTAAAAATCACAATATAACAAAAATGGGAAAAATTTAAAAGCCACAACGATCATATGTAATGAAAAGTCAAGACAAAGACAAACGCCTGGAAATTTGGAAACAACCCCAATGGAAAACATGTAGTTGATTACAACCAAGATAAATAAAGAACTATATAGCAACTCACGTGAGAAAAGTTTGATATTAAGTAATACATGTTCTCTGATTTTTCTTCCCACGAGATTTTTTGTCAATGCTAAATGAAGTTGATGTTGAAGTGATTGAACCAATATTGCTAATTTATTATTATAAATCGTTGGCTATCATGCAAGTCTGTAAATTAAATGAAACAATCTGCAATGACTATAGTAACCAACAGTCAGCATCACGCTTGAGAAAATCTTATAAGACAAGTTGATTACATACTAACTTTGTATCGCACCGAAATTTTTAGTAGAACATAGAAATCTCAAAACATCAAACAAATTTTGTAGGAGTGAATAACTGTAGTTGTATGGTTTCTTAACATAAAATAAATTATCTAAGAATTAATAGACTGCTAGTTTTATCTCATTCTTTTAACATATAAATTGCTGAAAGAAATTGAAGTTTGATGTTAGCCACCCAGTCATGTTCTTGTTAATCCAACTTAGTTTAAGCATTATTATTCTAACAGGGGCAATGCACACAGTAAAACTCAAAAACAGGGGAATCCATCAGTGAAGACGATATCTCTACTACCTTCCAAAACTTTACTTTGTAGGTTAATTTTTTTCCCTCTTAGAGAAGACGCACAAATATCTGGCAATGGTACTTTTTATACTTGGGGTAATTGATACATTATTCCGGGTGTGCATCAACGGCTTAGCATGTGATGACAAGAAATCTAGAGTTAATAGTATATAAAAAATTTAATAGATAATTGTCTTAAATTTTAATAGAACATGGTGCAAGAAAGAATAGAAAGAGGTCATAAATGCAATTCTTTTTCACATATCACGCATGTTGCCTTGAGGGTTCTGCTTTCTGCACTATAGTCAGTCTTTTCAACCTCATCTACAACTGTCCAAATCGAGTACAATATGGTCAGGAACAAATGAGCAGTTGTTAAGCTCGAGTGCTGGAAATTTGCACATAGTTGATCTTCTTTCTCAGAGATGTCAATGTTTCTTGGAGATGACATTAAGCTTGGCATTTAGTTCATGCTCTGTATAATACTATAACATTCGGTGCCTTCAGTGTCACGTGGGACAGTTTTGTTCTAGGAGTCATTTTCACTCTGGAGGCGATAGAAAAGAATAGGAAAAATAAAACAGAGACGAGAAAGCTTTGTTTCAAAAAAGAAGCCAACAAGAAAAGAGATAAGGATAAATTCATACATTAGAAGCATTGATATCGTTCACTAACTATGTTTTCATGGCTGCATACTGCCAAAAGAGATTTTTGCAAACAATTATATTTTTGCATAGATGTGCATCATGATATTCATGACAACATCCAAATGAAAACTGCCACTAATTTTTCTTTCATTGATCTTCGCCACATTCCAGAGATGCAGAGTTGGCACATGACAGAAGAAATACTTAACAAACTAATTTTTTTAATCCAATCTCATGGCAGCCAATTACAATTGTTTAAAATACTTACAGACCTCCACAGGTATTTCATGTAAACCCTGCCATCCATGAAACTCCATATTTTAGGCATTTACATAAAATATTCCAGGACTATCCATAAACCCATTTTGAGCATATCCTGACATTACTGCATTCTATGAGAATGCAGATTTTACAAGGCCTCATCAAGAAACCCAGTATGCAAAAATCCTTTACTTGTCACATTCCACAAGACCAGCGTTCACAGAGGCATTTGATCAGAGATCTTCAAAGCCTCATCCACCAACTTATTTTGTTGTAAACCTGCAATCATCATATTCTAGAGGACCTCATTCATGAAGCCATTTCCATTAAGAATTTAAGAGTTTCAATAACATGTCCTTCCTCTCTAAAACTGCAATAAATACATTTCCCTCAAGACCACATCGTATTAAGGCATTTCATCAAAAAGTTTCAAGGCTTCATCGCTCCAATCATTTTTGAGAAATGCTGCAATCATCCTATTCCAGGAGACCATGTCTCGAAGAGGCATGCTTTCAAGTAAATCAAACAAATTTGTTAAGATGCCCTGCCTGTCCATACCCTACAATTATTGTTGTCCAAGATACACCTGTCATATTCCACAGTTGGCATATACATTGACAATGGCGTTTGTTGCGGAGATAAGAGACTGAAATACACTTATTGTTTGGTGTGAATATCAATCCTATTCCAGAGATTCCAAGTGGATACACAATAAATGTATAATAGAAAAGATTAAGTGATTTGGTTTTTGACACCTGTAATACATGACAATCCACAAGCAGGCATTTCTTAAGGTATTTGATCAAAAAATTGTGAGCATGAACAACATTCTGCTTTCAAAATACATGATTACACTTGGTGAATAGTTGTGTATCTGCCAAATATTCTATCTGATTGATGTGAGCGCATGGATTAGCTTGCCATCTTGTAAGGATTCCTTCTGTTTGCAGGCCTGCAAGAGAGAATATGGAGAATCTATAGCACAATCTGTAAAAGTTACTACGTTAGAAAGATCTGCACCTCCTTTGCATGGCCATATTTAGTGTTGTAAAAATTTGCCTCAAATGCTTTAGACAAAACCAGAGAGCATAAAAATGTCAAGGGTTGGATGAAACTAACACCAAATGTTACTTTATTGAGTTAAGCTTTTTCTCACCCATTGACAACTTTTTAGTAATTCAAATGTTTTGTTCTTTATGGTCTGTATTGAAATGCCAATGCAAAGTCAAAACAGAACTGTGACAGCTGAACAAAGATATCTTAACTTGTGGAGTTGCCTGCTGACAGGACCTTCTTTTGGCCATGTGTAGGTACATTTTGTTCCACAACCAGATGATTCTGGCATTGTAAAATTGTAGTTTACAATATAAAATAATAAAAGCCGCTTGCTAACTTCAAGTTCACCAAGGTATAGTCTATCTGTTTGATAGATTATTTCACAAATTTTACGAGAAAAATTTCCTTGGCTGATATACTTTAGGGCCATATGCTAGTTGGATAATAAGTAAAGACCAATAGCTCCTAGCATAGAGTGAGGCCATGGTTAAAACTAGACACCCAGTACTTCAGGATGTCTCAGGAGGAAACTGGTCTAATCAAAACACTGCCCTCCCCATTCAGTGCTATTCCCCAGCTAAACTATTTTTAATGCAGAAAGGAAAATAAATCTCACAAGGTCACAAAAGGAAATTGTAATTAGTGGCATTTAATCTTTACATCATTATGTTTTCATTATAAGTTTGATTGCTTTTCAATATGTTGAGTAACAGAAAACCAAAATGACAAATAAAAAATTTTCAAAACATGCATAGATAATAATTGCAGTGACTTGATAAATCATTAGATGAGTGCTATAATTGAACAGCCAAAGAGAAAATACATAGAGGGCGGAATATCATTGGAAAGGTCTCAGAAAAAGGGAACACAATAGACAATAAATTTCTGGATACAAAAAAATGAACAGCTTGGTTGACAAAAACAGACAAATCTAAGCACTAGGAAAGTTCTTTCTTATTTTTCTTGTTTCCTCAAAAGACACCCACACAAACATATAACCAATAGTGGTCGGAAAGATACTATGGAGAACATAAAGAATCATAATCTGGAAATCCATTATCATAATCACTGTCTGACCACTAAGCTCTTTTTTTTTGGTTGTTTCAAATGTACAAATAGAATTGCTGAGAATGAAATAGCACTAGTAGGGGTCATGTCAGACATCTCTGCAAGGCAGAAGCATCAAATGATCAACATTTTAAAGACAAACTCCATTATGTTTACATTATGCTTACATTTTGTGATTTGCATAATGGAGGTCATGGGTGATTTATCCGTAACCATAAGACAAATTTTTGGCAAAGGGTGTCATTCATTGCAAACTCAGTAAGTGTGATGAAATTTAATCTGAAATGTCTGCAGATTTCATAATAAATGAAACACGGCATTCATTTATTCAGTTAAAATTGAATGTGGATCCAAGAGAAAAAGAATTAATCACAAGTAATCATCTTTTCAAATTTATCATAGAATTATATCAGTCAGAAACATGTCGAATTGCAAAACAGAACTAGTAATAATAGTGATGACAAATCCATTGAATGGATCAATCTACTTTGAGAAGAAATTCATAAAGAATGCTTCATGCTTAATAAGTAGTCTCTGCTGAAGTTCCATAGGCAAGCCAATCATTCAGATTTTCCTGCTTCTTAAGCCATCTGCAGATCCCACAATATATGAAACATGACATCAATTTATCCAGTTAAAATTAAATGTGGGTCTGATTGAAACAATTTCATTGCAAACCCTAGTCTTTCTGAATTTATCACTGTACAACTATATCAATCAGAAACATGTACAATTACACACCAATGCTAGCAATAATAGTGATAATAACTGTATTGAATGAATGAATTTACTTTGAGAAGAAATTCTTGAAGCATGCTTAATATTAACTAAAGTAGTCTCTGCTAAAGTTCAACAGGCAAGCCACCTATGCAGATTTTTTCTGCTTCTTCATTCTCCATTCACTGATATTTGCTTGCACCTTTGCACGTACACTCTTCTTGAAACCAGGATAAGGCTCATAATTATATAACTTTTCAAGGGCCTGAAACCAAAAGAATAGGTGTGCCACTTTAGCCATCTACCTCTGATCAAAAAATCCTTCTGAAAACCTTTAAATTTTTTCTTCAGTCACTACGGATAAAATACTCATGCAAAGAAAATTGAAGTTACCTCAAGCAGGACAAAAAATGGAGCCATTAATAAAGCTTGAACAAGATTATCCAAAAGTGCAGGTGCACGCTTCTGAAAAACAAGAAGATTCTAATTTGTACTTGTAATAGCAATTAATAAAGCTGTCCATTAGATTCTAATTTTCATTACAGTACCTCAAAAACTCCATGTCCTATGAATTGACCTGTCCAGCAGACCAACTGAGAAACAAGGACCACCTGACAAGAACAAGGCACCCATCAATCTTAAAAAATAAATAAGAATACCGACTTCACTCCCAAAGTGTGGTGTTGTGAGAATATTGTGGCCTGAGACTGAATTATGTTTTATATGAATGTCATAGGAATTCTTTGCAGTGTCGGATTGTATCTTTTGAGTGGTAATAGAATTTTGCTGAATCACTAAACATTATAAGAGGTATAGAAAATCAGCAGAGCTGAATGAAATAACACAGAAATCATTTCATCGTTTATGGATACAGGGTTCTACTTATAAGACATGTTTTATCATTTATATGATTATCTTTTTTATCTGCTCCTGGTGTACTTGCTGGTTTCAACATGAAAATTTGACCTAAATGCCACAAAATGATTCTTTGTTCATGTCTATTAGACTATATCAGCCGATATCTAGTGAACTTCCCTTTTTTTATTGGCGCAATGGTAGCTCATATCCAATGGAAACTAGGCCCAAAAACAATCCAACATCATTCAATCTAACAACCTTAAATATAAATTACTCCTAGATACGTAAAAATCTTATTTTCTTACATTGGCTGCTACTAGTTTCCACATTGTTATGCATGTTATGTACAAAAAGATTCAGCATTTCAGTGCAAAAATCATGAGGATCATGACCCCTCTAATCCTCCTCAATGTTGAAGCTAAAACTGGCTTGAGATAAGTAGTCCTGCCTTAACAGTTTCCCTTAAGCACGTAAAAACCCTACCAATAAAAGTTCAAGATTCCTCATTATGCTTTACAAGAGCAGAGAAGCAGCCTATTTGCACTGCAAGCATTTCCAATGTCGGTAGACCACTATTGGAGCTTGGTTTCACAAAGAAGAGGCTCATATAGAAAAATATATAGCACTGTGGCCCAAATTTCGAAATTGCAGAATTTCGGAAAAAAATTTGTATTGCTATAAATTAGCAGAATGCAACTCCTAAACAAGCCTTGAAGATTTATGGGTTGACTCTGATGATAAACATGAGGTACATAAAAGGGATTATTATAGGGTTAAAACATTTTAGATTTGAGTCTTTAGAATAAAGGACGTTCCTAAGGACATCAATGATAATGAAAAGGTGTTAAATCTTGCATATGAGGAGAAAAAAATATTTGATAAGCCAACTCCTCAAATTGATAACCCAATTACTCACTGCGATTATCCTTGAAAATATGGAAAATAGAGCCTATGTTATACACTGGGGAGGTTCCTCCAGAACAAGGAAAACTAATCCACATTTTCCTCTCTACTTCAAGAAAACAGACTAACTTTAAAACCAACAAAACAAAGAAATCCAAGGATTGAGAAATAAACTTACCTTCCACGCTAAGGAAAACCCCAATCTCTGAGCAAGAGCATTGCTGCTGACCCAGCAAATAAGACAAAGGGCACCTGCTATTGTACCTGCTTTCTTATCCAACATAACATAAAAGAGAGCATATACAACAGCTGTCACAAAGCTCAAGTTCAGTACCATGCACTCCTGGAAGGGGAAAGTCCCCGGTGGGAAGGGCAGTAGAACAATAGCAGGAGTGAAAGACCCCAGTACTAGCCCAGTGAAAAAAATTGGCCACACAAATATAGTATGAAAGAGGACATTAATTTTATTACTGTGATAAGCTCCATAAAATGCAAAATGCTTCTCCAAATCAGTCACTCCCATCATGGCAGCCACTTGTAGCCACTACAAATTCTCTGTGAATTAGGAAGATCTGCCACTGCCCACATTAAAAATGTATAAATTTTTATTTTTTAAAATTAAAAAAATCGACAGTTCCCAGTAAATTTAACCCTGCGTGATTACTAAATGAAAGAAAAAGAGATCTTTTAGATAACACAATAATATCTACCAATGTCCAATTCCATTTTCTAACAACACATATCAGAAAATTCAATATAGACCTTGATTGGAAGAAAAACAATTAGCAATGGCGCAGTATAGATTCTCAAACAAATAAAGATCGACAGATTTCTTATCATTTACAGAAAAAAATTACAGTTTTAAAACCAGCTCACCTTTTGCGCCTCTGCTCAAACCAGTTACTTCCGCTGCATTGGCATAAAAAAAATCAGCAATGGCGCAGCATAGATTCTCAAACACCAATTAATATTGACAAATTTCTTATCATTTACAGAAAAAAATTACAGTTTTGAAACCAGCTCACATTTTGCGCCTCTGCACAAACCAGTTACTTCCGCTGCACTGGCATAAGTGTGTTTTACACACTAAATAGAAACAACAAAGCAAAAGACAGACTGGTCCCACGAGAATCCTTAAATAACAAAAGTACCTACTGATATGGAATAAGACCCCTTATACATAAAGCTAGGTTAAGCAAGATGCAACATATAATATATAACATACGATCTCTTAAAAGTTCCTATTTCTGGATTAAACTATATCAATTTTTTGAATCAATGTTTCGGATATTATTTATTTGTTGCATATATTTTCACATACTCATAAAGGAAAATCATAATGTTCAGGTAAATTAAATGAGAGTGATAATTAATAAATATTTAAATGTTAAATTAAGAAATTAAATATGATGTATGATATTTAATCTTAAGGATAATGTTAGAAGGAATGAATCTAAAGTGGTGTTAATTTTATTGATTTAGTATTAAAAAATAGATAATCTAGTTATGTTCTCTATTTTAAATATAATGTTGAAATATTTTTTTGTTCAAATATGTAGTTTTAGGTTGTGTGGAGATCTATTACCTATGTGGGTCATAGATATAATCATGTTGGTTATGCAATTCTATTTTCTAATTCTCTTAATTTTTTGTTTTGTACTAAGTGTCGAGGATTAAGGGTGTTGAGAAACACCTAAGAAAGGTTGTGGGATTACAAGGATCATATTCTCCTTGGTTGAGTCCCTTGATAGGATTGACTTCGTAACTAGCTTATCTATCTTAATATATTAATCTATATATTATACGCCGAGAGATATCGTTTTCAAGACGTATTTTTTTTTCTTTTTTCTTTTTTTTTTTTAATTTAAAAAATACGCCTCAATAATGATATCTATCAGCGTATAATATATAGATTAATATATTAAGATAGATAAGCTAGTAGAATTCGCGGCGCAACACATAACATGAATTAATATATAATTATACAATATTATTTTATTATATTATTAGATAAATAATAATATTTTAGTATATTTAATATAAAAATTTAATCTAAGTTATAGTTAGGGATCAAACATGGTTAGGTTCAAATTTTTATTAGGGTTGAGGTTCAAGTTTAAAATAGGGTTCAATTAGGGAAAAACCTTTAAGTTAGGGTTAGGGTTTAATTAGGGGAAATCTTTGAGTTAGTGTTAAAATTAAACTATGGTTAACATTTAAATAACGTTAGGGTTAGTGTTTAATTAAGGTTAGTCTTAGGGTTAAATTTTATATAAGGTTAGGGTTAGTCTTAAAATAAAATTATGAATTATAGAATATAGTTATGGTTAGTGTTAGGGATAGGAATAGAGTTAGGGTCAGAGTTAAAATTAGGATTAGGGTTGGGTTCGCCTTAGTAGTAATATTAGGGTTAGGGTTGGGGTTACAATTATGATTAGACTTAGAGTTAGAATTTGGGTTAGCGTTATCATCTCAATTAAGGGTAGGGTTATGGTTATGATTAGGATTAGTGTTATCATTATGAATAAGGTTAGGTTTAGGATTATGTTTAAGATGAGTAGTAGGGTTAGGTTTAGAATTATGTTTAAGATGGGCAATAGGGTTAGGCTTGGGATTAGCATATATAAAAAGGGTTACCTAATCATAATTCTATCTCTAACCCTAACCCTAACACTAACTACAACACTAATCCTAATTCTATTTCTAACCCTAATTGTAACCCTAATCCTAATTCTATCTTTAACCTTAATTCTTAGGCTATCTCTAACCCTAACCCTAAACCTAATTTTATTTCTATCTCTAATATAAACCATAACCCTAATCCTAACCCTATCTCTAACCCTAACAATAACCCTAATCCTAATTCCATGTCTAATCTTAACCCTAATCTTGACCCTAATCATAACCCTAATTGAACGCTAATTTATAGGAACCCTAATTAAATCCTAACCCTATTTTTACCCTAACCGTAATTGAACCTATATTGAATTGTAACCCTAATTATACCCTAAACCTAATCCTAACTCTAACCCTAATTGAACTCTAATCCTAATCCTAATTAAATTTTAACAATAATTATACCTCGACCCTAAGCCTAACCCTAAACCTAATTGGAATCTAACTATAATTATACCCTAACCATAGCCCTAACTGTAGTCCTAACCCTAATTAGATTCTAACCATAATCCTAATTAAATTCTAACCTTAATTGGACCCTAATCCTAAACCTAATTGAACTCTAACCCTAACGTTTAACACTAATTTAATCCTAACCCTAGCATTAACCCTTACACTAATTAAACCATAACTATAACCCTAACTCTAATTGGATCCTAACCCTAACTGATCCTCATTCCTAACCCTTTAATTGAATATTAAACCTAACTTTGATTGTAACCCTATTTGAACCCTAACTATAACCCTAACCCCAAGCTTTACCATAAAATCATCACCCTAACCCTAATTGAATGCTAAAGTACACTAACCCTAATTAAATATTAATCATAGTTGTACCTTAACCCTTATTGAAAACCAACAATAAACTTGGCCCTTATTAAACCCTAACCAAATAGATACATAATTGAACCCTATTACTAACCCTTATTAAACACTATCCATAATTAGACTAACCACAATCAAAACTAAAATCTAACCCTAATTTAACCCTAACCCTAATCAAACTCTAATCTTAACTCTAAACACTATTTTAATCATAACCCTAATTGGATCCTAACCAAGTAACACTAACCTTACACTAATTAAACCCTAACTAACATTTAATTATAATTGAACCCTAACTATAATCCTAACTTAAATTTAATTCTAATTGAATCTTACACCTAATCTTGATCATAACCCTATTTGAAACTCAACTATAACCATAACCCAAAGATTTATAATAGAATCCTACCCCTAATTGAACCCTAAACCTAAGACTAATCCTAGTCCTAACTCTTACCCTAACTCTAAGCCTAATTGAACCCTAACCCTAACACTAATCCTAACCTTATTTGAACTCTAACTTTAGTTGAATCCTAACGGGTACCATAGTTAAACTATAATTGAACAATAAAACATTATAACCCTAATTATGAACCTAATTGAATCCTAGTTGTAACCCTAATTCAACCTTAAAATAAACCCTAATTGCACCCAAACCCTAATACTAACTCTAATTCAACCTTAATAATTAAACCATAATTGAATCATAAACTTAACCTTTATTGTAACTCTACGTGAACTCCAATTGTAACCCTACTTGAACTCCAATTGTAGCCCTAACCCCAAGATTTATTATATAACACTAACCCAAACCCTAACCACAATCATAACCTTAAGTGAACACTAACCCTAATTAAACAATAACCCTCACCCTAATTTAATCTTAACCTTAATTCAACCCTAATAGTAAGCCTAACTCAAATTGTACCATAACCTTAACCCTAATAGTTACTCTAATTGAACCTTATACTTGACCATAACTATAATCCTAATTGAACTCTAACCCTAATTGAATCATAACCATAATTGAACCCTAAGTGCAATTACACCCTATACAAAACCCTAATTTAACCTTATGTATTCATATCTTTGTAAGGTTTTTTTATTTAGTATTTCTTATTGATTTATATTTTAAATCTTTGTTTTTTCTTTTTGATTGATTTATCTTTGTGATAAAATTTCTGATTTATCTTAAATTTATTTATTTATATATTTAATCTTTTATTTTATTTTTATTTTTGACTTATTTATTTGATCTTTTATAATTTATTTGAATCTTTGTGATTAAATTTCCTTGATCATTTAATTTATATTTTTGCCTTTGATTCATTTATTTGATATTTTAATCAATTTTTTGTGACCAAATCTCTAATTTTCTTTTTTGATTGATTTATCTTTGATTTCTCTTTTTATCAAATCTCTTCGATTTATTTATTTGATCTTTTAATTAATTTATTTTTGTCTTTGATTTAATTATTTGATCTTTTAATTAACTTATTTTTTAATCTTTGATTTATTTATTTATTTTTGTGATCAAATATATATGATTTTGATTTTCTTGTTTCAACAAAAAAAAAAATTATTTTGATTTTGATTTTCTTGTTTCAACAAAAAAAAATTATTTGATTTTTTTGATTTGAGTTTTTTATTATTATAAATTCTACATAATCATATAAAAAATCAAATATAAATTTACACCTTTTTTGCTTAACTTCACTGATAAACACCATAATTTCCTTGATTTTTTCCTTCTATTGATTCGTTCTTCAATAGTCTAAGGTTGCACAATTCATCATAATAATGTTACTAAATTTTCATAATTTCATGACCATGATAACTTAAAATAATTTTACATCTTCAAAATTATTATCAAGATTAGGTGTAAGATTCAATTAGGGTTTTTATATACTTTATTTTCTATTTTCTATTTAATAAAGGTTACGGTTAATGTTTCTATTTTAAGTATATAATAATTCATTATGCCACATAGGTGAATATTAATTGATGTTAATAATTTTTAATAATTCCATGATCATGTTAACTTAACATAATTTTAATTATTATAAAAAAAAATTGATTGACTTTGATGATTATTTTCAAAAGTAACTAACTTTATAAGACTAAATCACATAAAATTACAAAATTAATCATCAATCCATGCATAAAGTAAGAGAGAACTTATGACAAAAGAAATTACTATAGAAAAAGAGACAAATTAAAAGGGATATTATCATAATAATCCTAATGGTCTTTGTTACCTAAAATTGGAGATCAAAGACAACAAAGGAATTTAACGTGATGTAAACACTAACAAAAATGCTTTATTTTGCTTACAATGATTTATCTAGTATTTGTTCTAGCCGGGATAAAGAGGGTAAGCCTATTCTATCACAACCAAGTGATAACGAAATTTCATGCATGGACAACATTGAAAGGTGCAGATTGTGTGTAGTTTTTGCATATAAGATAGAACATTTAATGACACATAAAAATAGGGTAGCTAGCATGGTAATGGGGATACTCTTAAACAAGATGGTAATTTTGGCTGACGCTCCATCTGCTCTGCAGACTGGAATGTTTCCATAACAGAATAAGAGTCTTGGCATCTCATTTTTAACAATTCCTCTTATTCTCTCAAAGCTACCGTACCTTCTCTTTATAAGGTTTCTGTTGGGACGCTACCTCTTTTTCTCTAGCAACGCAAGTGAACGTGGGTGTAGTTAATCTCTATAAATGAGCATTTATACAACTGTTAAATTCCTCGTCAATGTCTCTTATTCTCTGGCAACACAAGTGAACGTGGCTGTAGATATGAAAAAAGAAACATTTAGGTTCCAAATTTTTCCCTAATCTTTTTTCAGACCAACCTTTCTAGATTTTTTCATGGAGGAGTTACAACCCATGTTGTTCATTATCTTTCCACAAGAAACTCTAATTCTCAACTTATTCAATGACATGAACATGCATAAGACAAATGTAAAGAGAAATTCCAAAACCAGCTTGCGAGTATTCTCTTGGCCTGTTCTTAAAAGAGAGCTATGGAAGGATGCGTAGGCATCTATCACAACATGATGAGTGGATTATTATTAGATTTTGTAATTGCAGCTGCCCTCGTAGACATGCATATGGAATGAGGATGCATAGACAAGGCAAGGTGGGTGAACTCTTTGACAAACCGATAAATGTTTCTTATGAACATCAAACCGGGGCAAGGAAAGTATAATGAGAAACGTATCCAAAGAACATCAAACCAAGCCAACAAAGCATTTCCAAGCACGACAATTCTTGTGAAACAAATTTCTTAGAATAAATGTTAATCGAGTTAGCTTTTGATTTGGGCGCTAATTAAAATATTTCTAAACTCTCCACCTCCTTCGCAATCCAAATATCTAGCAACCGATGCTCAAATCTTCTGTGAAATGTTTGGCAATGTTAATATCCTACAATCAAACAACAAAGAACGATCTACTATAAGTTTTGATGCCTTACAAAGAAAAACAAAATTTGGAGGAGGACGGATTGTATGCATAGATGGGAGAATATCAACACAATTCACATGCAACAGTGAACAATATCATACCTTCGTCGTCGATGCAGAGAGTTGTTGTTGAAGACCAATTGAAACAGTGATTGCCAATTCGAAGAACACAGATCGATCTGCTCAGAATGCTACAAATGGTTTAGGAAGCGAAAAATATGAACACAATGCGCATATGAATAATTTTTAATTGAGACAAAGAACACATTACTCATGGAATGGGATCGTGCAACATGTAACGCATATCACTGTTTGTAACGTTTTATCCAATAAGCATTTCATCTTCCATATTCTTCAGTTAAACATCATCGTCCATATTCTTCCAACGCCAACGACTGCCTCTTCCAACGCCAGTGGCTACCTCTTCCACTTCCAACTTCTCTATATCCTCCATTTCCATCTTGACCGGCAGAGTGCATGTCAAAATATTTCCAACAATTTCGAATGTACATGGATTTTGGCTGTGGTTGTGATGCCACTGTAGGGAACGCCTCTTGGCATAATTATGGGAATGATAGACAAACAACAACCAAGCATGCAAATGTTAGGTAGATGATAATTTTGAAGTAAATGATGCTCCTTTTAGTGAACCAATTGAAATGTTCCTCTAATAAAAGTTCCTTGAATGCCTTAAGTTCAATTATTTTAAGATGTGAGAGGATGATAAATGAATGTGTATGAAATATATTTAAATACAAGTACATAGCAATAAATCATGTAAGTTGGCTCACAAATACTAGTAAAATGGAAGAGAGTAAAACAATTCATATCTTTAAATACAAGTACATAGCAATAAATCATGTAAGTTGGCTCATAAATACTAGTAAAATGGAAGAGAGTAAAACAATTTTGAATTTGAATTTTAGAATTTTCGGGGTTATATTTGTAGATACCCTAAATTGATTCCTTAATCCATAATTAATTAAATTAAAATTAAATTAATTATTATTTCCCTTCTTCTCAATCAATCAAATAACTTAGTTGATTAGTTCATCTTAATCGACGCATTTAATTAAATGGCATTTACATTAATGCCTAATTTAATTCATAATTAATTAAATCTAACTAATTATTATTAGCATTCTTCTTGATTAATCAAATAATTTATTTGATTAATTCATCTCCATCAACACATTTAATTAAATTACAGTTAATTAAATGTATTATTCTTCAAAGGTTAACTAGTAAATTTATTTTAATTTAACTTAGTCTTTATTTCCCTAAGTCCTCTAATCCCAATTAAGTTAATAAATATGTGATTAATTAACTTAACCCACTTCTAATCCTCATTAGTATTTTTTCTAATTTTAATTCCCCCCACTTCTCTAAACTTGTAGACATGTGACATGTGTCCCACAAACCCTCTTAAAGGCTTGCATGTGCATGCCACTTCCTTCTCCAAGTCATCCTTTGACCTCCTTTTATATTGGATGCTCACACATGTGTAAGATACTCATCCCCATGATGTCACACTACACTTTCCATTTCTTCCTACTTGTCACACTTCCAAACCTACACCTCTTACTCTTTGCCACTTTTATTTCCATTTGTCATCTTCTTGTTCTTCCCAATGTGTGCTTGCAAATGTGTGAGCACACCTTTCTCTCTTCCCCATGCCAACATGTCATACTCACATTCTTCCATTTTGTGACACTTGTCACAAGGTTAAGTCCTCACTATTCCCTTCAATCTTAAGCATCCATCTCATATGAAGATCTCAACCCTTCATTCATCCTTCCAAAAATCTACAAATTGGAGTCTTCCCATCCCATTTGGATCACCACACATTTGTCAAGCTTATGTTGTTGAACTCACTACTAAATCCCCGCCCATACTTAGGTTATGTTGCATTGGAGAGCAACCACATAGTCAATCATCGTCAAGGAGCACATCAAGTAGACATGGGTGCATCTACTTCAACTTAGTCCATCAGGTGAGGAAGGTAAAAGAAAGGTTTAATTGTTCTTCATTTACATGTATCTTCATATTTTCTTCTTTTATCCTTTTAATCATCTTCATTTTGGCATGTCCATGGGACCCACATCCCTGAAACTAACCAAAAAATTGTTTTTTTTATGAAGTTTTTGTATGCTACAAATAGCAGAACAACACCTCTAACTATGTTTTAGCACCTCCATGTGTGGGATCAACACCTTTGTCCTATTTTAGCACCTATGATTATTTAGTGCCTACACTACTTCAACACTTACACTTAGTGTTGCAATGCCCCTTTTGACTTGTTTTTCATTGACTTTATTGATGATTTTTTTATGTTTCTTAGCTTTTGGTGTTTGCTAACAACATTTTTATTTGATCTATTATCTCTCTTGATATTTTTGGAGCCTATTGAGTGTTGTAGGATATTTTTTAATATTTTTTTGATATTTTGGAGCAGCACCTACATGAGCTATTTTAGCTCCTATGTTGGTTCAGTATCAACACATACAAGTTTATCACCTCTGTTTTGGTAGGTATATTTCACCTTTTGATGCCTTTGATTTGTGTTTCAGGGCTTGTGCCTTTACAACTCCCCTGCTCTATGTTTTGATGCCTTTATCTTTTTGTTATTTTTTGATATTTTATTGTTACTAACTAGTTATGTAGTTGTCCTACACCTATCCGAGACCTTAAAAATTAGAAACTACTAGCATTTATGTGCAAGAACGCTTGTCAAAGAAGTTATTTCTATTATTAAGTTTAGTGGAACGAAATTAGAGTAGTGGGAACTTACTTCGTTTATTGTGTTTGGAGAGTTAGTGTTTGGTGTATGCTCTCCCTTTGTGCTTAATATGATTTTGGGGATCAAAAAACACACATTCTCTCATATTTTTGTAGATTAAATCCTAGTACTTTTGTAGTTTTGTGTATGCTCTCCCCTCACACCTAGTGTGATCTTGGTTGACCAAAAACACCTAGCAAAGTCTTTCTCTTTAAGAGTCTTTCTTGGGGATTTCATCACCCTAAGGGATGACCTCAACCACATCTTACTAATGGGGTATATAAAGGGCGGAGAATGAAATGTGTAGCCTAATCTAACCGCATCATGTTTGGTGAATCCCTGAGGCCCCTAGTGATTCAAGATGCAAGGTGAAGTGTCGGTTCGATCTTTTGTCTAGCTCCCAACTCACACTTGTAGATGGGCTAGTGTTAATGATTGTGCCTCATGTACCCTCTTGGTATTTAGAGGAAACCCTAGAGATCTTGTATATACTAGTTTAAGACCATTTGACCATAGCTTATTGTGGTGTAGGGTACAATATCATGCCTAAAGTTACTCACCATGTACTTTCTCTTGTTGAGGTGACATATCCCTTGGTAGGACCTTGTCCTTCTAAGGTAAGGGGCACGTAAATGTGGTATGTATAACCTTTTCATACTCTAGTTACCCATTTATTTGAAGGCATTAGCCTTTGGTTGGTGGGCCCACATTAATTTTTAAACTCCTACTTGAATAAATTAGGATTGTGCTCAAGTGGTTGGTATGTCTTTCATGTTTTATACCAATGATACTCCACTCAACATTCATTGCTAAAAACAACATTATTACCCTACAAAAAGTTAAGTCATCCATTTTGTCTTTGTGTGACATCTCTTGACAAAATCCAAAATCAAACTTCAACACCTAAGTCTCGTGTTTTGATGCCTAAGTTGATTTAGTGCCTAAGAAATTTGTTTCAACACCCAAGAAAATCTATATCAAAAACATAGTTTAGCACCTGATTCCCCTATTTCAATGCCTAAGCTAATTCAGTTCCCCTGAAAGTTGATTTAGCACCTAAGAAAAATACCTCCAGAATCATAGTTTAGTGCTTGAGTCTCCTATTTCAACACCTAAGCTAATTCAATGCCCCTACATTGTGCTTAGGCACCTCTGATATTGTACTCCAAAACTTGAAAATTTGACTCCACAATCTTATTATCTTCACTAAAAAAGGTTAGGTTCATCAAGTATTAACCTTAGATATACTTATTTACACAATAAACCATCCCTAAACATTCTTAAACATTTCCAATCATCACCAACTCACTTCAAAATCATCCCTAAACTATCCCTAAATTTTCCATAACATTCTCAATCATCACCAACTCACCTCAAATCATCTCTAAACTATCCCTAACCATCCCTAAATGTTTTTAAACATTCCCAATCATCACCAACTCACCTCAAATCATCCCTAAACTATCCCTAACCATTTGTAAATGTTCCTAAACATTCCCAACCATCGCCAACTCACCTCAAATCATCACTAAACTATCCCTAACAATACCTAAACATTCCTAAACATTCCCAATCATCACCAACTCACCTCAAATATTCACTAAACTATCCCTAGCCATCCTTAAATGTTTCTAAATATTCCCAATCATTACCAACTCACCTCTAAACATCACTAAAATATCTCTAAACATTCCTAAATATTCCCAATCATCTCAAATCTTTCCTAAACATCCCTAGTCATCCACCATCAACTCAAAATTTACATAAACCTAGTCCCCCACCCCTAGTCAAGATTTTCTAAAAGTTCATCTAGATCATCTATCATTTTATCACCTCTAACCTGTATAGTTATTAAGAACTTGCCTAACTTAAGTATTATATTATGTTAAAATTTGATCAAATTGGATAGTATTAACTAAAAATCCTTGGAAATATCCAAGTTAATAAGGTCCAAAATCTCCTTCTAATTTTTCTTGAGAACTTTCCTATCTCAAGTAAGAAAGGAAACATCAAAAAAATTCAATCACTCAATCATCAAAAGGATTTAGATTTACTCAAGATACCTTCATCCTTTTCAAAATACATCAAAAGAAACCAAATCATTGACTCACATCTAAAACAATCATCCATCCAACCTCACAAAATCCATAAGAACCAAAAGCAATCAAAAAATCAAAATCAAAACTCAACTAGGTCTATCATTGTATGCCCTTAACACGACCACAAACTAGGAGACTCATGGAAGCTAATAACCAAGTGTGGGGAATGCCTCACATAGAAGATATCACAAATAAACCATCACCACCCACTACAATTTAAGAAGAAACCCTAGTGCAATAACCCAAATATTCACCAAGGATGCAACAATTTTCTCAAAATCCTAAAAAATAAAGAAATTATGGAAAGGATCATTACAATAAATTGGGACCATTTCCTCTTATAATTAATTCAAAATGGAACCAAATTTCCACCAAATTCTTACATAACACAACTCACATCTACCCCAAATATTGCAACACCACCAACAACTAATCCTCCCCCAAGAAACTTGTGGGGATCAAACCCACTTAGTTTATCTCATAACAGCTCGCATACACTAGTCACACAACCACATATTTCCATCTCCCAATCAACTCAACCACACCCCTCCACACAACTAAGGGTTAGCATGTTATCCACATTAATACATTCAAGCACACATTCATCCATGCCATCTCAACCTTTGAATAAAGCCACGAGCTTCATTCACTTACTCCAAGCATCTAACCCACTCATCCATACTCTACACAATACTATCCCACAATCTACAACCTATATCCCAACACATTATCATCACATGCAACATATTCAAATTGAACCAATCACCACCCCTCCTAAATCCTACCACTAAGATATTCCTTACCATCACTAAGTCATGAACACTTATAATCTTGTCAGTATTTTACAAGATCTCCAAGACATGTGAAACATGATTCAAATCCTACAAGTAGGACATCACAAGAAATTGTACACTTTTGATAATATATGTCCTTACCCATTTGATAGATCTATTACCATGGTGCCTTTCCCTCAAAACTTCAAAATGACAAAATTGGAAAAATACAAAGGGAAAGAAGATCCTAGAGAACACATCAAGGAATTATATATAGCATGCCAAGAAGTCTCCTATAGTGACATAGATATTAGGATAATTTTACCTCAAAGCTTAGGAGGCCAAGCATTGGAATGGTTCTTCACCTTTCACATGGTTCGATCACCACTTTTAAAGATCTAGCTGAAAATTTTGTAGCACATTTCTCTTACAATATTGAACATGAGACCACCATGCTAGACTTGTGTGATGCCAAACAAAATAATGGTGTTTTTTACAACCTTCTTACAGCAATGACAAGATCTTGCTAGTAGGTTCCCATGACCTATTCCAAAAAAAAATTTAGTAACAATCTTTGTGCAAAACTTAAATCCAAAAATGGGCTCATTGCAAGTCCAATGTGCCAACTCCTTTGATGAAATCATATATAAAGGTGTAACTATTGAAAATCCCTAATAGCCAAAGTTTTAGTCAAACTTTAAAAATAATTCAAACACAATCATCAAAACACTAACAAACCATTCTTTTGGTCCAAAAACAAAAATATTGTTAATGATGATGTTATCAATGCCAAACACATTCAAAACATCCAAACAACACCATCGACATCCCAAACCAATCCAAAATAAATTAAAAAAACATTACTATTTCACAAGGACAACCCAAGCAAAATAACAACCCCAAACACGAATACACACCTCTAGGTGAGCCCATGGAGGTAATATTTCAAAAATTATTCCAAGAAAACCTTATAAAATACCCAATGACTAGACCCTTTGATAAAATCCAACCCAAACTTGTATGGTATAAATAAAATGAATATTGTGAATACCATCAAGTCAAAGGACACACCATAGCTAAATGTATAAAATTAAAAAATTACATCCAAGATCTTGAGGATAAATGAGAAATAATCATTGAAGGATAACAAACATAATCAAAAAATGAACAACTAGGTATTTATCAATTATCTTTTCCCAACTATGACAAATCCTCCAAATCCAACAAGGCAATCCCCTACACATATACTAATTATGACCAAAATCAAACATCCCATGATTCTATTATAGGAAGAATCTTCTCTACATATAGCCATAGTTGTCATTAAAGGCCCCAATTGTGTTGTCACCACACGTCATGGGAGAGTCATTGTCCAAGGAGCATCATCCTCCTCCAATCAACCATCTACTCATTATAACATCTTAGACCATTTGGGAAAGAAACCCACTCAAATTTCCATTTTGGAATTATCAAAAACCTCCCACACCCATAAAGAAATCTTGGACCAAAGCTTAAGGGAATCCAAAGTACCTAACGACATTAATACAAAACAATTTCAAGCCATGATATCACATTTGTCCTCCCCTCACCAACTAGTCTTTACTAAAAAATACGTCCATGCAAGATTCCTTTCACAACAAATTCTATTGTTGTCACATAAAAATGCACCCTATTGAACAAGAGTTCAGTGTTCTAATGACACAATGGAAATGACCTCGAGGTGTGGGACCTTGCAAATTGAGGTCAAGTCTTTAGAGAAGGTCAGATTCCTCTTCTAAACTAAGTGAAAATGTGTTGGTCTAACCCAACACATGAAAGTCCTAATGATAACCTACTCTAACATATCACAGGGGAAAAGGGTATAAAGAGACATGAAATGTGAAAGAAGGTGATGTATTGAATTTAGATTTTGTTCCTTCCTAATTCAAAACAACATAATATGTCAAAGAAACAACTAAAATACCACTCAGATATGAAGGTAAATGAATTTTACTCAAAAATGCAAGAGGTAATGGTGATAATAGTTAAATTTTATTGACATAAATCATGAAGTAACCTTTACAATGGAAGAATGCAAGAGTTGCAGGTCTGCAAAAGAAAAATCCTAGAGGGGCTAGAGGAAGAATGCATAATAATGATACAATATTTGTCTTTATGGTTTAAGCATAACCAAGATTTGAAATCAAAACCCTAACCCTAAAATAACTAGGGTTACAAAAATATAAATTTTGATTAGGTCAAAAGATTTAAATTATGTCCATTATAGAGCAATTACTAAGCCATAAGGTCATTGACATCTCAAATGAACCCCAAATAATGAATATCATGAATGCAGGGATGGAGCTCCTGTGAAATCCATAGCAAAATATCAGACCAACATACCTTGACAAGAGAGGCATGGCTTCTACAACACATCAAAGAGTACTGGTGTCGTCCAATTCTGAAAAGCAACGTTGAAAGGGCATAAAAAATTGAGCCATATTCAATCAAATTTGTTCAGGTAGTTGAGAATGTCGTTGACACATTACTTTTGCAAATCTATCGCGAACTAGAGAAAATAGCCATTAAAGTTTGAATACTGGTCGTTGGATTGGAGATGGATGACCGAGATCAGATTCCCAAATTAACTTTAAAACATGACCATTGATCTTAGGATAATCAAGATCAACAGCTATCACGTAGCCTTAATACATCGTTGATCTCCTCAAGAGTATAAGGAAGCAATTCGCGATGCACAAGATGCATGTGATGTAATGAAAATATGCCACTTGTTGCCTAGGACGTGTGTCACACAATCGCTTTGTCATGCAAAGAACCTGGACCCACCATATCACCATCATCACACAAAGCACCTAGGTAGCATGTTTCTAAACCACGATGTGAATAACCCTCACAATGACCGTTAGATGCTTGCCCCTCAAATCTTAACCATTGATGCTCTCATCGTGGCAAACAAGACCATCACAAAAAGTACCACACTATTGAATTTGACCCCAATTTCCAACGGATGTTCGTCGGACTTTTGACGATCTATTGTCGGTCAACTGACGAATCGTAAAAATTAGCGTCATCGCTCACTTTTTCGTCCACATCCTGACGGACTGTAAAATGTCGAACGCACGATGAAAGTTCATCGGAACCGCGACGCACCCTTTGTCGATCATGCAACAAATAGTGGATGGACCATAGGCGGCATACGGTCAATGAAGCGTTGGAGCAATGACATTCATTTGTCGAAACCGACACGACAGTTTCGTCGCTCTAGTGACGAACAGTACCCAGAGAACATGTGATGTACCGTCAATGAAGTGTCGGAGCAACGCCATTCATTCATCAGAACCAAGATGATAGTTTCATCGCTCTAGCGACGAACAATACCTGGAGAACATGTAGCATACCATCAATGAAGCATCAAAATCGAGATGCTAATTTTTTCGCTCTAGCGACGAACAGTACCCGAAGCACGTGCGGCGTATCATCGATGAAGCATTAGAGCAACGAAATTAATTCATCGAAATCGAGATGATGGTTTTGTCTCTCTAGCGATGAACAACACTCGGAGCACGTGCGGTGTACCGTCGATGAAGTGTCGGAGTAGCGACATACATTCGTTAGAACCGAGACGATAGTTTCATCGCTCTAGTGATGAACAGTACCCGGAGCGCCTACGGTGTACCTTTGCCAAACTGTTGGATTAACAACATAAGTTCATTGAACTCGCGATGAAATAGGCAAGTCATCACGACGAAATTTCATCAGATACATTACAAATTCATTGGACGCTTTTTGCGGTTCGTTGCAATTTCGACGAAACAATGCAATTTAAAAAAAAAAAAAACTAATCATTGAAATGTAGGCATATCGGTGAAAGATCAATACTATTACAGCAATCAAAATTGCCTAAGAAGATATATCGGGAGGACTGGATTGAAATACTTATCGAGGTGACTTTGGGTGATATATAAAAGTAGTAGGAGGCTCCAAAGTGCATTCATAGGGATAATGACAGGACATAAGGACAGGTCAATCAAAGAGAGAAAAGACAGATTGGAAGACTTCATTATGAAAATTTAGATCACAATACGATTAGCCCTGTTTGGACAAATGCAATGGCATTAGTGTCAAGAGTTAAGAGGCCATTCAACTTTGCATTTCAATAAATTATTGTATGCATTGAGTAACTAGTGTTTAGAAGGTAGAAAAAGGACAGTCATATGACTGTTTAAAATATCAAACATGTTAGTTGTTGTGTTTAATTAGGCTTACAAAGGCAAGGATTTATCATTTTTTGCATACATCTGCAGTCCAAGTTCTAGGCTTGCATTATTTGGTTACTATGTATGAGAAATGAGCAATGAATAATTGTAGAATATGGAGGCTATGGATGATATTATGATGGCCATATTTGATGTTGATCAACAATTAGAGAAAAATATAAAACCTATGATGAGTCATGAGATCAAGGGGACTGTCATGGACAACAAGCACAACCTACGAACTGGATTCTAATTTTGCTAAAAAAGAAAAAATCAAACTAGTGAATATTAAACTACACACTAGAATCTAAATTTGTGGGAAATGAGCAATTTGGTGAGAAAAAGTACTTGCAGTGCATCTTGGACACTTAGCTAGTGTACTAAAAAATAGGATTGCAAACCCAAAATTATTCTCACTCTGGAAATTCAATAGAAAAATACAGAATGTTATCTTGGATTCTTAGCTCTTAGATAGTCAATTAAACAATATGAGCATGATTATGAATGGTTTTACCTGGTCCCACTCTTGATCTCCATGTTTGAGAGCCTTCTCTTTAAGACCCCACGAATCCACTATGATCCATTACTGCCAAAAGAGATATTAATGTGTAAACAAGGAGAAAAATTTAGACAAACTGGTTGTTGATTTCTTCTAAGAAATTTAGAGACTACAAAAAGAAATACATGATGGGGATCATGTGGGCTTCCTAGAGAAAGCACTGCAATATGGCCTCGAGAAGCAATGAAAAACTTTGGATTAGCTTCATAGTAAATCCTAACAGCATGACATTGAAAGTTGCTCAGGTACTGGGTCCTCTTCCCTAGATTAAATTAAGGAAAACATTATTTTAAACACAATATGTATAGAAGAATATGAATGTAAAGGAAAATGGATATTAGCAAAACATAAATGTAAATAAAAGTAGTGTGAGCAAAAAATGAATCGAAATTGGTCTTGAACAAATAAAATCATACCCAATTAGCATTAAGTTATACTAACCTTGTAGTCATTTCCATTGTCAATCTTGAAGGTTACTTTGATGCCTTTTGCAGAAAGATGTGTAATGCCATATTTGAAATTATGCAAATTATTTTTTTAATTCTTCTCCATTTTGATATTTTCTTTAAAAAATTCATAGAAAGATATGTAATGCCATATTTGAAACTTACATATTTTAATTTTACTAGTTCTGTAATTATAAGATATGATTCCAACAATTGTGAAACGCATTGGAAATATGTTGTATGAATGAAGTAAACTATGCAATTGGTAGGTGTAAAGCCAAATTCCTTAACCCTTGCTAGCATCCTTCTTGCTTGTTTTAAAACATGTGCTTTGGAATAGGGCATGAAAATCCATCTAAGTATAATGAAAAGGAGATTTTTGTCAGATATTATATTACAGTAAGTTGAATGAATGTTAGTAGAGAGATTTTAGCATACCTGCAGATGGTACAAAATCTCATGGTTAAGTGGAAGCCTCCCATCAACAACAAGATCCAAATATCTGTGTATCTATCTCAATCAAGCCTCTAAACCCTTCAGAGCTGTCAAATTTTCCACTAACCTGTTATGCACCAAAGTCAAATTTTAGAGACCACTAAAAAAAAAAACAGAGCTTTGAAACCAAATCCACACACAACACAATGTTCATAGTGAAAAGTTATCACTTTATTTCATCTTTGCATATTGGTTTGATGCTTCAAATGATGCATTTCTTATATTGAAAAGTGCATTACTTACCTTATTGAGTTTCTCTTTGTTTTGAGAATAGTTTAATATTCTCTACTTAACAGGGCCAACCACGTGAAGGTGGAAGCTCATTTGGCCCCTCGCCCCCCCCTGACATCACTCTCAATTCCCCATACCGATCATATAACATTAATCACCCATTCATCCATTAATAACATATAACATTCATTCATTTTTCCTGCATTAATAACATATAACATTCATTAATTAACATATTCAAATTCATTCATTCATCCATTAATAACATATAACATTCATTCATTAACATATAACATTTATTCATTAACATATTCACATTCATTCATTAACATATTTCATTTTTTCAGTTTTTACATATTATCAAAAATATGGCTGTCATAATATGATTACAATCACTTTTTTTTTGTTTCTTTTTTGCAGCTAAAAAAAGCTGAAGTAAAGTATCGTTTTCAAAATCATTTGTCCCCCCTTGAGTTGTTCCGAGCTCTGCTCATGATCTTAATGTATGCCTAGTCGTGTAATCACAACATGGATGTGGCTGCAAGGGGGGGTTTGCTGCAATAGCAAAGAAATGTTAAATTGATATATTTTATTATTATTATTACACGTATTTCATTAATTAAAAGAACATCAAAGTGGTACTCTTTACCTGATTGGGCCACATCATGTTCCTGATATTGTCTTATAGCCTCATGCTCAACATGTTGAACACCCTCTAAATCTTGATCTGGAGTTGAAACACGAAATATTACATTAATTAATACACCAATTGTGATTAAATATGTTTAAAAGAACATTAGAGTGGTCCTCTTTACCTGATGGAGCCACATCATGTTCTTGATCTTCTCTAGCCTGATCATGCTCAACATGTTGATCACGCTCTACATGCCCTAAAGTTGAAACACAAAAGGTTACATTGATTAATACACCAAATACAATTAAAGATGTTTAATTGTATTAATCCATATTGCGTTTTGTATAGCACATGAATACATCTAGTACCGGGATGCACACCATGGCCTTCATTGACAGGTTGTGCTCCACCCTCACCAGGCTACATTCCAATGTCATGTGCAATATTATCATTGCTTATCTATGTAAAACAAATAGGCACATTATTATGGTGGAAATTAATATTGAATAGATTGAACAAGTATTCAATTTGAAATAAACTTTATTGAGTTTATTTACCTGCGTGTTGGATGCAGTGGAAGATTGTGTTTGCCCAGTCGAGACTCTTAGCTATTCAGTTAGGGCTCCATAGCCTTGGTGGAAGGCAATCTTCAGGGCCTCTTCAGTGGGCACTCTGTTGAAATCACAACCCTGCATTTTTGCATGCGATCATGAAATTTGCTTCTATGGTGTGATAAAACCAAAATTGTTTGCAATTTATTATCTGGATGCAATATTTCATTTATTGATACTTACAAATCGTGCGGCTATTTTCATATAACCACCAGAGCCAATTTTGTGATGCCCATGTTTTTCTAGTCTTGCCTTTGTTGCCTTCGATGTGTTGGGCAGCCTATGAAAAATTTGAAATACGTTAGATTATGTAAAAAGAAAGAGTAATCAATATATATTTAAATTGTTGATTGTTTCACATACCTTTCTTGGCCCAGTGGTGTCTTTCCTTTTTTCTTTTCAGCCTTCTCCCTTTCCATCCGACACCAAGTCCTTCCACTCCCTCTTCAGAATCATAGGGGGACGCTCATACTTTCTGTTCTTCTATAAATGTGACCTATATTGGTCCCTCACATACTTTAGATAAGTACCAGCTTTCTTAAGGACCTTGGTTTGGTTGAATGTTTTATCACCGAACAACACAACTAAACGGTTAATGAGCTCATCTTTTAAATTTTGATTTTGGGCATTCCACCATGTACGTATGGTGGGTCTGAAGAGCTCCAATGTAAGATCACTTAGATGTTTATAAAAAACATCATTTCCTGCAAAATGATCATGGGATCATTAGTCTATAAAGAGTGATCAATAAGTAAATTTCAATTGGATTATATATAATAATAATTAAAACATTTTAAAGTACCTAGGACCTTCTCTATCTTTATGGGAAGGAAATCCTCGGTCACCACAAATGTGACTGGAAATGTTCTCGTACTAGTAATACGGGATGATCTAGGAAATGCTACTAAAACATCACCAGTACTAGCGGCCTCTATATCCATAGGTACTGACACATGTAGTGGCATGTGTTCGCTGCCAGACGGTGCACTACCGAATGCCTGCATGGTATGTGTTGCCGACATTTTAGTTGACAATATAGGCACAGATGATGGGGTTGGATGATGTGTTGTATGCGCAGGAAGATCAAGATTGACACTTGTACTGACCCCTACTTCCTAAGCAACACTTGCAGTACCTTGATCATGGCCAGCAACACGATGAGGATGCAAATAATCTTGTAAAAACAACAAATATTTTAGTTCATGACATAAAAGAGTATAAAATATAAAACCATGAATGAACTTATGTTATAATTAAAGATCTCATGATAGCTTACTTGCAAGTTATGTGCTCTCTTAGACAATATTTTAACCATTTATCTTATCTCATCTGTTTGAGGCACTATGAATACTAGCTTTAAGGATTTCTTCATTGCATTTTTTTTGGGCCTTCCTCATCATATCCACAAGGTTTGCGAAAAATGCGATGTCATCATCTTATAATAGTGACTACACCTCCATATGGATGCTCTCCTATACTGCTGGTGCCTTTCCTTGATTAGCCAACTGCAACAAGAATATTAAAAACATTATCAAAATTAACCCAATAAACTCACAAAAAAAACATAATCATAAAAAAAATTTATCGTATCTAATTTATACAATTACAATGAGGTAAACCTATCGGATAGAAGTGCCTGAAGATGGATCGCGATCTGCGCTCTGGGCCAGAGCCTTCCTTGTATGATCAATGTTCTACTGTGACAAAAATTAAATATAAAAAACATTACCGAAATGAAACCAATAGACTTACGAAAAAAACAATAATAAAATGGTATATTGGAGTCATTAATTGGAGGTTGGGTAAAATGGTATATAGTACATACCACCCCCATAGTAATTGTGTTTATGTCTAAGCGATTCAAATTGTAATCGATTAGCAACTCTTCCCCTGTAGTTATTGATTTTATCGCACATACGAATACATGGTTTCCCTCTCGCGCTTCGAATATACAATTGGGTTGCTTATTTGTTGACCCAGGTCGTGTACTATTTATACACCCTGCAATATTCCCTAATGTTTTTGGCCTCCCGTCAATGTACCTAGCCACTCCTTTATTTTGATCCTTATCTTTTAGTTGTATATAATTTTCTGATAGTGCATACCTACGCATACTTCGTGTATATCGAACCAGTTGCATCCAATCTTTGTAACTGTAACAGGGTCCAACATACTCCATCAATTGAGTAACTTTTTCGTAACAGACCTTTATGTCGTCCATGCAAAATAGGCCCAAACCATGTAATGCCAATGGTGCTATGCGATATATCCTCTTGTTGACACAAAGATCAGTGTTTATTGGAGGAAGTTCCTTGGGTACCCATTGTTTCCGTAGATGTTTGTACCTCAAGGGCACCTCGATGTCGTCGCCTATGCTCTCATCATCATAAGAACATGACCCACCTTCAACAAGAAAAAATTCCATGCATTTACAAAATTTTCTTCTAATCTTTTGACCTCTAGTTGATCTCCCTCTTTTAGACCTACTACATGTCTCGCTTTCCTCTTCTCTTCTTGAATTTCCCTCACTCGAGGAAGACAGATATGACAAATACCTATTTGGTGGTACCTGCACTCATAAGGATGTTGGATGAAGTTCTTTCATGGTAATGTGATCTGAAGGTGACATTATGATTAATCTATCATTTCATCGCTATAATTTGATAGGTTATAAGGTAATCAAGTCTTGATAGATTGCAAGTTATTGTTACTACCGTCCAAATGTGTCCATCACAAATCAAATCTACTTAATGTTTTAACTCCCAAACTTTGTAACAAGTGTTAAATGTGACTATGGTCCACCAGTTACACAACCAAGGCATCAAATGTATTCTCTAATTGTAATCAAAGGACTTTTTCTCTTCATTCTAGTAAATAAACTTGAAGGGAAACACCACCAAGAGGTTTATTGGACACCTACATGACTAAAAATAGCAGAAAAATTAAATTTAATTTCCATATGTCTAAGTGGTTAATGGGGAGGGAGTGTGTACTAGGCCTGGTAAAGTCATCATAAGTTTATGCTTTGGCAATAAAAAATGTTTAAGTCATCTTAAATCTTCCTATGTCTAATTGCTAGGAGACTTTTGGTATGTTTTAAGGTAGGATGAGTGGTCGCATCAATGTTCTAATTCTCTATGACAAGGTTTCAACATCTTCAAATAGTGAAAGTTAGTGCTCATAGTCATTTGAAACAACAACATTTGATTATGTATGATGGTAGGATTTGATAACTTAAAAGAATTGGCTACCCAACAAACTTAAAGTTAAAAGAAACTTTTTCATTTTAAGGGGTTAGCACTTTCTTTCATCTTTGCATATTGGTTTGATGCCTCAAACGATGTATTTTTTATCCCACTTCTATCATATTTTATTCTCATCCCATTGCAATTGTTGGAGGAGTTGATACCAAAATTTCAGATCAGATACCACATTCTTGAAGCAATTTTCTGTGTTTTTACAATTTTTTTGAAGTTCTTTTGTGTTGTATGGATCCATACAAGCTTGAAATGCTCTGAGATCATTGGTGTAGATAAATATATGTGTTCCCTATCATTTGCATTTGTTTTGAAGTTCTCAATCACTGTTTTGTGGGATTAGACAATCAAATACAGGGACTGCCCTATTGTGCCTATGTAAGGGTTTGAGGGCTAAATAGAAATGACATCCACCAATCCACCCACTATCTTGGAACTGTAAATTGGTGGATTGGTGTGCATCATGGTGGATTTTATGGAGTTTCAAATCTTGTTCCTTGAATTCCATTTATGTTTTTTCCTTGTCTTGGCTTGTTACATTGTTTGGGAGGAACCTAAGGTTGGGTTTTACCTTGGCTTTCATAAAAACCCTAATGTTCCATGTAAAACCTTGGGTGAGATATATTTGGTCGTTACTTTTTTGGAGTGGATATTAAAATGACTTATGTCTCATTGTTTCATCTAGGTCGGGGCCCTTTTTATAAATTGAGTTAAATATTTTTCCTAACTTTATTACTTCCTATGTTCAGGTTCGCCCGTGCCCTATGTTACTGATATTAGCCCAAACCTAAGGGGAGGGTTAATAATCAAAGGAGATTCTGAAACTTCAATTACAGAAGCTACAAACTTGACTGTAAATGTGGCCAAATTGGCCCAAAAGACAGCTGAAAGAGAAGAAGTTGAGAAGAAAAATTTGATGGAGAAGTATAACACCATTATTGAAGAGTATAGTAGAATGCAACAAAGGAATGTTGAGCTACAAATTGAGGTAGACAGGTTGAAGTACATACATGTGGGGGAGTCTTCTAGTGCTCATGGTACCCTGTCCATACTTTCTACATCAAGATCAATACCTCCAACTTCTCCAATTGTTTCTACTCCTGGGTCCCCCATCGAGACTCCTGCTCCTAGTCCTGCATTAGAGACAGTTGAAGAGGAGGTTGAGTACTCTGTAGATCCCACCAAAAAGTAGATGCTTAATAAGATTAGAGAGCTACAGGCAGCTCTAAAAGCAAGTGAGAAGGGAGCAGTTGCCAAGCAAAATGAAGTTGTAGACACAGTTTTTAGGCATTTGAATTAGGGAGTTGATGGTAGATTACCATCAATTTATTCTTTATATTCTTTATTCTTATATTCAATAAGAAACATTACTAGGGATCGGGAATTAGTTTTTCCTTTAGTTGAGAAGTGGATCCCTAGGGCCAATGACCTAGATGTTATGTATAAGGCCTCTAGATTCGATGCAGACAACATGCCCCAATCATTAAGGCCTACTCAAATTTTTGTAAAATCACTGCAAGGTTTTGAAGCCTTACCTGATGATTTGAGTAGGAAGATTAAGGAACTGGTAAAGAATTTTGATGACTAGAGTGGCACGTCTTTACCAGATTTACAAGGACTTCCCTATTTTGCCTATGTAAGGGTTTGAGGGATAAATAGAAATGACATCCACCAATCGACCCACTATCTTGGAACTGTAACTCGGTGGATTGGTGTGAATCATGGTATGATAGAGGTTCATTGCATTTAGGGGTCTTTTAAAGCAAGAAACTTGATGGATATCTTGGTAGAGTCATGGTGACACTATTTGATGGTCCAATCTCTACTTCGAAACAAAAATATCTCTAACAATTCTAAGAGCTATAATGGGATGGAATTAAAGGAACCTTCATATGAAGGATCTTATAATTAAGTACCTTTTAATTAAGGTCTTCATGCCAAGGTTGCTTTTATAAAGCATTTTGGACATGAAATATTTAAAATAAAAAATACCTTCATTTGAAAGTCTTGACATGGCATCATTTTTGAATGAAGGTTCTTCATTCAAAGGTCATGACGACATCACCTTCAAATGAAGGTTCTTCATTAATTGGTATTTTGTAATTTTGAATGTGTGATAATAATTTAGGGTTGAAAACAAATCCATTTGAGCCTTTTATAAATGAAAGGACATTTGATGCAATCATATCCCTTGTCAAACTTTTAACTTAATAGTAAGGGCATCATGAGTAGTTTGTTGGGCCCATTCAACAATCTTCAATGCAAGGATTGAATTGTCTAGAATGTATCTACTATCAAGAAAACCAATTTGTTTACCTCTATGACTATATCTCAAGCAATAGGTTTAATTGTGATGGCAATGATATTGACAAGGATTTTGTAATCTAGGTGTTGAAAAGCATAATTGGCCACCATCCTAGGAAATATTCTTCATTCTCACTTTTAGGTGTTAAAATTTAACAATACATAGATTGATGAAAGAGCCCAAAGAGCCTTTCTCCATGTTATCCAAGTACACATAGCAGTGGTCTTCTCTTATATGGTTGGACATGATTTCAAGAACTTAGCTAGGAATTATTCATTTAACCTAAGGTTTTCTCATAATGCCATCATTGGAAAAGTATGATCAAATTCTTCTATTATGAAGAATTGGTCTATGTGCCTCTAGTAATCACTATAAAAATGTGAAAGACTAAGCTATTTTATTTTTTATGTCTTATCTTATACCATTTTACAAGAATGGGGGGGCCAATGTACGAGAAGATCTTTGGAAACTAGGCATGAAAATTGCAGGTTAAAGAGAATGGGGGTGCCAAACTTACAGTACTCATTGTCCCTTGGTCATCGATTTTCCCTGAGTGCCCTCAACCTCATCCTCGGTGCTGGTATTGACCTTGTTTTAGCTCCAAACTCTTTGTCGGCACTGGTATTGACCTTGTTTTCACTCCTCCAAACTCTTCCTCAGCGTTGGTATTGACCTTTCACTTGTCCAATTTGATGAGCTACAACCTAGTTTAGTTAGGTTTTAGAGTATGTTAATTAAATTTAAAATTATGGTGCCATTTAGAGTAGTGAATATAAAGCAAGCAAAGCCTATTATGGCACCATTTAGAGTAGTGAATATAAAGTAAGCCAAGCCTATTATAGTCATGAGGGAAATAATAAAACTCCTAGGATACTTTGTGAAACCATTTTCCTTGGTTAAAGGGAGGCCATAAAATATACCTTTGGATTTTTTCAATCTTCAAATATGAGGATTTGCAAGGTTCTTAGCAACATGAGTAATGGAAATGTGTGCAACAAGAATTTTTGAACACACATGGAATCTCCTTGCCAAAGAAAGGGGCTTCATAATTTAATATGATAATTTTTCTCAGCTCTAGAAATGATACGTTTCCTTAAAGAGGAAGGAGAAACCTAAAAGGTAAAAGAGATGCTTAGGAATCTCAATAATTCCTTATGATCAAACCCCTTCTATCCGTAGAAATTGAACCAATTAGGCTTGGCTAAGAATGATTTCCTATAACATTGAATTTTATGCCACTATATATTTGACCTTAAAGCTTTCTAGAAAATATATAGGCATTGAATATCCTAAATAATGTCACGTTTGTCCTCCAAGAGAGTGAGGAAGGAGTCATTAGAAAAATTACCATTGAATAGTTGGGCTATAGAATTACGAAAGCAACATCCAATCGTCGATTGTTGAATTCACATCCTTAATGTTTGTTAGAATTTGATGAAATATTTGTTGTTCTTCGTTTTGTCCATCTTGTCGAAAAACACAACTTAATGTAATGACCATTTTGAATTCTTCCCATAGTAGCTTTTCTCACCTTTTGCTTTCATATGGAGCCATGTCATTTACTAGAGATAATTGTGCCAAGTCTCCAACTAAAATCATGTAGATATGCCTGAATATAAAATATTTAATTAAATTGATAAGTATGAATTTGTATAGAAGGAACTATAATAGAATTGAATACAAAATATTGTAATGTAAAGTTATCAAAGTTAGCAATTTCAATCTAGAAATCACCTCCAAAACTTTGGTTATTGTTTTTTGGGAATACTTGTCGAAGCCTGGAATCTATGTTTTCAAGCAACCTCTCCCCAATGAAACTCATTTCATCTATCAATATGTATTTGACATGTGATATTTCTTCTTGGAAAGTTGTAAGTCTTGTCCCTTCTAGTTTATTGAAATCTCTTATTGGAATTCTTAGCTTTGAATGAATGATTGAAGCACCAATGTTGAATGTTGCAACTCTAGTAGGCATGAATAGAAGTAGAGGAGATTGTTTGGGAGAAGAATTTTTTTCTAGTGCTAGGTTATGTGTTAGGTTATATAGGGTTAGGCTATATAGTGTTTGAGCCTAGCCTCAAACACAACAATTAGGGTTAGGTTATGTGTTTTATTTAGGGTTAGGTTATGTGTTCTCTTTAGGGTTAGGTTTGGGATTAGGTTTATGGTTATGGTTAGAGTTTAGGGTAATCTCTAAATTTAAGTTTAAGTCGTAGTTGATTATTTTCCCACAAAAGGAAATTAGATCCATTTTTTCTCATGTTCATTATAGCCAACTATGGCTTAATCTTAAATTTAGACCTTTTCTTGAAACCTAACATCATATCCTTAATCTAACCATAACCCCAACCCTAATCATAAGATTGACTCATACCCTGACCTTAAACCTAGCCTTGACAATAAACTTAATCCTAACCCTTACTTGGAAAGTAAACCATCATTTTCTCATTAATGTAACCCTGGCCATAACTTTAACCCTAACACTATTTCTCAAAACCTAAATCCTAACCATAACCCAAATCCTTTTTATCACAACCCTGAACATAAGCATAACTCTAACCCTAAACCCTAAACCATGATCTTAATTGTAACCCTAAAAATAAACACAACCCTAACCCTAAACCCTAAACCATGATCCTAATTCTAATCTAACCCTAACACTAACCTTAACTTACACCCTAACCTTAACCCTAATTGTAACCCTAAACTAAAGACAAATTCTACACCCTAAACTATAATCCAAATCTTAAACCTAGCCCTAACCCTAATCATAACCTAAACCTTTTTCTCAGAACCTTAACCTTGACCCTAACCCTCACCTTTATCATATCTTTATAACCCTAACCACAACCAAAACTCTAACCCCAACCCTAAGCCTAATTACCTAACCCTAAATATTTTTTCTTTTATTAATTAGTTGTATTCATTCCAATAACCCTAAACCTATCCCTAAACCTAACCCTAGCCCTATCCTTGACCCTAATCCTAACCCCAACTCTAAGCCAAATATAAAAACAACCCTTAATCACAACAATAACCCTAAAACTTAATTCTAAATATAACCCTAATACTATAATCCCTAATTGTAATCCCAAACCCTAACCCTAATTTCATATCTAATCCCAACCATAACCAAAAATCTAAATCTAATCCTAACCATAAAACATAAACCTAATCTAACCCTAATCCTAACATTATTTTCCTAACCCTAACCCTAACTCTAAACCTAACACTAACCCGGACACTAAATCCTAACCCTAATTAAATACCCAATCATAACCCTAAATTGTAACATGATCCTTTGAATTGGATACTACATAAAAAATTATGTGTTACAATCATTGCTTCCATTATTGGCATTTTTACATTGGGATACATATATTTTTGAAATCAACAAAATCTTTTAATGTCTTGCCAAAATTAGTATTATTAATTGTAATATCAAACTTATAAACATGTATGCAAAATAAGAACATAAATAAGAAATATATGGTAATAGTTTCTTCAAAAAACAAAGTGATGTGGACTACAAGGACTATAAGATATCCACAAAAGAGATCTACATTAAAAATATTGTAGGGAAATTCAAGAAAATACAATTGGTAGATGCAAAGCCAAATAAATGTGAAATTGTGTACTATAATTATTTTAGAATATACACATAATGGATTTGTTGAAAAGGTTTTAGAAACTTTCAAACAAATGCAATTGGTAGATGCAAAGAAAAATTCCACAACCTTCACCAAAATCCTTATTGGTTTCCTTAATATGGAAGATTTGGAACAAGGTATAGACATCCATCAAAGCATAATATGAAGATGAATTTTTTCAAATGTTGTGGTTGTAGATGCCCTTTTAAAATTTATATAGAATGTGGAAGGATAGAAAAAGCTTGTGAACTATTTGACAAAATGTCTCAAAGAATTGTAATCTCTCAATTTATTTTAGTGTCTATTTTGTTATACCCCATGTCCCAAATTGGGTATAACACAATAGACACTAAAACAAATTGATAGATTGTTATGAGGGCAGTGATGAGACTTTTCTAATTAGAGTGTATTCCATGAGATTACAATTATTCGAGGCATTGTGTCAAATAGTTCATGAGCTTTGTTTATCCTCCCACATTTTGCATAGATTTCAAAAGGGCATCTACAACCACAAGATTTGAGAAAATTCATCTTCATATTATGTTTTCCTTATGATTGGTTGACTCTTATACTAAATCTGAGTGTTGTTTGTGTTTTGACAAGAGTAGATTAATATTTTTTTAATTTCCTCTATCAAGATCAAAATTACATGCACATAGAATGAACCATAGTTTAGTTACAACACTTGGTCTCTTCAAAATAATTAGAGAAGATTAGGGAGAGGAAGGAATTCACACCAAACATTAAAATAGGGGTAGTTGTGGTTTTGTTAGTTTTCTTTATATACTCTACTTGTTTCCTATAGGGATAAAATAATCACTATACAAATGAAAGATGGTTGATTATCTATTGAATATTGTTTTGTGTGTTTTGAAATGGAAGATATCTATGTTGGAAAACAAGGATAGACAACTGAGAGGGGGGGTGAATCAGTTGTTACAAAATTTAAACTTATTTAACCTTATTAACCTTTAATCTCAAATCTGATAATTAACAGTTAAAGCATGAATCAACAACACATCAGAAACACACATAACACCAAGATTTTTGTGTACAAACCCTATTAGGGGAAAAACCATGGTGGAGGTTAATCCATAATTTATACCCTGTTAAAATATAAAAGAAATGATTAAGGAATGCACATGCATTCAGGAACACTGCCTAGAGCTCACTGCTCAAAGGGAAGGCTCACTGCCTTACATAAGATAATCAAATTAAATCCATTTGATGAGGTTGAACTGGGAAATTAGCTTCTTCAAAATCTTGATGACAGTTTTAGTTAGGCACATAAATACTTCTTCATACTTTGCTTAAACTTCTTCACACTCTGCTTTGCATTCGTATGATCTAATATTTATTCACACATACACTTCACATACATTCTCTCTAAATGAATAAAACAATCACTCTTATATATCCACTTCATGAATTTACATTAACAACTCTATCGACCAAAAATAAATAATAGATGAATTCAAACTGTCAGCCCAATTCATGAACAAATCTCAATGTGCACCAACCTAAATCGACAACAACATAATGAAGACCTAAATCAACATCCTCGAACATGCCAAGCATTCAAAAATTAATCCACAAGGATCTACAACACGCTACCACCATCATGTCAACCAAGAACATGAAAACTCAAAAATGCAAAGGAAAAATCTTTGATCACGAGCACACTGATCAACATGGTCATACCACAATGATAGAGTATAAGATCAAGAAATGTCAATGAACATCTCAAGAGCATACACAACAATTCAATTCACTAGAATTACATTCTCTTCTTTCAGAAACACCAACTATAGCAACAAAATAACTATAGGAACACAAAAACTCATAACTCGCTCCAATCTTGATGCACACCTCTGAAACTTCTAGAGGATATACTAGATAGGCTCAACAACAAACCCTTTAATACATGACTTCAGAATACCAACGTACAAAAATTTCCACCACTCTGATCTCCACAACTTCATAGACTATCTGCAACATATTTATTCTAATTTTCTCAATATCCTCGACATATACAACCTTTAAGACATTAATGCTAATAGTGTTGACATCAATGAAAACCACATATCATGAGCAACACAACCACAACATCCAACAATATACATCTCTATGAAAATTAGTATATGCTAATAGTCAACTTATTATCTTATTTATATCATCTTCGTAGCTTTTTATACTAAAAAATTCAAGGTAGAGGGTAACATGATTCTTTGAATTGGATACTACATAAAAATTTATGTGTTATAGTCATTGCTTCCATTGTTTGCATTTTCACATTAGGATGCATACTTTTTACAATCAACACTCTTTTAATGTCTTGCCAAAATTAATATTATTAATAATTTCAAACTTTTATAAACATGTATGGAAAATAAGTACATAAATAAGAAATATATTGTAATAGTTTCTTCAACAAAGGATAAAAAAATCATGTGGACTGTACAAGGATTGTGGTGGGACTTAAAATTTACATGGATGGAGGTTAGGGTTTTGGGGTTTAAGGTGGGTGTTTTCTACCTATGGGGTATTAACGATGGAGATCAATGATAATCCTTCCTTGTGGATCTCGTACGATCAGATTAAAGGCCCCTGAGGGTACTGTGAGGTCTGCAAGAGGTGACATGTCGCCTGGTTCTTGAAGTGACAGGGCTAGGTGGGACCCAATGTCTAGTTGCAACCTCTTATTTTATTGGGTTGTGATTGGGCACGGTTCTCCCAGGGCGCTGATGTGGATTTTCAAACAATTGTTGACTCAATCTGAATCGTCTGACTTGCCATGTTTGATCCGCATTAACGGTTCAATTTTTGTTGGGTTCTTGTTCATCCGCGTTGGGAGTTCTTGCTCTCTGCAAGTTGTTCTCATTAATGGCACAATTTTTTTTTAGTGGATCATCTCCTGATTTTCCTGCATGTGAATAGTGTTCTCCAGATAAATGCAATGATGGGTTGTACGCCATGCCTTCACAAGCCAGGAATAATTTGGGGTGGCTACATCAGCCACTAAAATGCTTGAATGCTCGTGCTGCATTCGAGCAATTCATATTCTCGCACTAATTAACTCTATAAATGCTCATTGTGTTATCTGGTATTATCATCGCATTTTGAGTTGTCTTGTTTGCAGGTGGTTGAGTCTCTCTTGCATTTTACAAGGTGTTCTTTGCAATGGACCATTCGGCTGTGCGCAAAAGTACCAGACTCAGGGTGAGAAATTTGTAACCTAATGGGGTACAACCTTTCCTTAGCAAGCCTGAGGTTGTCCATGATGCTTATAAAGGGACGGGGAGCTCCAAGTCCCCACTGGTGTTGTCTTCTAGTTTTGATGGCGATGGGTTTTAAATTGACTTAGACTACCAATGTTACTTGGCAGCCATGACCGAGTTGTTGGGGGTCAATGAAGAGCCCCTTGCAGTTGCCCCAATAACTGCGATGGCGTCGTGCCATGCTACCAGATCATGTGTTAAAGCGGATAAAAGGAAGTTGGTCTTGCTTCTTATTGAAGCGAGGACCAGGAGCAGTCGCCTCTACTGAGGTCATGTGTCTTGCAAGTATTTGTAGTTGTTGGGTGTGTTACTTTTGGGTGGTGTGTTGATGTGGACGTACGCGTGCCTACCATGCTCTTTTGTCTATAGCTCTGGTTGGTTACAATGGTATAACTATTTTGATTCCTCAAACTGATCATGGTTTTTCCTAATGATGAGGAATGTGAATTTGAATTTCATTCTAAATGAAATTTAATTTTGGAATGAACAATGTAGCCTATTGCTTTGTTACTCTCTTGTCCTATAAAGGAGATTTGATGGCTCATTGTTAAGGGTTGTTTTTTTTGGGTTCGAAGGCTTATAATAGGTACAGTTAGTGGTAATGCAGGATTTGGAAGGTATTATGTAGGAAATCATGTTGGATTGGGAATACTATGAAATAAGTATACTATTCTTTTGTAATTACTGATATCGAAAGAAATCTAAAAAAATTAAGACATTTTTCTCTCCTGTGTGATGAGCCAAGTTTTTGGCACATCTAGATCATACTTTTACAAACACTTTTATGCTTTTTCATTATGCTGAAACAAACATTTAGTACTGATTATGGGATAAGACATGAACTTTTTGTGCTTAATATAATAAGTATATTATGCTAAGTCTTCCATGGTTGTTACTTTTAAAATATTTTATTAGTTTGATGAATGCCTTGTAAACTTTTTATGATGACAAACCTTTCTTGCAGCCTCTACTATTGAACTTCCTACAACCATGTCTGGAATAATGTTTGCTTTAGATTAATGCTTAAATAAATATATAAATGAAGTAATGAAACGTCTTAAAGGTCGAACGTGTTGAGCTAACTCTCTACCTCAGGAATAGCTGGCAGGATATTTTGCAGGTACCACGATTGAAGGAATGAATTCAATTCCCACTTGAAGGATAGAAGACCAAATCAATGAAGACTGGTTTAGCAACATAAGAATAGGGAGGTAGTTTCATCTCATTCACCATGCAAGAGGAGTGTTTCAGAAATCTAGCTCAGGTGTCTTGATGGCGCACAAATCTAGGATGGTGGCACTTTAAGACTGATAAACCGATTTGACTTAGTTCTTACATTTTTATCCACCTCTTTGCTTAGTTAGTTGAATGTAATAAAAACCTCCCATTTTATAAGGGAAGGTTAGTTAGTAGTTAGAATCAGTTTTCAATAAATAGCGAGAATGGGTTGGAAGATTGCTATTGTAAACACATTTTCAGTTTCAAAAATACAGTCAAGAGATTATGTGCTATGTATTGTTTACCTTGAATCAATAAAGTTTATGGAGTTTTTCACCTAATCTATTGTCTACTTTTGGCATTACCTAAGGGGGCCCACTTAGGGAGCTACCTATACTTTCATTCCGCAAGTTAGAATAGTTGCATTTCCTTTATAGAAGTTTATGTGACTGTTCCTGCAACTGGCAAAAACACAGAGTTGTCAACTGTTCCTGCAGCCACTAGATGCAGAATAGTTTTATCTTTCAGTTTTTATTTTTGAGCAAGTTTATCCAAGTAGATTTAATTTCAGTAACTCAAATTCTAGTTTAGGCATTATTAGGAAGTTATGCATGTCTGGGAAAGGTGATTAGTGCATATATTGTGCTGACCCATTTCAAGTTCACGTCCTTGGGTTGATAATTAAATGAGGTTCTTTAGCAGATTTTGACTGCTGGTTGTGATGTTCAATCCTTGAGTAGAGGAATTCATGTTCCTAGTTATTAAGATGATTAAATAACACTACATTGTGTATGGGCCATGGATTATGAATAGATTTATCAAGGGTTTGTTCATTCAGTTTCAATGGTGTAGTTGAAAGTGTAATTTGTTCTCTTGCTTTAACTTAATGAGTTAATCAAATGCTTGAACAAAAATTGCATGTTTATGGTTATATGCTCAGGATTCACTAAGGAGTATTTTTTTAATATACTGACAAATCTCATGGTGGAAAAGCACTATGCTGATAAGTTCATTTTCATCTGAATTAAGTTTTATATGACTCCCACCCAATGGATGAGGCATTGGATAATATTGGTAAATTACTTTCAAGTATAGGACTGTGACTCTAAGCACGGTGATTCAACACCCGAACATTTTAACAAATATCAAGTGCTATCTCTTTTTGGGATATAGATCTTATGATAATTTCCAGTCTCCTTGCTTTGGGATATCTATTATTATTCTTTGGTTTTGCCACAACCAGGGTAATGATTGTCTGTTAGTGTTAGTGGGGACTGCATCTGTAAGAAGAAGTGCTCTTACCAATCATGAAACATTCTTATGAACACACTTGGATTTACCGACCTTGGTTTCACAGAGCCAAAAGTGTAGGAGATGTCAGTCTTTGACTGACTCTTGTTAGTTGGCCACTAGCCTTTGCAGTTCTTTATAACGGAGGTTGGCTACCTCTTAGAGAATTGCAAATCCTATGTGGGAAAAAACACCAACATATTGTAATATATACACAAAATGGATCTACATTGAAAATTTGGTAGGGAAATTCAAGCAAATACAATTAGTAGATGCAAACCAAATAAATGTGAAATTGTGGACTATAATGATTGTAGAATATACATAATGGATTTTTTTAAAAGGTTTTAGAAACTTTCAATCAAATCCAATTGGTAGATGCATAGACAAATTTCACAACCTTCACCAAAATCCTTGTCGATTTCCTTAATATGGGAGATTTGGAACAAGGTATGGACATCCATCAAAGCATAATATGAAGATGAATTTTCTCAAATGTTGTGGTTGTAGAATCCATTTTCAAATCTATGTAAAATGTGGGAGGATAGACAAATCTTGTGAATTATTTGACAAATATCTCAAAGAATTGTAATCTCATGGAATACACTCTAATTAGAAAAGTTGCATCACTACCCTCATAACAATCTCTCAATTTGTTTTAGTTTCTATTGTGTTACTCAATTTGAAACTTAATTGTGATACATTAAGTTCATTGTCAAATTCTCATTTGTGTGTCAAGTTTGTCAAAATCCAAAATGATCAATTATTAATAAAATCATGGATAATGTAATATTGGGATGGGTGACCTCCTAGGAAGTGCTTCATCGCTTTGAGAATCATTTAGATGCAATGAGTGCTAAGTGGACCATTCATTGTCATGAGAGATGGTTTCTTGTGAAACACTACTCATGAAACATGGGTCAATGAGTTTGACTTGTAAAACTACATAATTGAATCCTGATAACAATATCAAAATTTGACACAATGTGAAAATTACTTCCTACTTGTCAATAGATCATGTCAAAATCTAGAATTTCAAATTATGAATTCTTTGTAATTACTCAATAGATCATGTTGTCAATTGAACCTGTTGGCATTTTTTTACTGCAACCCACACGTGTTTCCTAGAAGCTCCTATGAACTCACCATATTCAATAATAAAAGACTACGAACAGTATGGCCAACTTAACGAGAATAGCAATAAGGCTAATTCTCCTCCACTTTAGACTCTGTAAAATCCAGGAGGGTATTTCCTAACATGTGCTCTTAACATACAACATTTAAACAATTCATTTGCACACAGGTAAGCAATAGATAGATCCCCAATTAATGTTAAAGGATGAAATCCTTCAAGAAATTGGCTATTCCTTAAAAAAGACTCATGTCCATTTAATAGAGAATCACAAACTTCACATAAAGTAAATTGATAGGAAATGTTTTGAGTAAAATATCCTGATGCCATAACACAAAACATACGAGAATAAAACCTAATCAGAATTCCAGTGCCATATCCCAACGCACAGAGTCAAAAGAGAAAACTGAACTACAGGGTAAATTTCATTTTGAACACTTATTATCTATTATGAATTGCATTACAACCCATATATATATACTTGAGCTTATTAATCCTTTATGAATCCTATTTGTTATATTGCATGAATTTACTGGTTAACTGAAGCATTTAACCGATCCTTTGAACCAGAGCTGCAACTAAACATAATTCATAGTAAAGAACAAATGAAAATCAATGAAAATCATCTTTGATCGATATTTCATCAATAATCCATGTAACATAACACAATAGGAGAGAAAATAAACTCCAAATATTCACAAGTTTGATACAAACATGCTCAAAAACCCCATGATTAACAAAGTTCTCCAATCTGACTCAAAAAAATTTAAAACTTGGACTTACAATTCATACTCTTTACATTACTAGACTCTTATTTCTCACATTTTGGATATTTCAACTGACCACTCTCTCGGCCCAAAATTCCCTTTTATAAAACAAGGGAGCCAACAAGCTTTAGGTCAGAGAGTACACATGTCCATTTGTAATTGGATCGCTAACTCCCGATTCTGAGTGGAACATATAAGACAAAGATCATCATTAGTTGATAAGGAGGACAAAAAACATCACTCCAAAGGCCACTCCCCATCCATCGAAGGCATGCTTAGCCATTATAGTATTAACTCCACCTGAACACCCTGTACTTGGAGTCAAAAGGAGAATGCAATTTTAGAATATAATATCTAAGGCCAGACCTGTATTATACATGACCAAGTTGCAATTCTCGGCTATAACACTCATAATTCTAGTTCATTAGTGAACACATTTTTCCATAATTCAAACTCCTCCTCGGAAGGCCACTGGAAAGCCACAACCTGATCAACCTTGTTTCGATAGGGAGCATACTTTACCATTATCGATGTGGCCTTTTTATCAAAGTTCTCTAAGAAACTTATACCAAAATACAACTTTTCCAATGTATTCTCTAGCATGCAGATGTCAGCATTTTTGCATATCTCATGTGTTTGAGACATCATTATATTGTTTATTTGCTCCTTCTAAACCTGCAGGGGTTTGACTTCATCTTGACTATGTAAAATATGAGACAATGGGGTCAGGTCCTTTCCATCATACACATCTTTCAACAATTTAATCTTGGATTCCATTGGTGCGAAAAATCCCTGAAACTTCTTCTCAACAATTCTCTTGACCAATTGATATGTTGCAATAACAATAGGATATTTATCACCATGTTGTTTTGCCCCTACTGCTATGAATTTCAACTTCTCCATTCTAGGGCTCCATTTTTTTAGCAATGGGATGGCCAATTCTTTATCCCTTGGAAATAGTTTTAGTGCTTGCAACATTAGGACATAATTTACATGAACACTGTTTAGCTTACTCTCGACCCTTCTGTTTAAATGTTTCAAAATAATGTCCACTATCACTACATTGCTTCTCCCTGCTACATCCTAGATTTTCTTTACCATCTCCTTATATTCTTCAACCTGATGAATCAGTTTCCCCCTAGAAAGTCCCCCTCCAGGGCTAGTATCCCTCTCAATAGCGATAGGAACTTGTCCCATATTATATGGAACAATAGCCAAAGACGGTGCTTGTGCAGGAGGTTGAGACTGCTCTACTGGTGGGTCGGGAACAATGTGGCTAGAACTGGCTTTCTTTTGAGATCTCATGGTATCCATTTCTTGCCTCAATAAAGCCAATTCAGTTTCTAACTCTGCTACCTTTTGTTGACTCTTATTATATTCATTAATAATGTCATTATATTGGCCTCTCAGAGTATCCCGATCCTTGTTCAAATCTTCAACAGTTGGTTTGGTGAATTTGGCAACATTCACTACCATATCAACAACTTCCAATCCTGGGGTGTCAGCAACTCTACTCACAACCAAGTGACCACTGAAGTCAGAAGGTTCTGCAACAACTGGATTTTTAGAACCAGTGGATAGGGACTAGATTGCCAATGCATCTCATTCCTCACTAAAGGCTGATCCTTTAAGTGGCAATGTAGCCTCCTCTTCAGTAGCAAAAAGTGGCTTATTAGCCCTTCTTATTGTGTCAACACCACAACATCAGCGATATCCCATTCAAGGAGTAGCAATACTCCACTTTTTTGTACCAATTCTCAGCCCTGCTCTGGTGTTATTGCTTTGAATTTGTCTCTCATTTGTTTCCTGACCTTAGCTTGAATTACCTTCTTTGGGAGCTCTGGATGCAGACTTCTCTCATGTGCCACCTTCTTAGCATATAATGCAGAATGTGCTCTCCACATAAAATCTTTAAAAGCACCGATTTGAATAAAAGAGTCATCCATCATGAACTATTTGCAGGCTTCTATTCTCAAGTCATCATTGCTTGTTATTCCTTTGATTTCATCTTTTCCTAACCTCAAAGAAACTGTACCTGAACTTGTTGCAATGTCAACTGGTTCCAATGGCATCTCAGGATGCATTTCATCCAGAGTGACAATAATGTCATCATCCTCATCCTCATCACAATCAACAATCTTTACTCTTTCAACCCTTTGCCTCTTTGGTGATGGTGGGCAAGCCTATTCTAAAAAACTTGGAGGAGAATCCAAATCAACAACATTTGGTACTGACTACCTTGAAGAAGATGGTGCAATATTTTTAGCAACATCTTCAGCCCTACTTCCCTTTCTTCTAGAAAAAAACCCTTATCTTTTTTTGGGGCTGATAAGTAGGCCTCTCCTCTTCCTTTACCTCAGGGTACTCCTCGATGTTTTGTGATTTTCCCCTTTCTTCCACAACCCTTTCATCTTTCAAAACCCCAACCAAGCTCTCAAAATTATCAATAGCATGCATTGCCCTGTTAAACTCATCTTTAGCATTAGGTATGGGATTGAAACCAGGTTTTTTTTCCTATTTACTTTTTACCATTTTGGAGTAGGCAATGTATAGTGCCTTTCTCTCATTTGTAATTTCAAATAAAAAATATTCCTAATGGTGTCCTCAGGAAAGTAGAAGTTGTGGACAAAATCTCTTGTCCAATATTTTGCCTTCATTTGAGAGATAAAACCCTCAGGATCATGATTCCTGGGGTGCATAGTCCTTAGCCTATAAGGCCCAAGTAATTTATGCAACTCCTTCCATCCTCCCTTTGCCATAACAAAATTGGAAAATGTTGTATATTCAGGGAAGAAAGAACCTTTCTTCTATTCAGTTGGCAAGTGTAGTTCCTGAGCGCCCCCGAACTGCCTCATGATTTCCAAAAATTCAATTCTAAGGGGCACCTCCCTTGGCATAACCATTGGATTGACATTAGTGCCAAAAACCTTGAAAATTGTGGTATTATGATAGGGGATAATGTCTCCCCAATTGTGCATTATGTTCAATTCAAGCCTTCTCTCCATCGGCCTCAAGAAGTCATGAATTTCTTTTGGGATCCTTGGGGGGTTACAAACCAGAGCCTCCGTTAATTTAGATCCAAAGACATTATGGAAAGTTACATAATCAAACTTATGATCATGCATGTCAAGAATCCTAGTCCAATATTGGATAGGCATTTCAATGTTTCCATCCTTCTTCTTTAATTCCATATCTTTTTTGAACACAACCTGACCCCTATATAGAAACATGTGGATTAACAAGGAATACCATATGAATCCAACCCAATTCTTCCCCTCCTTTAGGGCTACCAGACTCGTGTGCATCTTCTCTTCCAAATAAGTGGAAAAATCATATATTAAATTAAAACATGGGTGCTGGAGATTTATTGCCATATACATAATATCGGTAGGCAAGGTTTTTTTTAAGCTGACTCCCAAAACTTGACATAAAGTACAAACAGTCTTCTTGAAATAACTGGAGAAATTGTCCACAGGAAAAGGTTCAGGCTCATTCCTACCAATTACTACCTTCTTCTGATTTTTTCCTCTTCCTGAGACTGCCAAATGAGGTATTAAAAAGGATGTTCTGAAAAAACCCCTAGTATTTCTATATTCTTGTCTGAAAACCTCCAAGTCAACAAGAACCATATCCTTACTCCATTCGTGCAATTTGAAAATATCTGCAATTTCTTCTTTGGTTATCTTAATCATTTGCACACCAGCATGTGTTCTGACAATTCAAACCACGGGGTCATATCTAGCAACAATGTCCTTTAAAAGATCTACATCCATATAAACATTAGGAACCACCAATTTACCCAGGTCTAACCTCCAGGGGTTGCACAAAGGAACCGACAAATTCTTATTCCCAAACCAATTGGAGAACAACTGCCACCCGGTGTATGGTAACTTGGCATCTTGAATTGCACATTGCTTGTCTATCAATCCTTCCAAGATTTGAGGCCCATAGAACAAAACCTTTCCCTCTTGCTTCTTGCTAGTAGAGGGTTGTAGCAAATCAATAATATCTTGGGATAAAGACCTAGTAGTGGTTTCAGAACCAGAACTTTGGGCCTTGGGTGCCATTTATACTAGACTAATGATAATTCGAATTAGGGTTTGCTTATTTTTAGATAGAAAATAATTACAATTTTCTTCTTTAGCCTTTACAAAAAATTCTTTAATATTCAAAAATCCCTAGCAATTATCTAGACAAGCTCTAAAAGCGAATCTATTCAATCAATTCTTCAAGAATAGAAATAGGAAATAATCATGAATTTCCCAACAAGCAACCATAAAATCTTTTGAATTTACAAGAAATGGCATACATACTACTTACGGTTTCAATCGCAGAACATCCAAGGCAGTGAAATTAAGAAATCGTAACCACAGCTTGCTTCACTCGATACCAAGCAATTCTTCCTCAATGTAGAGATACATTACGGAAATAGTATTTCACAAATTTTAGCATTTAATTATGCAGGCAGAGTCGAACTCAGCCATTACTATTCACTCACACGAGATAAAATGGTTGTAGTACAATACAAGTTTATTTTTAAATACGAGTTGTTGATCAATCACAACGTTGGCCAAGAGAATGACTCAGATCTAGTCAAAATAGTTTGAAAATGCCATGTTCTCCCTCCACTCACCAAACGGATAGGATATTCACCTACCAGGCACCACATTAGCATGAAAATGGGCCCCACCTTTATTATCAGCACACAGCATCGGAGTTCATGCATCACCAAATCGCACACCTCGCAACATTATTGAAACTGTAGTTTTAATTGTGTGAGGTCAGCGAGGAATGACCACGATGTGTCGGTACAGAAACAACTATCGACATCAACCTTCATCATTGATTAGCGAGAAAAACTTGTCCCCACCATCAAATGTGACAGATGGCAGCATCTCGCACACCTCGCACCATATTTATGACGTTAGCAGAAACCTTGTGAGGTCTGTGAGCAATGGTCAAGATTGAAATCACTTCATCTGACGGTCGTGCAATCTGCACATGCAAAAAAGTTATTTCACCTGACTTTATTATTTCTTAAGTTTGGGTCGATCTGTGCCTCGTGCTTTAAGAACAACTTTGAGCCATCATTTGTTGTTGTCCTAGGCGATGTCCCCTTCTCCTTTATAATAGTTGTTTTATTTTGCAGGGGGTGTTTTTAATGATCGTCGATCTCGATTGATCCTGACCACTCCCCACGATTGCGCGATGACATCACCGCTGGTTGTTTGGTGATTGCGATATCATAGGCAAGCACCACATGTCCCAAGTTGTCGATGTCGAAAATGGATTAATAAAACATTTAATATTTGTGTCAGACTTAAATACGTTATAAAGTGGGTTACTAAAACAACTGTGAGATGCACGTGCTTGAGATCGACGGTAATGTTATAATATTGGTAAAAAGTTGCTCGACGGTTATGATTGGTGCTGCTGACTGTTGTGTTTTTAATGACCATCAATCTTCCTATGATTGATCGTGACCGCTCCCCACAATCTCACAATGACATCACTATTGGTTGTTTGGTGATTGCGATATCACGGGTGAGCGCCACGTGTCCCAAGCTGCCAATGCCGAAAAGGGATTAATAAAGTGTTTAATATTTGTGTCGGACTTAAATACGTTATAAAGTGGGTTACTAAAATAGCTATGAGATGCATGTGCTTGAGATCAACGATGATGTTATAATCTTGGTAAAAAATTGCTCGATGGTTATGTTTGGTGCTGCTGATTGTTTTGTTTTTAATGACTGTCGATCTTGCTACGATTGATCCTGACCGCTCCCCACGATCTCGCGATGACATCACCGCTGGTTGTTTGGTGATTACGATATCACGTGTGAGCGCCACGTGTCCCAATCCATCAATGCCGAAAATGGATTAATAAAGCATTTAATATTTGTGTCGGACTTAAGTACGTTATAAAGTGGGTTATTAAAACAGTTGTGAGATGCACGTGCTTGAGATCGACGGTGATGTTATAATCTTGGTAAAAAATTTCTCGACGGTTATGTTTGGTGCTGCTGACTGTTGTGTTTTTAATAACCATCGATCTTCCTATGATTGAACCTAACCGCTCCCCGCGATCTCGCGATGACATCACCGCTGGTTGTTATTTGATTGCGATATCACGGGCGAGCGCCACGTGTCCCAAGCCACCGATGTTGAAAATGGATTAATAAAGCGTTTAATATTTGTGTCGGACTTAAATACATTATAAAGTGGGTTACTAAAATAGCTACGAGATGCACGTGCTCGAGATCGACGGTGATGTTATAGTCTTGGTAAAAAGTTGCTTGACAATTATGTTTGGTGTTGCTAACTACTGTGAGTGAACACGATCGTCGATGGTAGGAATCAATGGTTAACCGCCATCACGTGATCCAAAGATGCAAGATGTTTAGTGATTGTGATATCACGAGTGGGCACCACGTGTATTCCTTTAGCGCTGCTTCTATGGTGGGCCCTCAATGCTGACATGGAGATTTCATCAGCCCTTTTGAAGATGGTCATTTGATGATTTGACAAAAATAAAAGATCGACGATTGAACTTTAAATTCACATCAAATGCGATTGGAGCCATTGGCACGCTATGCAAATGAGCTTTAATGGTGAATGAGACTTCTACTGGCTCAATTCAATCGATATAAAGTATCTACTCTTTTTCTATCTTCATCACAAAAGCTTTCAAGTATTTTCCAAGCAATTCAGAGCTAGAGAAAAAATTTCGAACAATCACCATGAAGTTTGGTTCTCTGCAAGGTGCGAAATCCCATGAGTTATTTTCTAAACTGCTGGGTTAATTTGACTGTGTCTTTGTGAAGGGTTCTATTGTGCTGGTCAAGGGGTTTTGTTAATTATTGTCGTAGGGTTACTGGTTCGTTTGAATTATTGGAATTGCACAGTTGTGTTGAATTTTTGTGTTCTAGGTACCCCTAGTTTCTTCGAGGATTTGATTTTTTAAAAGAAGCCCTAGTTGTTTAAGATGGCACCACCAAAGCAACACTTTGGCCATGTTGATTATTTGAAGCGGAATTTGTATGATGACTTCCTGGATCAACTCTCATTGTCAACAAATGACAGGAAGAGTGGTTTGGTATTAATGAATGGAAAGACCCTAGGTGAAGGTCTAGTGTGCAAAAATTATAACATTGCGGATGCTAGAATTCCTATGACTGGTCTTGAAATGTTTAGGCTGTGGTATGGACAATGAAACTTACCTCACCCCTTCTCTAATTCCTAGAGATACGACATGGGGAAACTAACAGTGTGAAATGTGTTCCCTGATGTCGACTTGGTCAGAGTAGTGGTAGCACGGTATGATCCTGTGACAAGGGTCATAAGGGATAATGATGGTGGAATTCTACTAAGCATAAATACATATGAGATTCGATAGATTTTTTATTTGACTGAGTATAGCCCTTTCTCAGTCCAAATAGATTTTGAGGAGATGAAGGAGGAGTACAAAAGGTTAAAGCCTCTTTTCAGATTGAGGTTGCTTCCTCCTCACCTGGCCAGGGTGGGCAGTTCAACAATTATTATCAGCCCAAATGTTCAAGAGCCTTTTAGGCTGAGTTGTTTTGCTAGTCACTTCTTGGAAAAATTTTATTCATTGTGCCAGATTTTAGGGTTCAGCTCTAATAATGTGATGCTAGTTTTGTACATGTTTATGGGAGCCCAGATTCAACATCCCAAATTCTCTATGGTATAAGACTTTGCATCATTCATGTCAGAGAAGATGCATGAGGGTTTGATGAAGCTGCATGTGTGGGATACTGGCACTCCTTTTTTTCGGTACTCTCTGTTGATGCATATGTTCCTGTACAAGAATGTTGTTTTCTTCTCAGAAAAAATGGATTTGAGGCAGTGTGTGAATGGAGAAAGGTTACTAGTACAGGTGTGGAGTGCAGATTTGTCTTACAATAAGGGAGGTGCCAGCTTTGTGCATATTGATAACTACTTTGCCTCCAGACTCAGGGCTCGGTTGGTGGTAAATGTGCCAAGAGTTCTTGAAGATTTGCATGACTTCGTCTAACTGAAGGTGAGGAAGCCTTATTTAAAAGTGTGTCATAATTGGGGTGATGTCATCTTGTACCCTATAAGCATTGTCTTGAGGGTGTATGGTTTCCAGGGAACCCCTCATATCCTCCCCTTTAATGTACCATCAAGGATGGGGTTTGCCAAAGTTATGTGGCAACTAGGTTGTATTCATGAGGACAACCTAACAAAGAAAGGAAAAGTGACTTTCTTCTCTGACTACATTGTTGTTTCTGATTTTGTTAGTTCCAAGGGAGGATGGGTCCACTTCATAAGGTTTTTTGATAAATTTAATTTGAGGAATGGTTCTAGGAGACACCATGACCCTGAGGGATTCTTTGCATTGTTCAGACAACGAATTAAAGGTGGAAAATTTACACATGAATTCAACTTTCATGAGGACCTAATCAGAAATGAGTTTGATTTGAATAGGCAGGAGTTGAATAAAGAAAAATGGATTGCATATGAAAAGTTGCTGGCTATAATACATAAAATGGATCCAAAATATGATCCATTAATGGAGTTCACTCCATTTCACAAGAGAATAGACTTCTTAATGGCTAATTTCAAAAATATCATGGGCACCTTGATGACCAAGAGGGTCAGTTTGGAATTAGATTTTGGTATAGAAAGACCAAATGCGAGGCTTGAAGAAACAAGGCCAGCTTATCAGCCACTAGTTGACAGGCATCTATATAAGAGAAAGAGGAATGTGAGAAGTGATGAGGATGAAGGGGATAAGAATGGAAAAAAATTCATGCAAGCATCATCACAGCTGGGTCCAAGGATCAGAGCACTTAGAGGGATAAGGATTGTGGATCTAGATTCACCACCAAGAAACTCTGATGGATGAGATAATTGTGACTGATCAAGACATGCAGGTTGGTATCCCTTCCCCTCCTAGATCAACACAATTAGTGCTTTCTGACATGGATGTAAAGGGGCAATGTGTACAAGATGCTAGGATGGAGGCCTGCAAGACATTCTTGGATGATGATGCATTTGTAAAGACTCTTGTATTCTTGCAACTAGTTTGGAGGATGAAACTAGAAGAGTACCAAAACAAATGCAAGAGTAGGAGAGAATCAAACTTGATAGGTCTGAGAAAGAGAATGATGATGAGGTCAAGGCTGAATTAATGGAAGAATTCAAAGGCATCACTCCTGCGGAGGGAAGAAGACTTGTGACTTAGGCTGGTGTCTTACTTTTGCCTGAATGGGACATAGCTGATGCAGTTGCATTCAATGCTATCTTACAGTCCAAGCACCCTATACAAAACAATGAAGAAGAGGTTAAGGCAGCTTTGTAGGACTCTACCTTCAGTGAGGAGTATGAAACTCTAGCCATATGGGCATTGGCACCCTAGGGCAGAAATCCAAATTTAAATGATATTAGCCCACACCTAGGGGAGGGATAATCATCAAGAGAGCTTCTTAAATTTCAACAATAGAAGCTACAAGCCTGACAGTAGATGTGGCCAAATTGGCCCAAAAGATAACTCAGAGAGAAGAGGCTAAAAAGAAGAGTCTGATGGAGAAATACAATATGATAATTGCAGAATATAGTAGGATGTAGCAAAGGAATGTTGAGCTGCAATCTGAAGTAGATAGGTTGAAATATGGGCAGGTGGGAGAATCCTCCAGTGCTCTTGGTATCAGAGCATTACCTTCTATTGCAAGATCGGTCCCCCTACTACTCCTATTGTTTCAACTCCGGGGTCCCCCATCTAGGCACCTGCTCTCAGTCCTACACTAGGGCCATTTGAAGAAGAAGTTGAATATTCTGTGGATCCCACCAAGAAGCAAATGTTGAATAGGATCACAGAAGTGTAGGTTGCCTTAAAGGAAAATGAGGATGATGCAATTTCTAAAAAAAGTGAGGTGGTTGACACAGTTTTGAGGCATCTTAATGAAAAGGTTCATGGTAAATTACCATCTGTACTTTCTTTGTATTCTTTATTCTTGGATGGAATAAAAATATCAATAGGGATCGGGAAATAGTTTTGCCTTTGGCTGAGAAATGGATCCCTAGGGTCAATGATCTGGATATTATGTACAAAGCTTCTAGGTTTTATGCGGACAATAGGCCCCAGCCATTGAAGCCTATTCAAATCTTTGTAAAATCATTGAATGGATTCCAGGCCTTACCTGATGATTTGAGTAGAAGAATTAGGGAGCTGATAAAGAGATTTGATGACTAGAATGATACATTTTTTCCAGACATTATTGATGCACAAGGAAATGTTAAGACATTGCAACAGTGGCAGGATGGGGCAAAAGAAGTTATCAATGCAAAAATCAAATTGATTTGTGATGATCCAAACTATGATTTGCTAGTAAATAGTATGGATACGATAATTAACAACAACACATTCTTAGAGTTTTTTGAAAGGGAAGCCAATCAGGTTGCAGTGAAGTACACACCTTACAATACTAAGGTGAATGAGGTGGTGAATTTTGGCTGGCCAATGGATGAAGAGTATCAGAGATGGGTGGACAAGTACTTAACCAAAGAGGAGTAAAACAATGTCTATTACCATAGGATGGATGAAGGAATGCAAGACGATGATGCAAACGATTCTGGAGACAACCACAAGAAATGATTTAACAATAGGCAGGGCATGTGAACAAAATAAGAAGATGTTCGAAATGGAGATAGCCATAAGGTATGCACTGGAGGATATTAATACACACAAGCGGTCAACTTACCGAGATTATTTGTCAAACATCTATTTATGGCTTAATAGAGCATAATTTCTAGTTTATTATTGTTGTTAAACAAAAGACATTTTTGAAAGGACGCGCCCTTTCACAATTTTGATATGTTTATATCTGTTTCATAATGTAAAATAGATATAGGTAGATAGGAGAAAGATACAATAGATAGTTTGCAATGAAACTTTCCTTTAAAAGACTCAGATGCATGTATGAATTTTGATGAAGTTAATGAAGATGTCTGAACTTGTGGCTTAATCTTGGTATCAACTATTTGTGGAATTATACATTTATCTAGTTGTCTCCATTTTGATGCTTTTTTGTTGTTTAAATTGATATATCAAGCATATATATATATATTCAGTTTACCGATACACATTTGTTGTATTTGTGTGATGTGATTATTTGATTCTTTCAAGTAAAGAGTAAACCCTTCTAGGCAATCACAGTAACTGAAGAGTATTAATTGAATCAATAAGAAGAATCACATAACTAGGATTGCCATTTTATCTCAAGTAGAGTTTGTCAGTCATTTACTTGCACATTTATACAAGTTATAAACTACATCTATGTGCCAAACACTTTGAATTATTGCCATTATAGATTACACTTTTATAGATCTTCATTACACTTCATACACCCAACAAGGTAGTGGTCTCACACTTTCATCTTTTGGTTTATCCATTTTAGTTTTTACATCTATTAACTGAACATATTCTAATATAATTCAAATATAATTAAAATTAAAAACATCATAAATTAATTATGTAACCACATAATTCAAATATAATTCTATCAAGAAATTAATATCAAATAGATAATAGAATCACATAACTCATACATTTCAATGCCATTGATCTTCTTCTTCATCCAACTCTTTGTTTGTATCATCCGATCTAGATTCAACATTGTAAGGATTTGTCATATCATCATCATCGTAATTGATATCAGTTTTGATAATGTCATCATCCACACGGATATCATCTTCATGAACATTAACTCCTACATCATCATGATCTAGTTCCTCCTCTTTGACATCTTCGTCAGGCACAACATCAACTAACTGTTGATCTTGATCATCATCTACATCATCTTCTATTTCTTCAGTATCTTCTTCTTCCACCACATTATACTTTACCGGCCTTCCTCTTGGATCATGTCTAACAACATATGACCAACCCGCTTTACCTAGAACCTCTGAGTAAAATACCTGCTCACATTGGCTTGGAAGAACATAGGGCTCATTTCCATCTCGCTCAAAATACCTTGTATTAACCATGGTAAATCCATTATCATGTTCAATAACAGTTCTCTCGAGATCATTTTAATTCAATCATAGCATGTACCATAGGATGACAAACAAAATTAATTTGAAGGACTTAAAGTTACACTCAAGTATATCATCCAAAATCCCATAATATTGATTTTCTGAGACTTCTATATGTATGTCGCTTCTAGATGAAACATTAGTCACCTGGAAGACTGCAGTTATCCTAGAATCACAAGTTTTCTTCGTGTCATCCAACTTTTCAATTCAAAATTTACAACCATTTCACACATAACCTTGTGGTGTTTCACTTACAATATGTCAAACATGCAAAAATTATTGCAATATCGTCAGTTGATAAACATATTTATTCTTGGCCGAATGTATGCAAAGAAAAAAATCTCAACATATATATACATCAATATAATTGAAAATAATTAAATAATATGGGTGATTAATATATTTATACATACCTGTTTATCTCTTAAACCATATGCTAAATCGATTTCCCTTGGTGTAACATTGGAATCTCCATTACGATGAGCTTCTTTAACCAATGAAGCCACACCTTCCCATGTTAATGTGCGACCAAATTGTTGACATCGTTCAATCCATACTATCATCCAATCAAGATTTTTTATGACGTACAAATGTAGTGCATCCAACTCTCGACCAATTGTATTAAAAAAATTTGAAATTCACAAACGACGTATAATTAGTTAATTACCACAATATTATAATTGATGAATATTGAAGATTAACAATTAAATAAGTACAATATACATAAAAACTAAATGTAAAATGTATTCTAATTAATCTCCATGACCATCTTATAATTACCTGTCACTTTCCTCAATCTACCTTTCCCCATTAGGTACTCCCCTTTGAATTTTTTTAATGGAGTTGGGATCCCAAATGCGATCTACATGGATCTTTGCTTCAAACTTAGGAAGATATTTAGTAATGTACACCATGGTTTGGTATACCATATATCCCTCCACCATAGAACCCTCAGGGTGTGCTCTTTGTCTAACCAAAGCCTTCAAAAAATTCAAGTGCCTCTCAACCATCCACATTGACCTTGTGTGTACAGGTCCACACAATTCAATCTCCTCAACTTGGTGTATGAGGTAGTATTCTTATGCATTGAAAAATGTCAAAGGTGGACACTTTTTCATTTCACACATTAGACGAGGAATTTTTCTCTTCCAATAATTTATATCTTCTTTATGGATTTCTTTAGATGACAACCATCTACAAGTGATTCAAGGCACAAACATATTAACAAGATTTAACAAAAATATACAACGAATTAAAAAAATATCGCTACTTACCTCATGTATTTTCCAAGATCATATATAACTTGCTCGACATTGTTGTCGAAGTTGTCTGGGAGAGATAGAGGTAGAACGTACTGCAACAATTATAAAATAATCTTTTCATTAATATTTTTTCAAAAGTAGTAAATATAATACACTAAAAATTACATGCAATATACAAATATATATATAATATACTAGAATAATTACCTTAATGAAGGTATGCCAATCATGTGTTTTCATCCCTGACCCAAATTCACCTTTTCTTGTTATGATATTGTTTATGTTCGTAGCAAATCCTGTGGGAAATCGAATTTTTCGTATGACTTGTTTTATAGCATTGCTTTGTTGCTTCGTTAATAACCAAAGAAGGGCACTTATATTAATTTGGTCTCCATCGCTATTTAATTGAATGACATTTTTCATTGCATGACTGGCTTCTTGAATGTCACTACAAATTTTGACAATTTTTTCTTTGTCATGCCTTCCATCCAATATTTTTCATAACGTTTTTGTCATATTCTTTCCGATATGCATTGTATCAAACAAATGCACAATTTGTAGCTTCTCATAGTAGGGCAACCTACTAAATTGTTCTGGGATAACTTTTCAGTCCCTGTGGAAGTCGACCATTAATGCCTTGACGACCTTCATGAAGCATATAAGTTAAACAAATTAACAACGACAATCATTGTCAATTATAGCATGAGTAAACACAACACAATATAAAAATATAAATTCAAAACATATCATAAATGATAGATAAACAATTTGATTCGATGTATAACCTTGATGATTAATTCTATTATATTCCAACTTCCATAGGTGAGGTGTCATTCTTCATAGTTTTGATGTAGTCTCTTCTTTCCATTGAAAAAATGTTTTTCATTAGTTTGATACTTATGATTTTTGTGGAGGAAGTTCCTATACTCATCAAACACCTGTTTTCCTAAACTTGTTGAACGACAAGATTTCATCTTTGGACCACAAATTGGACATGCAAAATTTCCCTTTGTTTGAAGACCTGCGAATCATATATAATTGGATTAAATATGTCAATTTTTATAATTATATATAATGAATAGATTATTTAAAAAACATGCATGATATCTACTTCATAAAATTAAATATCGTTAAAGTCATGCAGTCGAACGTTATAACATACCAGAAAAATGTGTTAGCCCTGGGCATCATGAATTGTCCATACAAGCATTGTATGTAATTCAAATTGTCTTTGTCCTATTGGTCTAGATACGCCATACATAGTCACGCCATTCCATAACTTTAGTAACTCGTCGATAAGAGGCTCAATATATACATTCATATCTTTAACTTGGTACTTACCTAGTTGAATGAACATAAACATTACATAATTATTATAACCATTTTACTACAATATATATAAATTAATGTACATGACTATTAAATGAAAAAATATATAAGTCATTATGCAATAAATAAGACAAATGAGATGCTACTACGTTAAAGAAAATTGATGTAAACAAATACCTGGAACAATCATTGCCAACATTATGTGCTCCCTCTTTATTGACATCCATGGAGGAATGTTATTGTTGATAACAAAAACAGGCCACACTGAGTAAATGGATCTTAGCTCTCCAAATGGATTGACACCGTCCGCTGCCAATGAAAGCCTGAGATTACGAGGTTCTTCTTTAAAGTGTGGCCATTTTTCCTCCATGTCCCTAAATCCAGAACCATCTGCAGGCATTCAAAGAATCTCATCTCCACTTCTATTTCGTGCATGGTAATCCATAAATTGTGCTAAGCTTTTGCACCTAAATAATTTTTGCATACGTGGAATAATGAGAATATAACGAAGAACCTTGTGAGGCACCTTTTTTGTCAGTTGATCTGTTCGATATCTACTAATATGACATTTTGGGCATTCTGTTGCAAATTCATGTTGTTTATGATATACAATATGATCATTGGGACATGCATCTATTGCTTGATACTCTATTCCAATATCTTTCATAATGCCAGATAAATCTCGATATGAGCAAGGTAAAATATTTGATGGTGGTAACAAAAATTCAGCAATCAATCTACAACAAAAAATAATTTCTTAATATAAATAATATGAATGGTACATACTTCATCCTTTATTTACTAGAGATGAACTAAAAACAATTAAAATAGATGAAAAAATATGACATATATGACATACCTTAACATCCGTGAGATTGCTATGTTGGATAAATCATTCATAACCTTCAAGTTCACCAGCAACAATACAACAGAGAGAGGAGTTGTTTGGGAGCCTTCATAAAGGGGCTCGTATGCCTTCTCAAATACAGGTAAATCATGAACATCATCAAAGTCATCTTGATCAACATGATCAAATGTGCCACTACATGTGTCATGGATTAATGTATTTGTACCATCATCTTCAATTGTGTTTTCTGACGCATGATCATCTTCTTCCATAGGATCATTAACTTCATCTTCGATATTCATAGCTCCATGTTCTTCCACTTGCAAAACCACATTCTCCGGGCCGTGATAATCCATATCATGTGCCCTAGGGTGCCCCACCTTTATAATAATGACAAACACAAATAAACCATGATCATGATCAAGTGATTTTTTATATATATATCAAATGTTAAAATAATATAAACATTTACAAATTCAATCAATATAAACACATATAATAAACAACTTACCAATGGACGATAACCATGCCCCCCTTCAACGTGACCATGTTGCCTACAATGTTTTTCAGCTGTTGTGATTAAAAGTCTTCTCATCTTTAAGCCCTTGCAATTATTGCAAGGACAATAACATTTCCCATCACCCTTTCTTTTGAATCTAGCCCACAATCTATCAAGTGACCCTTCATTTTGTTCTGGAATAATATTATCTGACATGATTTTTCTTTACCAAGCTTGAATATTTAGATCTTCAAAAAATATCAAAATCACACTCCAATAATTTTTAATCATACGCAGGTAACAAAATATAATAATTATGATATTTTACACCAAAAAAATTCGGCATGCAACCACCCCTACAAAAGAGAAGATAGTCTGAAGTTAATGATCCCAAAAAATACTTTCAAATGCTAATTCCAGAAATTATTAAATTCTGATTTTACTATGATTTTCAACTGTTAGACTCCTAAAATTAGAATATTGAACTTGCACAATAAAATATGGAAATGAAATTCTCAAAATGCAGCTAATAGGCCTCAACAATTAAGGCCTACTCAAGACTTTGTGAAGTCACTGCAAGGTTTTCAGGCCTTACCTAATGATTTCAGCAAGAGGATTAAAGAGTTGGTAAAGAGTTTTGATGACTGGAGTGACACATATTTACAAGATATTGTAGATGCCCAAGGAAATGTTAGATCACTGCAGCAATGGCAGGACAGGGTAGATGAAATCATCAATGCAAATATCAAATTGATTTGTGATGACTCAAATTATGACATGCTGAAGAGTAGTATGGATAAAATCATTAACACTAGCACATTTTTGGAATCTTTTGAAAGGGAGGCGAATCAAGTAGCAGTAAAGTATACACCTTATAGTGCCAAGGTAAATGAGGTGGTAAATTTTAATTGGCCAACGGATAAGGAATATCACGAATGGGTAGAAAAGTACTTAACTAAACAAGAATAGGACAGAGTCTACAACCGACAGTTAACAACTCAATGGTTATGGTTATAACAAATTTTGGCTATGTCTTGGTGGCAGTTTTGGTGCAAGTTTTCAAAGTTTGGCAAATGCAATAGTTATTCTCCAGTGGACGGGATGAATAAGAAGATTCTCCAGAGACTCAGTTGTTGTAACTATAACAATTGGAATTTTCTTGGTTTAACAATGTAATATGCAAAAATATAAAACCCAAAGTAAATAATGAAGTGCAAAAGAATAGATGAAACAATCTCACCAGATTATCTTCATCCTCCATGACTGACCTCCATTACACCTTCTTAACTTGCTGAAATATGTTGTTTGCCCTCAGATTTATGATGAGCAAGCCAATGGAAATGACAAGCCCTAAGCAAATATTGAGGGATTTGAACAACTGTATGCAATACTATGCCCTAATGCAACTAGTAAGCATCTAAAATGTCTAAGTTATGTCAAATGAAATCTAAATATGCTATGACAAATGAAAGTAACAATGCTAAAATTATGAAAAATGCAAGAGATGAACAATGAAAATGTAAGATTATCTAAAATGCAAGAGGTAAGAGCTATAAGAGATATTTCAAAGATTCAAAAGATATCTTTGTGACTGCAAGATATGAGACAAAATTAACATTTTATAGAAAATGCAATTTTGTATGGACGACTAAGATTAAGATTAAAGATTGATAAGTGTCCTAGAATCTGTGGACAAGATTCAATGTAACAACCCACAATTAGGGTTAGGGCAACATTAGGTCAAATTCGAAATGAATGGACAAGATTGATTTTTAGAAAATCAAATCAAGAGTTGACAATGCATGTGACAAGAGATTCTGGGCACACAAACCGAAGTTGCTGGAGAATCAAATAATAATTTAAAATTATTTGATTCAAGAGGGGATGTTGACTTTTTATTTTAATTCAAAAGGTGTGGGGTAATGTGAGAGTAAATAATTTAAATTAAATTATTTACTAAAAGAGGGAATTTATAAAGTGACTTATTTTAAATAAATAATATTTATTTAAAATGAGCATAGTAAAAGAGGAGAAATTAAATAATAAAATTATTTAATTTAGGTGGTGGGACTTATTTTAAATAAATAAATTTTATTTAAAATGAGCACAACAAAGTTATTTAATTTAGGTGGAAATTAAATAATAAAGATATTATTTAATTATAGAAGAATGTGACAAAGGGAACCTTTTAAATTAAATATAATGATTTAATTCAAAATTCAAGAGAGTGGACCAATATTAAATAAATAAAATTTATTTAATTTAGGAGAGAAGAGGCTGATGAATAATTAGATAATTAAACATAATTATTTAATTATAGTGGAAGATAAGATTTTATTTAATTTTTGAAAGAAGAGGACTTAATTAGTGACATAATTAAATAAATAAATAAAATTATTTATTTAATAATAAGGAAGATATAATGGACAAAGAGAAATTTATTTAATTATAGGAAGACATTAGACAATTAGTGATGCATTAAATAAATAATTAAAATTTATTTATCTAATAATCATGAAGAATGAAAATATATGAATTATTTAATTAATAGTTGAAAGTGAGTCAGAAACATAATTAAAATGTCCTAATTAGGGTTAGAAGAAGAGCTTGTGGGCCTAGGTCATTTTTATGTGTCTACATTTGCCCCTCTTTGTCATAATGTAGCATGTCGCATTGTGGCAAAAAAAGTAAGTCAAAAGTATGCCCTAGTGCAAAATAGGATGAGGAAGAATGACGAGGAGGGTTGCGGTATGCCCCCTCGAGAGGAAAGACGGGTTCCAAGATCATGGGTGTTCTCTCAAAATGGATGAGAAGACTAGAATATGGAGAGACAAAGAAATGTTAGTGAAAAAAAATATGGATGATGGTATGGATGCAATGCCTATATGAAATGCATGTTAGTTCCTAGACCAAACAAATTCAACATATTACCATAGGACTTTAATATTTACTACTCTTAATCATCATTGGGCGGTAAAAAATGACACAAATGGACAAAAAACACCATGGTATGACATAGACCAAGGTGTGCAAGGTCATCCACTTGCAAAATAGACAATCATAGACAAGGAATGTCCTAACTCATACTAGAGGCCCATTTGCCCCAGTCTTTTTGTCAAGACAATCCACAAACAACAGTCAAAGAAAAACAAAATAGGTCATGAGACATCATTGCACCTCTAAATCCTTCATGGGACATCCTTGAGGTAGCTAGTAACATGACCAAAAGACAAGTCAATAAAAAGATAAGACAAAATAGCCAAAAAATAACAACCATTTAATTGTATTGTCAATATTTGTTTGTCAAAGATTAATTGTTTGATAAGTTGACAGCTTTGACAGTTTGACGATGCCTAAAGTCAGGAAGGACACATCCTGAAAAGGAAAATGACATTTTGACGAGGTCCAAATCCAAGAAGGACACATCTTGAATAGGACCAAAAAATGACGAGATTGACATTTTGCTTAATGTTTTGGCAAGATGACTGATTTTGAATATATGATTGATTGGCTTATGTTGTCTAATTTTGACCAATTTTGACATTGACATTTCGAATGACTGTCTTGTGTCAAGTGCGACTATGTTTGCTTTATTTGACCGAAGCGACCATGTTTGACTTATGATTTTAATTTTGACAAACCTAAAAGGACTGACCTAATGTCTCGGGGACTCATTGACTGATGGCCTTGCCTACGTAGAAAATATGCAGAGACAACATACTTCGGACAGGGACAAAAAATTGATTGAAGCGACTGACTGGACTGACAAGATATTACTTTGACTCTATTTTTGGATTTTCTCATGAAATTTTTCAATTTTTAGATCTTTTTTCAAGACTTTTTCAATTTTTAGGATTTTATTAAGGACATTTTCCAATTTTTAGGATTATTTCAATACTTTTTTAGATTTTTAGGATTTTTTGAGGTTTTACAAAGATTGTGACAAATGCATGTGAATGATGCCAACACACATGAATCCAAGGACAACCATGATTTTGCTACTAGTCAAGCTGAATACTGATTGACAGGGGACGATGACAACGACAACGTTGTTTGACGTGGCAAGGACACATCCTGAAACAATGTGAGGATGACAATGATATGACAAGAGGATAAAATTCTGCAACAGGGCCAGGGATAAAGTCAAGGAATGTTTTGGATGATGTGCCAAGTTTTCCATATTGTTGCATTTGGAATGAGTTGATGAGGACTAGTTGGGATGACGAGGGATCTTTAGACCATTGACAAGGGAAACCAAGATGGGCGATAGGTATAAAAGGACAATGGATGGCCTCTGTAAAAGATAGGATACATGAGGACTATTATCATGTAGTTTTCAAGGACAATGTCACATGAGGCTAAAGTATGGTCTCCAATGACTGCATCACATAGGGGATAATGAGGCCATGAAGATAATGACATGATATTTTGTGACTAGTGTATGACCAAATGATGGACATGTCAAATTTTTTTCCAAAGCATGATTTATGTTTGTACTGTAGTCCTTATGAAAATCAAAGTAGGTGGGAAAATGGATGAAATGATAGGGCTCAAATGGATGGATGAAAATTTCATAAGAAATGTCATGTGAATGGCATGGGAGATGAGATGACTTGCCCCCAAGTGTAATGGTCCACATAGATGATTTATTCTACCCATGAAGCCTATTTGCCAGGTTTTCATCATGGTACTTATCCAAAGCGCCTGTTTGCCAGGTTTTCACCATTAGACAAAAAATTTCTCTTTACTATTTTCTGGATTTTTTTTATTTTTTTGGTGTCACCATCATGCCTGTTTGCCAGTTTTCATCAAGGTGACGATTTTTTTTATTTTTTTATTTTTTTTTGTATTTTGCGTTTTGCCAGATAGCCTTGATGCTTTAGATGACCACTGATTGTGCTTAAGCCTTTGATGGTGCCGATGTAGAGACTGGTGTCATGACATGCCAATAATGACCTTTCTGAAGTAGTTGCCTTGTCAGGATGATAGCACTTTCACACAAATCATTGATGTCATTGTGATCCTTGTTGATACTAGAGTTGCCCTTACCAGAATACGCACATCGCGATAGAGTGCCATGAGAGTCCTTATGATAAAGAGTTGCTGCCAAGATGCGATGAATTTGTGACATGGGATGTTTGGATTTTAAGGAGGATGTAGGATTATGATGGCTGATGGTGGACATGGACGGATTGGTTGGATGTTTGGATGTATTGATTTTTATTTTCCAAAATTTGGGTGTCGGATTAAGATAGTGTTTGGAACCAAAAATTTTATATGTCTTGCTCGATGGCCATTTTGATGGAGGTGGACATGTATTGTATGTGGGAGTCCTCTTGTGCTATGGCTCCACATTTTGATTGACTTTTGAATTTGACATATTTTATTTGTTTGATCCATTTTTCTTTGGGATCCATTTTAACTTCATTTGTCCACTTAGATTTTTGTACTCAATGGCCTTTGACATTTGATTTTGGATTTTAGATTTGTAAGACTTTTGTTTTTGTTGGTTCCAAATGGAGGGCTTATTTATGTTGGAATGGCAGTGTATGGTGTGGATGGAAGGAGTGTTGGAAACAATCTTATGACAAGGACTACTCATGACATCCATTTTGATGTTTGTATTAGATAAAGTTTCCCCCAATATCAAGGAGGTATCATTAACATCATTAGATTTTCCAATTGATGAATAGCCAAGACCCTGATGTCTATAATTTCCCTGAACTTGTACTGGTTCAATAATTCATTGCTCGTGTAGGCCTAGTCCTTTTCCTTGATAATGCATGTTCTGAAAATTTTTATTGGCGATGGGATACTTGTTACTTTGGAATCAAGATGCTAATCCATCCTTATTGTGGAAATTAATGCTCGAAATCTTCTCATTTGTGAGAAAGCCTGCTCTGAAAAAGATAGATGATCCTAATTGATAGGATGTTGTAGCTTTACTGACATGTTGGAAAAAATTTTGACTGACATCTTCAGTCTGATTTGGTGACCTGTTGAATTCCTATGATTCTATTGGTGCTTCCAAGTCTATGTCAAAACCATCTTCATGGTCATTGTCATAGAGCCCACTGAATTCCGCTATAGCTTGATCATTTGCAAATATGTCCATGCTAGGAGATTCTTGTTCTAGTGGTAGATCATCTATGTGTCCCATGGAGGCAAGTGTCTCACTTTTGGGAGTGTCAATACGTGAAGTCTGGATAGGGTCATGTTCAAGTGTTTGATCATGACTGGCATAGAGGTCAAGGAGTGGATCATTTTGGACTTCTTGATCAAAGATAGTGTCTTGATCAAAGATGGGTGCATTTTGAATGTCATGATTGGAAATAAGATCTTGACCAAGGATAGGGTCATCTTGAATGACATGGTTATGGATGGAATTTTGACCAAGGATAGGTGTCTTTGGTGTGTCATGATTGTCCAAGAGGACTTCTTGAATGGATTTAAAGATAGGGTCATGGGATGGACTACTTTGATCTAGACAAGACGGTGATGTTATGATGTCATGCTTTGGATTTTTTGTTTGACATGTTTCCTCAAGTTTATGAAATGGGATGGGACTTTGGAGACCATGACTAGATGTGTTTTCATGAAAACATGGAGTGTCTTGGAATGGATTGGGGTGTAATGGACTAGGATATGACATGGAGGTTTGGACTTGGTTGAGGGATGATGGACTAGGATGTGATGAAGAATTAGAATAGGACATGCATGTATGACAAGGATATGACATGGATGGAGGATTAGAATATGACGTGGATGGAGGATTAGGATATAATATGAATGAAGGACTAGGACATGATGCAAATGAAGGACTAGGATATGACGTGGATAGTTGGTTTGGATTGATGAATGGTTGATTTCCCTTGTCAAAGTTAGGGTGGGTATGACCAATGGAAGTTTTTTGTGACTTAATGCCATGGATGGTGTTAGGGGACCCTTGATAGTAGATGGATAGAGGACTAAGACTCATGGATTGTTGTTAAGATGGATAGATGGATGGAGGGCTAGGGGTTGTAAATTTGGACTTGGATTGGAGGTATAGTGTTTTGAAGTCCTTAGCAAGTTGTGCTTGACCATTACCAATGAATTGAATTTCAATTCGACTAGCAAGCATGTCATAGTGACTTGAAGACATGACAGTGGATGAAATGAGACTAAGACTATGCAAAGTGATAATGAGGACAAAAAGGAATGTCAAATGCAAAGTGGTAATGAGTGTCTTATGTCAAATGACCTTTAGGAAAGGTTTTCTAACCACTCAAAGTTTGGCCAATGTCTCGATTTGGATTGTCAAAGGACTAGTTTGAAGGACAAGATGATAAAATGATAAAGTGAGATTTCCACACTAGACTTATGAGTTGGAAGTAGCTCACCAAAGACAATGACTAAGGACTGATTTGTTTGACTTGGTCCAATGACAATTTACTTTTTGAGACAATGGTTTGACAAAGAAAGGAAATTTTTCCTATCCCAAAGTGTGCAAAATTGAGGACTTGATTTGACAAATGCGGTTCATAATGGAAAATGAGTTGCAAGAAGTGATTTCACAAAATTTTAAGCCGATTGCAAAGAGTTGTTTCAGTTTGGAAAATTTGTTTCAGATTTTAGCAAGTTTGATATTGATTTGTTTGAAAATAGTTGGCAAACACATGGTGTTGTAAAAAATGAAAATCAACCACATAGAAGTCATTTTACAAAATTCTTATGGCTGCAAGGACAATATTCTTTTGGATCCCACTAACCACATATCCTTAGTGAATGAATTCAAAAGCTTGGCCCCACGGGCTCCCCCTTACAGTGCACTCACTTCTCAGGGAAACCAAGCTTCCAACCTCCATGAAACTCCCATGGCAGATTGATTATTTCTACTAAGAACTGCGTAGGTGCGGTTGTCTTCACAACGACCGTTGTTGTACCAAAGAATAGAAGGTTTCTGGCTTGCTAGAACAAAGGATTTAATTCAGACATGCGTTCGAGTGGTTATACATGGGGCCAAGATTAAGCTCCATTATGGAGGCACTCCAGCCTGAAGAGGTTAAGCTCAACATGGTTTTGGGGAGTACTACTTGGTCCGTATAACATATCTGCACTTGTAATCTTAGGCTTTCCCTTAGGATTCACATTTATATACCGGTTGAAAGTAGCTAGGCTAAAGAGCTTTGTTGCCAGTTTGAGTCGCTTTGGGGTGAGTACTTTTTCCCACCAAAGCAGGCCCAATTTTCTAAAGTTGACAAAAGCAAGCCAAAATATTCATAGTTCAGTCAATCCTTGTTTAAAAAGAAAGAGAGAACACATGAATATCCTAACTCACACTCGCATGGTGTTCATTTTAAGCCCAAAATGAAATGTGTTGACAAACATAAAAAACATGGAGTTCATTTTAACCGTTTGTAGTATTTGTCAAAACATGGGGTTCATTTTAACTGGTTGTAGTGTGAGCTAACTAAGAGTTCATTTTAACCCAATGCTATGAAAAGATGCAAATTTATTTTAATCCAATGAGTTATCATGCAAGATTGTGTTCTTTTTAATCCAATGAATATGCATGTATGTTCATTTTAACTCATGAATGTAAAAGAAAATGCAAATTTGTAGTTGTTTGTTTAAGATTGTGAAATAAAACAAACAAACAAATATTAGACTCCTCACCACAAGCTGCAAATAGAAAATCAGTAACCCAAAATCTTTAAACTACCATGCGGAAAAAGTGTTGCCTTAACCCTAATTGACCTAGTGCAAGCCCAATCCCTAGAGTCAATAACAATTTCTCTTACACCTAGGATCGCACAAGTGTGCAAGGGGAGAGGACACTTCTATTATTGATCACTAATATTAGAGGGTTAGCTAGTCAAAATAAATCTGATTTTTGGAACTAATTTTTGCATCAAAAGTAAAAACACAAAAAAAAACCCTTGCTGAAATTCAAAGAGCTTTCCAAAAATGTAAAGAAATCCAAATAATTCTGTGTTTTGCATCCAAAATTAATTTTTTTATGAAAAATCATAAATTTTTTATTAAAAATTAACACCAAGTCCAAAAAATCTGATATTTTTAATGAAGGTGCCTGACGTCATTCCAAACCTGCAAAAAAAAATTTGTGAACAGATATGCAAAATTTTGTGAGATATAAGTCAATCTTTGTAAAACCCTAATTGTTAAAGATCTATTTTTTGTCGAATTATTTTGCAAGAAAATTAAAAACATAAAAAATAGACCCCTATTGAAATTGATGAAGCTTTCCGAAAATGTAAAGAAATCCAAAAAATTCGCTAATTTTCTCTCAAAATTGATTTTTCATGAAAATAACAAAGAAAATGATTAAAAATTAAAAACAGCTCCAAAAAATCTGATTTTCGAACTAAAAGCTTTTGATAATGTCACCAACCTGTCAAAATAATTGTGTCAGAAAATATGTAGCCATTTGAGAGATATGGCCAAATCTTTTAAAACTAGGGTTTTTATCTCCAAGTGACCAGTGACAAGTGTATTTCTAGTCCGATGCTTGTTGCTCCTTCATTTTCCCTATAAGAAGGATTTCAGGACCAGAAATATGGGTTAGCAAGTTAGATATCTTTAGGTTGATTCTAAGTGAAGTTGCAGAGCGAATTTGTAAAGAGCTTGATATTATAGTGAAGATGCTATTCTTAGGTTTGGTGTCATTCTGTTGTAGGTTTTAGTTTCATGGGTACTTAATTTTCAAGACAATACTAGCATCTGAATGAAAATTACTCATTTCAAGGTCATGTATCTCCATTGTATGAATATATTATTATCTTGAATAAAATGATCAAGGGTTATTCTGTTCATCTCACTATTATGGTGTGTGTAATTCTCATTTTGGCTTTAATTCAAGGAATTAATTAAAATGCTTGAGTGAGGTTATAGGTGACTATGTTCATATAAGGATTTGATAAGCAGTATTGGGTTAGAATATAGATTGATGGTATTGTAAGGTAGTATTATCTAAGATTTTATATGCTATGTGTCTAGAAGATAAACTTGGTTACAGTAAAAAACAATCATCACCTTTGATATTATCTAGCTATGGCTCCCAAATCAATTGAAAATTGATCATTAGGGATAATATTGAAACCTTGCAAATATAATCTTTGTCCAAATCCATCAAGAATTTTCCATCAGTTATAAACAATTCCCTTATAAAGAATTTGTGAAGTCAGGTCTAAAATTTGGAAATGAAATTCTAAAAATGCACAAGACTAAAAATGAAATCTGATGAGATGTTGCTTTAAAATATGATTTTTGAACCTGGAAGTACAAATCTAACTTCAAAAATGAATTCTAGAAAAAGACAATGACTACCCTCAACCTAGCAATATCTTCTTGAGTTTCTTCTGATTTTCCCCAAGAAAACCGTTGAGCAAAACAATGTCGCAATAAATAGTCGAGCTCATTTTTATTTATGCCTGCCATAATTTAACTTTGTAGGTTCGCTGAAATTTCGGCAAAAGATCTTTGTCGAAATGTGGATGAAAAAATAGTTCGTCGAAATTCCGACGAACGTTGGGGATAAAATTTTAAAAAAATGAAAATCCGTACAAGTGCCCGACTATACATCTGATTATGTAGCTTTTATTGGATTTTACAATCAAATGAGTTAGTACTAGGGAAACATCAATAATAATAGTGATGTGAATGATGCACATGATGACTATTAGATTTTATTGCACTAAATCTAAGCCATTGAAACTGTACAAAGCAAAACAAAACATCGGGCCCACTAAGACACATGTCGCCTCAACATTCGTCATCTGCCATTGTCACAAATCTATCAAGATGTCGAACGGACCATAATCAACATCCCGTCGATATCCATCATTCCCTTCGATGAAGAGATCCTTCCTTCATCACTCATCGCACAAAGGCTTTTATTACTTTGGATCATAACTGTGATGCACTAAAGGCTAGTGATGATTGTACGATCTCATCTTTAAATCTAGGCCCTTAGTCATTTGATCATCGCTTATCACACAAAGGACTTCAACCCTTGAGAGTGAAAATTTGATGCACTAATCCTTCATGATATCCATTAGATCTTCATTCTTCATCACCTGTCATTGATCCTCAACCATCGCACTTCAGGAGAAGCTCAACACTTTTCATTTCATAACAACGATGTGAAATGACGGTGTGATATCTATCCAATCTACATCACCTAATCTATGATGTTGGATCTCTCATCATGAGCACAATAGACATCATGGTTAAGGTTTTGGCCATGAGAATGCAAACAACAATGTAAAGGGTAGCAGTGATGAACATTCCACCGATCAAACCAATAGCACAAGGAAAGAGGGTCAGTCACCGAATGATTTTTAAAGACATAAGTTATAAATTATGTGACCTGTGATAGCTAATTACCAGTCAACATAAAAGCATAAACTGTACTCATTCGACATGACTGCAAACCTTAGGGTTTAACTGTAAACCTTAAGTCAAATCGAGATCATAAATAAAATATTCTTGAACATATTTGACCTCTTTTGATCATACACACTAGACCAATCAACCCCTCTTGAAAAACCCATGTAAAAACTGTAGTAAAACTCCTTTACAAACCTCTGTAAGTGACTTCTACAACCATAGCAACATTGGATGACAACATTGCAACTTTTTTAGCAACTTTGCAGCAAATGCAAAACATGTATTTAAACAGGATGCACACATAGGATCTATCTAATTGAATATAAATGATGGGCATCCAAGGGTAAAATATGTCAAAATTTTGGTGATTTTTGTGGGATGACTACCTGATAATCATGGAATCCATAGGCCTTATCAGTTCATTGGGCACAAATTCATGAAGGGAAATTAAAAAATTGGGTCTCCCAAGGGCAAAAAAAAGTGCAGGTCCGCACTTGGAGGAAATCATGGAAACTAGGAACATACATTCCCTTAAGGATAATGTAGGGTGCACAAGAAATTCTTGGAAAGAAAAAAATACTTACAATATGTACATGAGATCGACTGAGAAAAAGGAACATCATAGAAATTTGCCTCTATCAAAAATAGATCCTCTAAAAGAGTTTATCCCTTTCAAGCTGAAATTGTGATCTTCATTCATCTACAACCACTAAAGTAAAACACCTGAATGCAAAGGGATGCATAACGAATTAGCTTGGTGAAGAATCACCTCATTGTAGACCTTGTCGCTGGAAGGTAGCCATATGATGCAAGTGTCAAAATCCTCTGACAGTGGCACCTCAAGAGAACAAACAATAGCATGGAGAATCTTCTCTAAAAATAGGTCAACATCAAAAGGAGAACCTTCAATAAATGAAAAAGAAAGCACCTTCCATAGGGGTGAGCCACTACTATGGTCATTGGACCTCTCAAAAATATGCTTCTCACAAAATTTCCCCTCAAGTTCCTCTTCATTTCTTTGCATGACAAGGCTGCTCTTAATCTCATAGCAATTTTTCCTCTTCATTTGATGGCTACTTATGACAACCTCAGGCTTGTAGCCTGAAATATCCACCATATCCCTTTGATTTTTCTATGAGGTTGGGAATAGGAGTGTTCTCTTCAAAGTTGTAGAATATGCTTTGACCAAAATCATCTTCCTCGATAGGTGAATCAAAATGAAAAGCATTGCCCAACACATCTAGAAAGCAATCAAGAACCTCATCCACATGAGCAATAGGTTCATGAATAGCACACTCATCCCCTTTATTATGCAAGGTAAAATTCACATTTATAGGACTAGGAGTGTAAGCTTCAAAATGCTCCTTTGTAAGTGGCTTGCTGATTTTATTTGGATTGTACTAGGTTGATTGGAGGAGTAGCATGCTCTTTTTCAGATACATCCTTTGGTTGATTATGCTCTTTTAAAGCTTCTTGTAGTAGATCCCTTTAAGGTGTTATGGACAAGGCATCCAACATGGTGACATTCAAATTAGCCCTTTTCATTTGATCAACTATACTGAAAGGGGACTGACTAACCTTAGGTGAAGCATTTGGAAAAACCAAATCCAAATTTGTTGATTGGGTGACTTTGGGTTGCTCCACCATCGTATTTCTCTTACTAGTAGGTTGATATTATTTTAGAACTATTGTTCTACCTATTGTTTTAGCATCTGTAACCTTCGAGATAGTTGGGAAGATGGTTCTTGGCCCATTGTGTATGAAGAAAATTTTATCCATTTCTCTCCCTTTTGATCTGGCATCTTGAGCTATCTGATTCACACCACAAAATTCCTCTTGATTCCAATTAAAAAATGTATAGTCTCCTTGCAAGTGATCATGCTTTCAATTAGCTATTTGATTTTCTTTAAATTGTTGCCCTGATGTGGAGGTCTCGTTTTGAACAACCAAAGCCTTTTCAAACTCACCACTTTGAAAAGCATTATGGTTATGAGGCTGATTGAATGGATAACACCATTCATTTTCTTGAGCTAGATTGTTTTGAACCGAAACTAGTGTCTTTGAAGTGTTGGTAGTGGCTAGATTTGCACCATTAAAGGGTTTAGCATAATTTCATTGATCGTTCCCTTGATGAAGCGACCTACTTTGCTGGTAACCCTAATTTTGAGGTTGATAAGTTCTGTTATTTTGATCTTGTTGCCTCTTTTCTATTGCTAACTCGTTATTCAACCTTCTAATCATGTTTCTCATCTCATGCACCTCCTCTAGAGATGTGGTTGGAACAACTAATTGAGAAATTGCAACCACTGGACTATGAGCCATTGGGATAGAAGCCACTGTTGGTTGTTGGGGAAGCTTTGGAAATAAAGGCATTGGTGGCCTAGGAGCTATTTTCCCAGCTTGTATCAAACAATTTTTTGCCCTTATGGTAACATCATATGCACCTGGTAAAGTGTTACCTCCAATTGAATGAATCATAACAACTATGTCACTGTTAAGGGCCCTTAATAAATATAGAAAAACATGCTTAGGAGAAGGCTTCACCAAGATAGGGATTCTATTCCAAGTCCTTTGGAATTTATAATTGAAATCACTCATGAATTCATGAGGTACTCTTTGAATAGTTGTTAGTTGTTCTACTAGGGACAAATTGTCACTTTTATCTTTAAAATGCTTGCATAACTTCTCACCCAACTCATCTTGACTGTGAATGGAGTTGGGTGGTAGACCTCTATACCACTATAGTGCTTTACCTTTCAATGAAGTGTCAAATAATCTATCAACCATGTTGTATTTTGCTACATCATGCACTGAGAAAATGTTTGCCACATCAAAATAAAATGAAAATTCTTCTTGTCCCATAGGGCATGCCAAAAATTGTTGTCACATAAAACTGCACCATACTGAACAAGATTTTAGTGTTCTAATGACACAATGGAAATGACCTCAAGGTGTGGGACCTTGCAAATTGAGGTTGAGCCTCCAGAGAAGGTTGGTGTCTTCTTCTAAACTAAGTGCAAATGTGTTGGTCTAACCCAGCACATTAAAATCTTGATGCTAACCTACTGTAACATATCACAAGGGAAAAGGGTAGAAAGAGAAATGAAATGTGAAAGAAAGTGATGCATCGAATTTAGAGTTTGTTCCTTCCTACTTCAGAACAACATATTATGTGAAAGAAACAACTAAAACACCCACTCAGATACGAAGTTAAATGAATTTTAATAAAAAATGTAAGAGGTAATGGTGATAATATAATTTTATTGACATAAAGCTTGAAGTAACCTTTACAATGGCAAAATGCAAGAGTTGCAGGTTTGCAAAAGAAAAATCCCAGAGGGGCCAAAGTAGGAATGCATAATAATGATACAATATTTTCCTTTATGGTTTAAGCACCTAAACCAACTAGGGTTATAGAAAGATGAATGTTGATTAGGTCAAAAGATCTAAATTACACCCATTATAAAGAAACTGCCAAGCCATAAGGGATCTAACATCTCGAATGAGCCCCAACTAATGAATATCATGAATGCAGGGATGGAGCTCTTGTGAAATCCGTAGCAAAATATCATACCAACATACCCTGGCAAGAGAGATGTGGCCTTTGCAACACATTAGAGATTAATGTCTTCATCCAATTCTGAAAAGCAACATTGAAAAGGCATAAAAAATCGGGCCATAGTTGATCAAATTTGATATGGTACTTTAAAATTTCGCTAAGACATTACTTCTACAAATATTCCATGAACTGGAGAAAATAGTTGTTGAAGTTTGAATACTGGTCGTTGGATTGGAGATGGATGACCAAGATCAAATTCCCAAATAAACTTTAAAGTGTGATTGTTGATCACAGGAGAATCAAGATCAATGGCTATTGCATAGCCTTAATACATCACTAATCTCCTCAAAAGTATAAGGCAACAATTCACGATACATAGGATGCATGTGATGCAATGAAAATATGCCACCTATTGCTTGGGGCATGTGTCACACAATCACTTCGTCGTGCAAAGAACCTGAACCCACCATATCACTGTCATTGCACATCGTGCAAAGCACCTAGGCGGCATGTTTCCAAACCACAATGTGAAGAACCCTCACAATGTTCGTTCTATGCTTTCCTCTTAAATCTAAACCATTGATGTTCGCATCACGGTAAACAAGACCATCGTTGAAAGTACTAGGGTGACATCAATCACAATAATGAGGTGAATGATGTGCATGATGACCATTAAATTTTCTTACACTAAATCTGAGCCATTGAAACCATACAAATCAAAACAAAACCTTGGGCCCACTAAGACACGTCTCGCCTCAACATTTACCATTCGTTGTTATCACCAATCTATTAGGATGTCGAAGGGACCATCATCAACGTCCTGTCGATATCCATCATTCCCTCCGATGAAGAGATCATGCCTTCATCACTCATCGCACAAAGGATTTTATTACTTTGAATGATAACTGTGATGCATTAGAGGCTAGTGATGATCGTCTAATCTACATATTTAAATCTGGGCCCTTAGTCGCTTGACCATCCCTTATTATGCAAAGGACTTCAACCCTTGAGAGTGAAAATGCAATGCACTAATCCATTGTGATAGCCGTTAGATCTTCATTCTTCATCGCTCATCATTGATCCTCAACCATCACAAATTGTGAGAAGCTTAATACTTACAAATGTGAAATGATGGTGTGATATCCATCTAATCTATATCACCTAATCTATGACATTGTATCTCTCATCACAAGCACAATAAACATCATATTTAAGGTTTTGGCTAGGAGAATGCAAAAAACAATGCAAAGGGTAGTAGTTGATAGGTTGTCGTTAGGACCTATTACTTTAGAATAATTGAATGTCAATTGTCGACCGGGTAGTGTCCAAGGCAGTTTGCAAAAGGAGATTATTCAAACAACTCATTTTATATTTTCAATTTTTCTTTTAAACTACAAAAGTTGAAATTAAACCAAAGCCATTACTACTAAACTAGAAAGCATAGAAACAAGTAAACTACGGAAGCAAAAAAGCAAGGAAACAAACAATTAAGCATCTTTTAAATAGTAAAGAAATATTATCAACTACAGAAGAAAGACTTATACCAATTAAAGACAATGGTGCTCCAGAACAACTTAACTAAACTCTTCAACAATTTGTTGTTTTCTACTGAGCAACAATTTATCTTAAACAAAGGAAATAACTTAATCAACAAAATACTTATCTATCTAGGTTAACTCCCCTCGAGTGGCCAGCTCACGGGCTACTTCTTCGTCTTTAACTCACATAAACTAAAAATTTTCAAATCCTCTTACGACATACAATATCCATCATTGCATTTAACAGTTACCAATAAACAGAAACTAGGTAACTCATTGCACCAGTGATTTGTAAATCCATGTAAACAACATAACGATATTTTTTCTCTAACTGTTTTATTACTTATGAGATTGCAGTTTTATAGATAACTTCCCAACTAGATCCTAAATTTACGATGGCATGGATAGCCATTGAAAAAGTCTTCCTTAACTTAAAACCGACTTGATGTCTTTAAAGCTTCTTAAAACATGCAGAAGGCTCGAGAAGAGCCATAAAGTTTTAAACAACCAAATTAAAAGAACTAAAATTGAATCTTCGACGCATCATCTAGGCTTCAAGGAGTGGGTTCGCAACATTACTTTGAGGCATGTGCTGGCTAAATTTTGCAACAACCGCATGATGACCTATTAATCCCTAAAACAACACTCAAATCAACCCATTAAACCTGCTTTGGACAATTTCCTCAATTGATTAAAAGAAAGAAAGAAAGCATATTTTTTCTAAAAATAAGTAATTACTTCTTCTAAAGTTTAATAAATTGGCACAGGCTTAGGATTGAATTAGCAAGAATGAGCTTTCCAGATTTTATAATGATGAGGTTATTTTCACCTCATCATTTCCTCCCCTACCTAATTTATGGCAGGTCCTCCTGCTCCATAGTTAAATCCTTGAGTTTTATTCCATTCTTCATAAAGAGTACTGAGATCATGAGTTTCCTTGGTTGATGCATCAAAAGTTTCAGGGTTATGAATAAACCCTCTATGGAACATCACATTTTCTCTCCACTCTTTAAAGAGTCTATCACTCTGATTTGTGGAAATATTAAAAGCTGGAGGTGGATTCAGTAGCAAGGGGGGCCTGTATCTCATTCCTATCCACTTTGTTCTGAGTGTTTTCATGATTTTAATTAGAGCATCAACCCTTCTGAATGACCATTTGATGTTTAAAGGAGAAATAGCTTCTCTTTTCTTTAAATAAGTTGGAAGAGGGGTGAACCTGTCCTCAAAGGCATGCCATGCTTTTCCAATTAATTTCTATCCATTTGCTATGAAATTGTCATAACATATCTTAAGGCTATTTTCGTACCTTTCCCTCATCTTTTCATTAACCAAAAGAGACAGAAATGAAGCTTTGAACCCCCCAGGCCTTGAATTTGGTGATCTGATCTGGAGACCCACTATTTTCTCTACTTGTACAAATTATTTTGTTCTCTCTTGCCAATGGATTTGATTCCTCATAGTTGAAAGAAATGCCCGTAATTCTACCTCTCCCACAAACAGATTTTTTTTTTTTGGTATGATTCTCTAATAATAAATCATGTAAAAAGAATTCACAAATTAAATCCTGATCTTCAGGAGTTGATTCTACAAATATCTTTACAAACTCTTTGTCATTAGGGTCATAAGGTTGATCGTTATAGATCCTGAACAGTTTCCATCACAGCGATTGTTCAAAAAAAAAATTTGAGTACATTCTCGATGGCCTTCTACAATTTAGCAAACAATCCATAAGTTGACAAGCATCTTGCTTCCCTCAGTAGGCTTTGTGAAATGACTCCTTTAGAAGCACCAGTTCTTTCTTGAGCCTATGGTTTTCAGTTTGTACATTTATGAGGAAGTAACAATGTTCCATCCATTTTGTTAGTAGAGGTGGAATGCTGACCTGGAACCAATTAGTTACAACTAGCTCTGTTTTAATTGCTTTGGACTCAGTTTGGGGTTTCAGAGTACACTCCTTCAGATCCTCTTCTAGTTCAACTATTCTACTAATAGAAGTGTTTAATTCCTCAGTCTTTATTTTCTTGTCTTCCTCAAAAGCTGAAAGCATGAGCATACAATTCTGTTTTATTTTTCCTATTTCCACATCTTTTTGTCCAATATTCTCACTATAGGATTTATGCTTTTCACACTGTTCTTGTACCTGTTCCTACAACTTATAGATATTTGAATCTTTGTCCTGCAATTGTAGCTTCAAATCTTTTATTTCCTGATCCTTTTTACTTATTATAATAGTTTGTACAACTAACTCCTCTTTTTGCAATTCTATAAACTCATTATTTTCAGACAATTGCCTCTATAAATCAGCAATTTCTAGTTTATATTTTTCTAATTTAGTACTAGCACAACGGGTTTCAATTGTTTCAATAATTCTATCCACACTAGGTGACAAATTTTTTGGCACACTGCAATCCCCTACAGGTTCTCTGTCCTAAGTTCCATCATTGAAAATTTTCTCTACATGTGGAGAGTGAAAAGGAAATACTTCACCTGAATTATCTCCATTTAAGGGTGTTTCATCTCCACTGGCTTGTTCTAAAATTTCTATGGGTTCTTGTAGCCGCTTAGGCTTCTTCTTTCCTGAGCTTCCCTCCTCACTCTATATTGGGGTTCCAGAGAATTCAGAAGCCAACCATTTACTTCTTCTAAGTGGAGGTGATTCCTGTAAAATGATAGGTGTTGGGTTTTTCCTTACTCTCTTCTTCCTTGGTTTGCTCATGTCAGAATAAACAACATGAATTTGTTCTTGCATGTCAAGGGTTTGGAATTTATCACCACAAAGGTCTGGGAAATCCACACCAGGAGTAGTGGGATTAAGAGCTTCTAGAGCTTGAGAGCCCTTGGGGGAGGTTGCTCTGGATGATGGAATAGCCTTTTGGGATTATTCCCCCAATTCTATGGTTCTTGATATTGTAGGCTTCTCCATTTGCTCTATAAATTTCTCCCATTTCCCCTCGGATTTCTTATGGAAATGATACTTGTAGATGAGTTGAATTAACCCGTGGTGTTTCAAGGGACCAGACCCTATTTTATACCTTTCCATGGAAGTATTTAAGGAATCAAATAAGAATTCCGGCATATTAACCCTAAGGGCTGGGTCCTCCTTTCCGTGACGTAGATGAGTCAACATATGAAAGGAATACCCTACAACTGTGGTGAGCTGACCTTCACAAGTAAAGTACTTAATTATCCATGCAACAGCGGTACCCCAGGGTTCTAATATGGAGGTTCTTTGGAACCCCTTGTTTTGCCCCCTGGTACTCACTACCACCATTGGATATGGGTCTCCTCTAAAAAATAATTCAGCTAATTTCTGGTACGTTGCTTGAGAGGTTTCTTTGATATTTATGCCTTTATGCTCTAATCTAGATAAGTGAGAAATAATCTTAGAGCTTACCTTGAAACACTTCCCCTGAAGTACTGCTTTGCCATTGGTGTAGTTCTCCGCAAAGGATCTTACCAGCTTTTCATTATGGCTTTCAAATTTCCTGATGAAGTCTAGCCACCCTACTTCCTCGAACAATCTGGAGATGCTACTCAACCCCAGTAATTTTTCCACTAAATCTGGCTCCGCCTTTCTTTTTCCACCCCCCATTTTCTGATTTCATACACTGCAAGAAATTCAGTTCCAGCACAAAGCTCCCACGCAGGTTCTTTTTGAAAATATTGTTTCTGGAATTACTTATTTGTTTTATTTGCAGCGTATGCTTCAATGATTTCTAATTTGCATGGAGGTTTGTGAGAGGCTTTCCGTACAAGTGATTGATCATCGGGTGGCATGAATTACTAATTCGAAAGTGAGGTTTGTGCCAATTTATTATTCTTTATTTTAAAATAACTACCAATTTAAAGCAAAAATTAATACTTACTCTCGTTCCATGATCGCTCAAAGATCTTAATCCTTGCAGATTGATAGGATGATGTGAAGGCATTGGTTGAAATGACAGTGGAGTTATTATGATATGGTGCAAAATTCTATGGGTGACGAAGCTGTCAATGAGGAGTACGAAGTTCGGTGGATTACCTATAATTAGAGCAAAAATAGAAAGACAGATGTATCAGATATTTGGCAGAAGAATCACGAAAATTTGAAAATTTTGAAAAAGGTGGCAGAGGATAACTGAACAAGTTCATAAGCACATATTTTGGTCAACGTGCTTGAACAAGTGAATAAGTTCTGAAGCATCGGTGTATGGTGCGACCAAAACAAGAATGAAATGGAGGGTTCCAGAGCATCACTGAAAGATGCAGTCGGAGCAACAATGGAGTGGAAAGGTTCCAGAGCATCGCTGAAAGATGAAGTTGGAGCAGCAACAGAGTGGAAAGGTTTTGGAGCATCACTGAAAGATGCAGCCAGAGCAACAATGGAGTGGAAAGGTTTCAAAGCATTGTTGAAAGATGCAGTCGGAGCAACAACGGAGTGGAAAGGTTCTGGAGCATCGCTAAAAGATGCAGCCGGAGTAGCAACGGTATGGATGGTTGGATGACATGGCAAAGAATCTTCATGACTTTGAACCTTGTGCAGAATGCCTTTTTATCTTGATAAGCTCAATTCAAGTTTTAGAGCATCGGACTTTTGAAAATGTCAAGTTCCAAAGCATTGGTCCCATAACGTTTCAGATCATCTTCGGAGGGTGCTCCAGAAGTTACTCTTTGCTTGCTAAGAAGTCCTACAAAGATATAAATACAAATTTAGCTAAGTCCAAAAACACTGGAAGATAAAATGAGGGAAAATATAATAGCATACATGTCTTATATATCTATTTATATTTTATTATTATATATATATATATATATTTTTAGCAGCCTAATATTTTATTGAATAGAATCTGCCATGGCAGAGTCAACACATTTGACCTCACCTTGCATTTCAACCATCCTTGTGAAGTCTTCCCTGTTGATTGGCTTATGGTAAACGCATAAGCGATGACCATTAACCAATAGAGTCCGCGTTTTTCCATCGATTGGCTTTAACCGAATCATTCCGTTCGAAAATACTTCTTCAACTTCATAAGGTCCCAACCAGTGAGTTCTGAGCTTGCCCTTATGGTCTTTGTATTTAGAATCAAATAACAAGGCCTAGTCCCCATTGTGAAACTCCTTTTCCTTAATATGTTTATGTGCCAAACCTTTCGTTGATGCTGAATTAGTTTAGTTTGATGAATGGCTTCTAAACGAAGTTCATCTAATTCGCTCAGTTGCAGAACTATCTCAACTTGGGCTCTTTTTAAATCTAGACCTAATTCCATTGTTGTTTGTAGAGTTTTTAACTCTAAATCAATGGGAAGAAGAGGCTTCTTCCCAAAAACTAGCTCATAAGGACTGAATCCAATCGTAGATTTCCAAGTAGTATTCTATGCCCATACAGTTTCAAGGAGCTTCCTGGCCTAGTCTTTTCTCCTGAGAGAGATTGTTTTTGTCAGAATATTTTCTAGATCTCTATTAGTCACTTCGACTTGGCCATTTGCTTGAGGGTGGTCAGGAGATGAATTTCTATGGCTTACTTGAAAATGATTAGTAAATGCCAGAAGCACTCAAGACATGAATTGGGGTCCTTGATCAGTTACAATAGTTCTAGGGGCTTCAAATTTAAGGAAGATTTTATTATAAAGGAAGTATGCGACCTGTTCTTCCCTATCTATTCTCAAGGCTTGAACTTTTGCCCACTTTGTCAGGTAGTCGGTGTAGACTAGTATATACTCTTTCCCTTGAGAGGAAGGATCTATGGGTCCAATGAAATCTAAACCCCATTTTTCAAATGGTTCGAGGACTAGTTGAGGTTGCGATGGCATCTCTGAGGAATCAGTTGGTCTTCCTATCCTCTGACATTCATCACAATGATGCACATATTTCTTAATGTCTTTGTGCATTGAGGGCCAATAGTATTCGACACCTAGGACTTTATGGGAAGTGCTTTTTGCAGAGTAATGTCCTCCCGACGGGTCATCATGACAGGCCCTCAAAATATTGTATGTTTCATCACCTCTCACACATCTCCTCAAAATCATGTCAGGCCTGCAACGAAATAACATTTCATGAATCCACTTGAATGGAGCACTCTCCCTGATTAGTCGCTTCTTTTGCTTAGATGTGAATCCAGGAGGTATATGAGATGCAGCTAAGTAATTAGCAATATCTGCAAACCAAGGTGATTTTACAGAAACTGCAAACAGATTTTCATTTGGAAAATTATCCTCAACAGGGGTAATATCATCTTTCTCAAGTTTGATTCATGATAGAAAATCGGCTACGACATTATATTTTCTTGGTTTATCAAGAATCGTGGCAATAAACTCTTGAAGAAGCAATAGGCATCTCATAATTCGACCATTTACCATAGGTTTGTTCATTAAGTACTTCACAGCTGAGTGATCCATGTAAATTGTGACCTTATACCCTGTAATATAATGAAAAAATTTCTTGATAGCATGAATAAAAGCCAGGAATTCTTTTTTTGTTGTTGTATAACTCTTTTCTGCCGCAGTAAGAGTTTTGCTGATAAAATATATAGCATACTTCCCTCCGTTCTCATCTTCTTGTCCTAGAATTGCTCCAATAGCCTCATCAGAAGCATCTACATAGATATGAAAGGGTATACTCCAGTTTGGCGCTCTCAGAACAGGAGCAGAGACAAGTTTTTCTTTGATCGCTTCAAATGATTGCTAACACTCAGATGTCCAAATGAACTCTACTTCCTTCTGTAGAGGAGAGAACATAGGAGCCACAATTTTACTAAAGCCTTCTATGAATCTTCTATAATAACTGGCATGTCCAAGAAAACTTCTTACGTTTGTCCAAGTTTGAGGAGTTGTCAATTGTTGAATGACTTCTATTTTCTTAGGGTCTACCTTTATTCCTTCTGAGGAAATATGATGTCCTAAGACTATTCCTTGCTCCACCATTATTAAACATTTCTCATGGCTAAGGGATAGTCTATTTTCCTCACAAACTTGCATAACTCTATCTAGGTTCTGAAGAGCTTCATCATAGTTTGATCCATAGACTGTAAAATTGTCCATATAAACCTCTACACAGTCATTAACGAGAGCAAAAAATATAGCAAGAACATCTCTCTAGAAGGTTGTTGGAGCGTTGCATAGTACAAAAGGAATCACTCTATATGCAAACATGCCCCAAGGATAGGTAAATGTGGTTTTGTCTTTGTCTTTTGGAGCAACCTGTATCTGATTATAACCGCTAAATCCATCTAGGAAGGAGAAGTACTTCCTCTCAGCCAAGTTGTCCAAGACCTAATCCACGAATGGTAAGGGAAAATAGTCTCTATAGGTGGCTTTATTAAGTTCTCAATAGTCTACATAGATTCTCCACTTCCCATTTTTCTTTGGGACTACCACCATAGGTGATACCCATTTACTATCAGAGATTGGGTAAATAAATCCAGCACGAAGGAGTTTCTCAATCTCAATTTTGACCAAATCCTTTAATGCAGGATTGAGTCTCCTTTGCGACTGGCGAACAACCTTTATATTGATATCAGTATAAATATGATGAGTACAAACACTTGGGTGTATTCCCCTCATGTCCATATAATCCCTAGCAAAAACTTTGGATCTTTGTACCAACATATTAAACAACTTATCCTCTTGAGTTTTTGTCAACCAACTATTGATATTCGAGGTTTTTCCTGGTAGTAGCATTATTGATTTTGTTCTAGGATGAATCACGGTTACCATATACATAGGTTGTAATAACATATTAAGAGGACAACTATGAGGTACTATATGGTGAAACCTTGTGATATCCTCATAGAAATGACATGTTATGGGAATCATATTTGCTAAGGGACACGACATTCCCATTGTAGTGTAATTGTGCTTTATTCCACTTATATCAATTGGCTATCCAAAATTCTCGGAGCATCCACCGTTTCCTCCTCACTCTGGGTTATAGCAAGGCGTGCTATCTCGTTTACTAACTCTTCTTCCAGTTCTTCCCCATGTTGTTTGATTACCACCATGGCTAGGGAGGCTAAACTGTCTGAACCATTAGATTCCTCAGGTTCATCAACCCAGACTTTTTCATGCTTAGTAGGCTTAGTAGGGGGATATAAGAACAAGCGTTTTCTATCTTGGCCATGCAAAATGGTCATTCCTCCTTCCCTACAATCAATCTTAGTAGCAACCGTAGCTAGCTAAGGTCTTCCAAGGATTATAGGATAACTATCCTTAGGTGTTAGTGATTGAATCACCTGAAAGTCGACTGGATAATCCCATCCATCAACTTTGACAAGGACGTTCTTAATGACACCCTTCGGGATGGCTATAGATTGATTTGCATTTGTAAGACTGTGGTTGTAGGAGTAAATCAATTAACCCTAATTTTTCCATCACATCCACTGTCATCACATTAATAGCTGCTCCTAGATCCACTAATGCATTTGGTATTGTTACCTCATTGACCATAACAGTTATAAGAGGACTTCCAAGATCATCGTATTTCAGAGCAATAGTCTTTCTAGACAAAAAATCAGCTAAATAACCATCTATGTGAATGGTATTTATTGTTTTTGGCTTCCTCCCTGGTGTTTTTATACACAACCATTTTATTAACTGGTTTAATTCAAGGATTTATTTTATTGTTTGCAACAAAGGAACTTCAATTTGCAATTGTTTAATCTCCTGAATTAACACAGTTTCTGTAGCCAAAGATACTTCTAGAGTATTTTTTAGAGTTATGGACTTTAATTGTTCTGAATATGGTGGCATCCTTTTCTTTCTTGGAACGGGATCCTCCTTCTGTTGACTTAAGAGTGGATCCTCCTCCCCCTGAGACAAGTAAGCAGCCCCTGCCGTTGAAAAAGGCTCGTTGTCTTGAGGAGTAATATCTTGCTTAGACAAGGTGTCTTCTATTGGACTGGTAGGCTCATTTTCTTCCTCTATTTCTTCAATGGTTGGTGGTTGAAGAGTTCGACTAGAACGCAACTGCACATTTCTGAATTGTATTGCATTAAGCCCAATAACATTTTCATGTTTTGTAGAATAAACTAGTGAATTTTGGCGATTATTTTTAGGATTGGGAAGCGGTTGCACTGGAAGCTGAGGTTGATTGATTTGCTCTTGTTGAGGAGGATTCTGAGGTGGGGGTAACAATTTTTGCTGTTGATTCCTCCTTGGCTCAGTATAGAACTGATTTTGTGCTTGATTCCATTGGGGTACCACATGTTGCTGGTACCACTGTTGTTGGGGTTGATTTGGCCATTGTTGATTGCCCCATGTGTGGTTTGTCCAATCAGGTGATCCCCAAGAGGGAGTTCCCAATTAGGTGGAGGTGGAGGTGATTGGTTCCAAGATGGCATCCATTGATTATGAGCCCAGTTATTTTGTGGTCTCCATGCAGGATTAGGATTCTGACCATAAGGAAAAGTACATCCTTGACGTTGGTTTAAAGCATGTATTTCTTCTTGAACCTTAATGGTTTTTTTATTAGTATTCTTAATATCTGATAAAAGCTCGCACTAGTTTGTAGGATGATTTTGCTCACACAGTTGACAAACATTGACTTTATCCAAAGGACACTCTCGCAACAGATGTTTATTCTGACACCTTGGACAATAAATTGACAAGGTCTCAGGGTTGTGGGTTTTAGCTTGTATACCATCTAAGGTGGTATTCAGCTATACGAGAATATCCATTTTTAGATTTTCTATTTCTTCACAGAGCTTACCTATCTCATTCGACCCTTTAAAAATATTAGTTTTACGGATTCCTCCCCTGGTACGGGAGAAATTTCAGCAAAGCTCACATATGTCCTCAAGAGTTAATTGAGAGACGTCACCTTTTCCCATTAAATCAAGGTTTCATCGAGCATCATCATCAAGACCTTTAAGAAATATTATTTTGAGTATCTCCACACTAATGGTTGTTTCTCCACACCTCTTCGAGAGGAAGAGGAACCTATCGAGATAGTCCTCTAAAATTTTGTCCTCATTTTGCCTTAGCTTAAACAACTACTCCTTGCGATCACTCACCCTACAGTAACTCTAGTATTTGTGCAAGAAAATAGTCTCCATCTCTTCCCAGGATGCTATACTACTTGAACCCAGTCCCATGAACAAGCACATTGCTGAGTCCTCCAAAGTTGACGGAAAAAGCTTCAACTTTTGATTGTCGTTCTTATAATCATAAGTCTAACATAGGACTTTAAATTCAAAGATAAATTGGTCAAGGTCTTCCGAAGGCAAGCCACAAAAGGTTGGAAGGAAAGCCAGAGAGATGTTCTTCATGGCAGTATCATCGTCAACATCCAATGTGATAGGATAGGTAAACGTTCTAGGAGGCTGAGGTTCATTGTGATTAGGGTTAGCTCTACGATCTCCCATGGTGTTTAGAAGAGTGTGTTCCTCAAAAACAACTTACTCGATATCTGGTTGTTCGACTAGTTGCTCAACAGGTAACTAATGGAAAGCCTCAGGTGGAGTAGGCTCAAATAATTTTTTGAAAGTGTGGTCATCTGAGCCTTGGGCTTCCCTATGTATGATAGGTAAGTATTTTGGGGGGGGGGGGTTTGGTATAAAACATCTGTGGGGGCCTCTTTTCCTGACCATGCAGAAAAGAAAGCCAACTAAAATATTTTTGGCATAAAACTGTGTTATTCAAACCGTCTCCTAATAATACTTTTAAACAAAAAGACTTTCAAAGGCTTTTAAGAAGTATCCCCGGCAACGAAACCAAAAATGATGAGTGTCGTTGTAATCCTCATCATTTACCTATAAATATCAATCCAAGGTGATGTCCATGGCTATATGCAATAGGGAGAATAAATCATTTGCATGACATGTTTTTTACTACAAACAAAATTGAAAGGCAATGCATGAAAGAAATTGCTAAAATCAAATCTAATCTAAGAACTTGTAAATGAAATGCTTAAATCAAATCTATCCTAAGAAACTTGTAAAAGGAAATATTGAAAATGTAAAAAGAACTAGAAATGAAATGGCTACTAAGAAATGAAACTACAAACAAAGATATTGTTGCTAAAATATTGAACTATATTATTTTATGAACTCTTTCCCCATTTGACTTTTTGATTACAATGAATTTATAGAATTCTTGCCTTCAACTGATTTGAAAGATAAGCTTTATGATTATGCAACCACTTGCTAGAAGATAGGAACATGTGTTAAGAGAAAAAGATAGATCTTTCTTCATCTTGTTGAGTCAATCTTCTTTGGTCGTCCAAAACAAATATGCCTATTTTGCAGCCCTTAAACAAGCTCCAAAAAGACATTTGACAGCTGAAAAAGTCATGTCTTCCCATTGTGTATCATTAAAGTTCATAAAACAACTCCTAGATGCTTGCAAAATGGTTCAAACTACCCAAAATTGTCTCCTAGATATTCTCCATTTTTTTGCACAATCCAACAACTTGCCATAATTCTTGGAACTACCTCCTAGATGCTCTCAACTTTTGTCCAAGTCATCCTAATCCATTTTAATGCTCACAATTTCTGCTTTTACAAATTTTGGAAAGGTTCCGGAGCAACCCACAAATTCCGAAGCAACTTCAAGTGCTGACTCACAGGTTCCGGAGCACCTCCCCACAAGTTCCGGAGCACCTCCCCTCAAATTTCAAAGCAACATGCTCTGGTAAAGTTTTCTCTCAAACCACAAAATGGGTATTCATGAAATTTAATGGGTTTTTTTGACATATTGTCATTGAATTTAAAACCAAAAATCTCCAGAACCCAGATCATAATTTCCAAGATATGATGAAATAATTGACTGCTACAACTAAAAATATCTTATTTTCATCATCATGTTAAGTCTTGGTAACTTCAGCAACTCCCTAATGACACCTGTCCCCGACAACGACACCAAAAAGTGATAGGCTATCGTTAGGACCTATTACTTTAGAATAATTGAATGTCAATTGTTGATCGGGCAGTGTCCAAGGCAGTTTGCAAAAGGAGATTATTCAAACAACTCATTTTATATTTTCAATTTTTCTTTTAAACTACAGAAGTTGAAATTAAACCAAAGCCATTACTACTTAACTTCGAAAATGATCTTACTCTAAGAAAATCAAGGAAAGCTAAATTAAAAGAACAAAACATAAGACAACTAATCTAGAAAACATTACTACTAAACTAGAAAGCATAGAAACAAGTAAACTAAATAACTGGTAAACTACAGAAGCAGAAAAGCAAGGAAACAAACAATTAAGCATCTTTTAAATAGTAAAGAAATATTATCAACTACAGAAGAAAGACTTATACCAATTAAAGACAATGGTGCTCCAGAACAACTTAACTAAACTCTTCAACAATTTGTTGTTTTCTACTGAGCAACAATTTATCTTAAACAAAGGAAATAACTTAATCAACAAAATACTTATCTATCTAGGTTAACTCCCTTCGAGTGGCCAGCTCGCAGGCTACTTCTTCGTCTTTAACTCACATAAACTACAGATGTTCAAATCCTCTTACGACATACAATATCCATCATTGCATTTAACAGTTACCAATAAACAGAAACTAGGTAACTCATTGCACCAGTGATTTGTAAATCCATGTAAACAACATAACGATATTTTTTCTCTAACTGTTTTATTACTTATGAGATTGCAGTTTTATAGATAACTTCCCAACTAGATCCTAAATTTACGATGGCATGGATAGCCATTGAAAAAGTCTTCCTTAACTTAAAACCGACTTGATGTCTTTAAAGCTTCTTAAAACATGCAGAAGGCTTGAGAAGAGCCATAAAGTTTTAAACAACCGAATTAAAAGAACTAAAACTGAATCTTCGGCGCATCATCCAGGCTTCAAGGAGTGGGTTCACAACATTACTTTGAACTTTTGCAACAGCTGCATGATGACCTATTAATCCCTACAACAACACTCAAATCAACCCATTAAACCTGCTTTGGACAATTTCCTCAATTGATTAAAAGAAAGAAAGAAAGCATAATTTTTCTAAAAATAAGTAATTACTTCTTCTAAAGTTTAATAAATTGGCACAGGCTTAGGATTGAATTATCAAGAATGAGCTTTCCAGATTTTATAATGATGACATTTTTTTCACCTCATCAGTAGTGATGAACACTCCACCAATCAAACTAGTAGCATAAGGAAAGAGGTTTGGTCATCAAATGATTTTTAAAGACATAAGTTATAACTTATGTGACCTACGATAGTTGATTACCAGTCAACATAAAAATATAAACTTTGCTCATTCACCATGACTGCAAACCTTAGGGTTTAACTATAAACCCTAATAAGACTGGGAGAATAAATAAAGCATTCTTGAGCATATTTGACCCCTTTTGGTCATGTGGACCATACTAATTGACTCGTCTCAAAAAACCCATGTAAGAACTACAATCAAACTCCTCTACAAACCTTTGGAAGTGACTTATGCAATTATAGCAATATTACATGACAACATTACAACTTTTTTAGAAACTTTGCAGTAAATGCAAAACATGGATTTAAACAGGATGCACACATAGGATTCCTTTGATCAAATATAAATGATGGGCATCCAAGGGTGGCATAAAATATGTCAACACCTAAATCTCAAATCATACATCCAAAAGCATAAGATCAAGCATGTACTTACAAATGGTGTATTAGCATTGAATTTATGTACCTTAAATTTAATAAGACAATTTGGGATATTCTGATGGAGCTATAGACCCCACAAATAATATAACAACTGAGGCATATGATGATGTTGAAAAAGATTATGAAGGAAGAATAAATCTCCCCATCCAAGTTGGTCATGCCTAATGGAAACAACATGCCAAATCTTAGACCTTGACCTCCCTATAATATACTCCTAGGCCGCCCATGGATTCATGGCACGCAAGTCATTGCATCTTCTTTTCACCAATACATCAAATTACCATATCAAGGTAAGGAAATAATTGTCCTTGTTGACCCTCACCCCTTTCAATATTGTAAAATGTTGGAAGCAACCTATCATCACTCACATCATTATCTGATAAACAATGTCACTCTTCTATCATCATCTTATATTTATCCCTCATCACTTCAAGCTTTCACCTCCTCTAATCCAACCATACCCAAGGTCAAGGCTAAGATTATAGGCAAAGGCTGTGGAGAATATGAAATTTAGGATTCCCTTTGCATTGGTTAACTCCCACAATCTCCAAAATCTTATGGTCAACCAAAGATAAAAGTCACAAACTATTGAAGAAACCTTTAAGGCAAAATAAACTACCTTCAAAAAATGAGGCCTTTTAGAAAAATAAAATATTGAGAGTGACATTAATTAATGGATTTATAAAGAAGAAGAGGCACCTCCAACCGTAGCGAAAATTTCTCTCAAGGTCTACAAATCTGCCAGAACATGGGATACAAAGGAAAAGGTATTGGAAAGGATTAAAAAGGCATATTGGAATTGATTAATCCGATAAAATTAGCTAAAAATAAAGGGCTTGGATATAATCCACCTGAAGTAGTACCTAAAAATCCTAAGTCTACTATGTACAAAGCAATAAAATCTTCTTCTATTATCCATAACAATGAGGAGAATACATACAAAGACTCCTTCAAAAACATTGCCTCCTTATTCTATGACACCCATATATGCACCATCACCTCCTCCAACGCCATTGACCTTCAGCTCATTTATCTTGAACTAATCAATTGGGACCAACAAGGACCTCCTGTTACAGATACCTTTGAAAATAACAGGGCAATTCTAGAATTATTAGGTGTTTATGAATATATACCATTGGGAGATCACAAAGTAGGATTCAAAATCAAGCTGAATAATGAGGCCTACTTTGGAGAACAATCCAACTCCCTTAGTTTCAAAAGTAAAATAATTAAAGATTCACTGTCCCCTAGTGAAAACCTCCATGAGGCACTTTCAAACAATAAAAAAGTAAAAATAAAGGATGTATCTTCTAGTGAAAACCTTAATGGGGTGCTAGAGTATGAGAAAGTTGACTTACCTTCATTAGTAGTAGTACATTATCGAGAAAAGTATCTAGTACTAATACAAGAAGTTCAAGCAATTAACTTGGGTACCGAAGGAGATCCTAAAATCACTTTCCTCACAAGTGAAGATTTTTTTTTTTTACATAATTTCTCAAAATAAATTTCAATTTTTTTGCATGGTCTTATACTGACATTGCAAGACTAGATTTTACTCTAGTTGTACATCACCTAGTGGTTTACCAATATGCACAACTAGTCAAGAAAAAACTCAAAAAATGTATTCGTAAATAGCATTATTGGTAAAAGAAGAGTTGGAGAAATTTTTGGAAGCATGATTCATTCATCTAATGGACTACCTTGAGTGGGTATCCAACATTGTACCTATCATCAAGCCCATTGGGGGCATCAAAGTTTGCATAGACTTCAGGAACCTTAATAAAGCATGTCCAAAACATGATTTCCCATTCCAAATATTTACATAAAATTTGATCTCATAGCAAGACATTAAATTTTATCTCTGATGGATGAATTTTAAGGATATAACTAAATTAAGATAACTATAAAAGATCAACATAAAACTGATTTATCACTCCATAGGGTACCTTTTTCTACCAAGTGATGTTGTTTGTTCTAAATAATGTAAGAGTTGTATATCAAAGGGAAATGACGGTAATAATTCATGACTTTCTATATGAAATCATAGAAGATTATGTGGATAATATTTTGGGAAAATCAAAGTTAAGAGAAAAAAACATTCAAGTGCTAGAGATAATTTTTAATCGACTCAACCAATACCAAGTGTGATTAAATCCTAAAAAATATGTTTTCGGTGTCACTTTTGGTAAGATATTGGGATACATTGTATCTTGTAGAGGTATTGAAGTGGACCCTGCAAAGGTTATATCCATAATTGATATGCCACCCGAAGCACTCTAAAGTAGCTTTATAGTCTTCAAGATAAGCTACAATCCGTCAAATGGTCATAGAACAATTAGCAGAAAAATTTCATCCCTTCTCTCATATCCTACACAAAAATGTTACATTCAATTGGGACAAGAATATCACCAAGCCTTCTAGCAGCTTAAGGATTACTTAGCATCACCTATAGTATTTATGACTCCAATTCCAAATAGACCATTGATCCTATATATTTTAGCTACATCAACAACATTAAGATCTCTCTTGGCCCAACATGATGACTCTAGGAAAGAAAGAGTGATCTATTACATTATCCAAACATTTGCAGGCTATAAGCTTAATTATACCCCCATTGAGTGAGCGTGTCTAGCAGTTGATTTTTCTTCACAAAATATTTGACAATACATGATTAATCGTAAAGTTAAGCTTATCTCTAAGGTCAATCCATTGAAGTATCTATTATCCAAAGAAACACTCACATATGACTAAATGGGTCATGGTACTTAGTGAATTTGACATAGAATATGTAGAAAAAAACACAATAAAGGGACAAGTTATGGTAGATCAATTAGTTGAAGCACCATTATATGATGATAATCCTCTCATATTAGAATTTCTAGAGAATCCCTTCCAATTCATGAAAATTATACTTTGATGGATCATATATACAACATGGTTCAGGAGCAAGAGTCTTATTTATCACACCTCAAGGTGATTGCATCCTAAAATCATTTGGTTAGCATTATCATGCACCAAAAATATATCCAAATATGAAGCACTTATCATAAGACTAAAAATGGCTATCTAATGGAAAATTAAAGAATTACAAGTCTATGGTGATTTACAACTAGTGGTTAGACAAATCAATGATGACTACCAAATAAAGGACGATAAATTGCTCATGTATAAAAGAATGGTTGATAGTTTCAAATAGTATTTCATTATTATCACCTTTGAAAAATACCTAGAGTAAACAACAAAGCTATATATTCTATGGCAACTATTAGATCTCTCCTAGACATACAACAAAATAGTCATAAATGTGAGTTTCTTGTGGAGTAATTATTAGTGCTTTCCTTTGATGCCATTAATTTTGACTTTGTGTGTGAAATTATTGGTCCTAATTCCCCTTGGTACAATGAAATTTACACTTATCTACAAAAGGGTACCCCCCACCAAATCTTACCAATGCCTAATGTAAAACCTTCATTTACCAATCATCCTCCTTCACAATCCTTGGTGATACATTATGTTGAAGAGGCTTTGATGGAACACTCCTTCGATGTTTGGAAAAAGAACAAGCCCAAATTGATTTACACAAAGTACACAAGGGAATGTGTGGTGCTCACTCTAGTGGACTTGCCCTCACCAAAAAGCTATTAAGGACAAGATATTACTATCCAACCATGGAACGAGATGCACGTCAGTTCATGAAGAAATGTTTACCATTTCAACAACATGGTGATTTGATACAAGAACAATCTCAAGAATTACAACCAATCACTAAACCATGGTCATTCTCACAATGGGGACTTGATCTCATTGGAAAAATCTACCCATCCTCCTCTAATATTCACAAATTCATCATAACTACCACAAATTACTTTACAAAGTGGGTTGAAGCCATTCTCGTTACCTATATCACTAGCAAACAAATTGTTAAATTCATCCTCCATCATATCATATTCCATTACAACATCCCTCTTACGATTGTCACAAACAATTGAAAATAATTTAAAAATGAAGATGTTTGTGATCTTTGCCAAAATTTCATATCCAACACCATTTCTCCACCCCATACTATACACAAGGTAATGGCCAAGTCAAGGATTATAACAAAATCATATTTAAAATCCTTAAAAATAAAGTCAATGATGTTGGTCGTGATTGGCACCTCTAACTTAACCCCACTTTTTGAGCTTATCGTACACCATTATATGCACACCTATTGGTGCCACCCCTTATTCACTCATCTTTGAGTCCAAATCTATTTTACAAATCAAGATTGAGCTCCCCTCTTTGAGAATTTCTTTGTAGCATAATTGATGATGAGGAATATCGAGTTTCACACCTTCAAGAGCTAGAATTACTTGATGAAATATGTCTCAATGTATTAAATCATTTGTATACCAATCAAAATTTCTTTCATTACAATTGCAATAAAAAGATAAAAAATAGACAGTTAGAGGTTGGTTATCTATTCCTTATAGAGAATCAAAGGAACCTCCAGGATCGAGATAAAAAAATCTCAAATTTGAGCCTAACTAGTTGGGGTCATTTATCATCAGTGTTAAATATGGATTAGGGGCTTACCAACTTGCAACACCTAAAGAACAACCCTTAGAAGAGCCCATAAATATATAATCCATCTCAAAAATTCATGCCTAAAGCTCTCAAAATATCTCAAAATAATTTTAAAAAAACAAAACATTAAAAAATCAACAAAAATAGTAAAGGAAAATAATCCATCCTACAGTGAAAACGACTTCGATGGCACCTTGGACAAGTTCCTTGGTGAGAACCTAGTTATAGGTGCCATAGGTAGAAATTCCTAATCCATTATCTATCAATACATGCAACATCCCTCATCCAGTACTACCCACTCCATTATTCACCCCATAAAACATTCATCCACCCACCTATCAAGGCTTGAATTCAAATCGTATTAATGGTTTGGAAATCCCTATCTAGTGCACCACTGCACTCACATTAACACAATCACCTATATTTTCCCCCTTCACCACCCACTTTATATCACCTTTTTGGAAAATTGGGGGCAATTTATAGCTTGAAATTAATCGATAACCCCAACACATTGAGATTTTTAGTCCCATTGCATTGAGATTTTAGACTTACCTTTAAGCTTACTACAAGACATGATTTTAAAAATTGACAAACATAATAACACACTGACATGTCAAGCCTTCTTAAGTTCAATCTATCATCTTTCACCCTCTTGGAAAGAGATGTAATGGTTGCACTAATAGGTTGTCTAAAATTTTCACTTATATTTTTTTCTTTTTGTCCCACATTTTATCTCCTCATTTCCTCATAACCACCTAGGTTATTCATATCTTGGTGTGTTGTGATTGGCAAATGTTGGTGCATTGTCAAACTTATCATTAGTTAGGTGGGTGTATCAATCCTTGTAGGCCTATAAATATATATCTATCAAGTGGTTGGTAGCTAAGGAGTACCAAAACTGTATGGGATCCTTTATCATTGGAGGTATTAAGGCTTTTCCAAAAGTAAATTTTACTTCTTGCTACTCAAAAGTATGTTTTGGTAACCTTCTCAACTTTAAGTGCTTATCAATGCACTACAAGAAATTATGGCTAATTGGTCTTAGACTAGGTTGAACAATGGCTAGTAGTTGAACAATGTCTAGCAGGTGTATCCTTGATATACCACACAAGTATGTGATGCTAAATCCATAGATACAAGGTAACCAACTCAGATAATATATAAAAGGGGTTACCCACCCTTAACCTTCACTACAATACTTGGTATAAAGTTCTTGGGGACTTAACATTGACAAGATTCCACTTCCAAGAGATGTGTCTTTCTATTCAACCCTTGATTTTTATACTCCACTAGAATTTGGAGTTGGGGTCATCCCCCAAGGTAATCAAATCCCAAGGAATACCTCCTATAAGTATGATCTAATAACTTTTAGTCACCCAAGATCACACAAAGTGCAAGGGGATAATGTATACCCAATTTGAGTTCTTGAGATAAATGATAAAAGAAGAGAGACCAAATCTAATATTTAGATCTCTGATATCACCCAAGGGTGTGAGGAGAGAACATAAACTTGGAGGTGGTCACATACATGACATGCAATTGTTCATTCTCTTAAGAAATTGAAATTTTCCTATATTAGTAAGAAAATGACGTGTCTTCAAAAAATATTGGTTGCAAATGATATGCTAGCAGTTTAGGATTTTGTCTTGGACAGGCTATCTTGAGTTGCACAAATAAGGGGTTAGATAAAAAAAAATCAAATACAATTGTGATGAGGGAAATGGAAAAAATGTAAAAATAGGGTGTAGAACTACCAAATGATAGAAAAATAGAAAAATGTACCTACAAGTGGAATCAACTAAATCTATTGTAAATCCAATAAAATAGGGTGTGGATCCATTGATTCATAAATTGTCTAGTCTAGTGAAAAGTGCATGCATTGATTTAAGTGTGAAATTATTGAAATATGTAGTGCATATATTGAAATGTGATATCAACGCAAAAATAATAGAAGTTAGATATAAAGTGATTTAAAAACTATTTAAGGTGATATTTGGATAGCATAATCTGATGAAAAATTAATCTTTGACAAAATAAAGGTAGTTAGTAGGCTAGAATATAATAGAAGTATGTTTAGAGGGATAAAGGTGGATTCATTGATCTATAAAAATATAGGGTGGATTCATTGAAATATAGGGTATATCTACCAAAACACATTTAAGCTACAAATATTTACAAGAAAGTATGTTAGACCTACAAAATAAGGATTATGAGTTCAAATAAATAACATAATATCCTATGATATTGACCCCATAATCAAAAAATAAATGTTAGATCATTTAAAATCACTAAAAAAGTACTAGGATGGTCATGAGAAAATATACCAAAATATAGAGAATAACTATTTAAACATAGAGTGGAGCCAACAAAATATAGAGAAAAACCACCAAATTATGACCTACAGGCACAAAAAAGTAGAAATAATAGAAAATCATTAGTAAAAAGGATGTGGGCCCCATTGGGCATGCTAGAGATGTGTACAAGAAAATATTGAGCATAAAAGAACAAGTTAAAACAATATTAACCCATCATACTCATAATTTAATGAAACACTCGAGATAAAGCATAGGAGTTAGCAAACATTAATGAAAACAAACAAAGTTCTCACTAAAACCAACCCTTGTTGTACCAACATTATGGTGATTGTGCTCAAGGATGATGGATTTGTTGGTGTGAATAAATTATTGTACCTAGTTAATTCTTTACTAGGTGTGAGACAAGGATTTTAGTATAGGTCGATTATGCTTAATCCATGAAGAATCAAAGCATATTCATGACACTAATACTCGAATCTCAACAAGATCATTCAAATGAAAGTTAAACTAAAAATTTATTGAAACAAAGAATTATAAACTATGAAAGCATTTAAAATGTCTAATCTAATCCATCTAAAACTTATCCCATTGTGGAATTGGTGTCATGTTGATGTAGAACAACAACCCTTTCCCAATCTTGTGATTAGTGAGCCTATTCCAATCGATTCTATTGAAGAGAATCAATGAAACAATTGTGAGATATGGATGAAAACATGATTTATGCTATAATGAATATGATGCAAGAGTTGATATACCATGATTTTATGCTAAAAGATGTAGATATGCAATTGCTAAGCTACTCCAAATGAGATTTAAGCTAAAAATATGAAAACCCTAATTTATAGATAAGCTAAGATGGATGCAAGGAAGCAATTAATGGAAGCTTAAAGCTATTATGCAACTAAAAATGGAATTAAATATGCTAAATTTGAGTAAAGTATGAGTGTGAGATGGATGATATTCAACAACATAAGTTTTCTTTGAAAAAGATGGATCCATTTATCTCCAAATAGAGTTCTATTTATGGGAGAACAAATGAGAAATGGAGGTTTGAGATTGAAAATATTAATCAACGGTCCAAGATGAAAAGAAGGAGAGGCATGGATCATGGATTCTCATCAATGGATGAGAATGCATGATGGGATTTAATCAGGAGTTCATATTTGCTTCAAACAAACACAATTTTGACCTGCACACACAAGTCAGAAGGTGGCTTGTTCAAAAGATTAAAAGATAACTTGCAATTCAAGTTACAAGGTAACTTGCATTTGAAGCCAAGTGAAAATATCCCTTTTTCAAATGATGGAGAAATAAGAATATTCTTTTAAAATATTCCCATGGGTGAGGATAAAAAGGCATTTTGCAAATTAAAAGAAATTCTTAATTGTGCAAAAAGAGGATAAAGAATATTCCATGGGAATATTACTCTTAAGAGGAAAATTAGATTAATTATTTAATTAAACAAAGTTTAATCACACAATTAGGGGATTTTGGAGGAATAAAGTGATTTTCATTAAATTAAATGATTTAATGAATGGGAAAAGGGTGAGATGACATTTAATTAAATAACTTGGAGTTATTTAATTAAATTAGAAGACTTAGAAAATTAAATTAAATATGTTGATTTGTTTAATTTAATTAGATGAAATGTTAGCATGAAATGGGGTGAATTAACCTGATTGAATTAAAGAGGTTAATGGATATAAATGATGTAATTAATTAAATAGCTAAGCTAATTTAATCAATTAAATGAAAAGAGGATGGGTTTTAGGAAGAAATGATGTTAGTTAGCTAATGTGATCCATCGAGACATTTTTAGGTGTCTACACTAGGGACTTAGTTCACATGTTAAGTTTACTTAGAATATAATATTTATTCTAGATTTCTTAGTTGTACTATCTAGACTTTGCATTATACTAGGTAGTTATGAGTTAGTTGTCTCATGTAATAGGATTAAGACACTTTTCATGATCTTGTCTAATCCTATCTCTCACCTTGCCTTTATAAGCAAGGCATCTCTTACATATTTTGTATCTTGAGCATACTGATCACATCTTGATCATATTGAATCATATTGTAATTATTTTTTGGTGGAATAGAATCTTTCATTGTTGGTTCTCTCTATTGCTTGTGGAGGTTATTTGGTGTTGCAAATTAAAGATCATGGTTGCTCACTTCAACATGTTATCTGAGCTCTGAATTTGGCAAGCCCCTTCCTTTTTTATTAGAGATTTTCTAACATCAAGTTTTCTATTATGATTTGAGTTTCTTTTATGATCTTGTAAATTCTTGTATGCTCTTCTCTTGCGTTTTAATACAATCTTGAGAATAAAAAAGGGTTTGCAAAGATCTATTAATCCTATATTGCATGTATGATTTTTGGTGAGATATGGTGATTGCAACACTTTGGATATAGTGGCAATATTTTTGGTTATTCCATTACGTCTTAGAGGCTCGAGAAAGTCATATTTGGCTTTTGTTTCACTCGATTTGGTCACCATTTGCAACTTTGGCAAACAAGGGTTTGAAGCTCAGAACTGGGGAACAAATTTTTACTGGAGCATTTTCAGCCAAATGAACCTTATTATTGTGTTCAGAAGGCTCAGAAACCCCTATTATCATATAAAATTTAACTATTTTAGATGAGTTTGATTTTTGGAAAAAAAATATTTTGTCAGGGGGCCATCACTGCAGGCCTAATTTCAGTCAGTTTTTCAAAAATTTAAAACTTTTCACCATGGTGTCCCTTTTTTAGTAAATGATATGTCATCGAAAAGGTGGCTTGACAAACTTCACAGTGGTGCAAGCGAATTTTGCAGATTTTGTCATTTTTTGGCAATTTTTTCAGCATGAAGGTACATGTGCATTTATTACTTATAACACATAACTTTTGCATACGAAGTCAAAACTTGGATATTTTTTTTAAATTGCTCAGAAAATTGCAAGGAATTTGTTCGTAACCTCTATTTTCAGTTTTGACAAGCATTGTTTTCTAAAAATTGTAAAAAACATTGTGTGTTATAAATGGTTGATTTGAGCTTGTCACTTGTACAAATTGCAAAATTTCTTTATTATAATTTGTTGGGGGGTTGCAAATTCAGTTTTAATAGATTTTGGGGGGTAAAAGGAACAATTGGTGTTCTTTTTTCCAACATAACAGATCTAAGGCAAATTGAACCACTCACTGGACACATAATTATCATACATAGAAGCTAAAAACGACTCAATTGTTACAATCTAAGGGTTTGTGGCCAATGTTAGATGCACAATAACCTGATTTCATAAGAATTTATACAAAATTTACACATATATGTAAAATGGATGAAGCTAAAGGGATCATTGGCTTGCATGTATCTGATAACTTGTTTCATATTGCGAAGTGTAAAACATCTAAGAATGTTTGGGACAAAGTTGAAGAATTGTATGTTAAATTCAATCAATTCTGAATCTTACAACTTCAAGCGAATCTACAATTCCTCTCTCAAGATGCATTTCCTTCTATTCAATATTTTATTGCACAATTAAAACTAATTTTATCACAATTAAAAGGGTGTGGGCATGATAAATATGATGATGAATGTATCTTCTTGATTTTTTCGAAGTTAAGAGGTCCTTATCAAGTTTTTTCTTCTACTTTATATTCTACTATGGATTCCATGGGGAAATATTATAAAATGCCTTCTTTTGAATTGTTTTGTGAGCATCTTACTAAGGAGGAGGCTAAGTTGGTCCATTTGGATGTTCTACCTAGTTCTAAGGATCATGCTCTAATGGTTCAATATTCCAAGGGTAAATGAAAGAATAAGAAGAAGCCCAAGATAGAATCATCTTCAAGTAGTGAGTCTCCCTCTGAAGTAAAGAAAAAGAAAAATAAAAAGTCCACTCCATCTTCTTCTTATTCTCCCTCTAGAGATTCTTCTTCCAAGTCCAAGAAAAAGAAAGGAGATCCTTGTTCATTTTATGGGAAAACTGAGCATGACAAGTTTCATTGTTTCAAGAGACTAGAGTCCTTGGAGGAAGTTGTGAGGAAACATAATATTTTAGTACCTAAGTCTTCTTCCATGGGAAAATGGAAATCTCTTTTAGCTCGTGCCATTCATTCATCTTTTGATAGTTGGATTCTTGATTCTGGTGCTTCACATCACATGACCAATTCACTTGATATTTTTAATTTCATTGCTCATACTCCCACTTCTCACATTAAAGTTGGTAAATCTTCATAGATTTTAGTTTTGGGGCCAAGGTTCGTTCAGATGCTAGATGGGTACATTGAGGATGTTCTTCTTATTCATGATATTTCAATGAATCTACTTTCCATGTATCAAATTTTTCATTTTGGAGATGAAAAGTCAGTTGAGTTTACTCCATAGAATGTGACTATTAGATAGTTGCAGGATCTTGAGAAGGTTGTTACTATAGGGATAGTTTATCATGAGAACCATTTGTATTGGTTTGATAGCTTTGAGTCTTCATTGGGTTCATTTTTTGTTGCTCATGTTTATTCGATGAGAAAAATTTGGCATGAAAGATTTGGGCACTTGAACTATAGACATCTTCAATAGATGGATGCACATAACTTAGTGGTGGGTCTTCCTAAGATCTCTTTCATTGATGGTATTTGTTTAGGTTGTGTTATTGGGAAAACAACATCAAGATCCTTTTCCTAAGGATCAATCTACACATGCAACCACACCCCTTGAGTTGGTCCATAGCGATCTCATGTCATTCCCAACTCCTTTTTTAGGGGCTAAGTATGTGCTCACCTTCATTGATGATTTTCCTATTGCACATGGGTCTAATTTTTTAAGCTCAAGAGTGAGGTTCTCACCATCTTTAACAGCTTCAAATTTTTTTTGGGGAAGTAGTCAGGATTTTCTCTTTGACAGATACACACAGATAATGGGGTGATTATATCAATCAGGCATTTCAAGATTTTTTTAATGAGCATGGAATTCTTCATTAGCACACAGTTCCTTACACTCATCAATAAAATTGTGTGGTAGAGAGAAAGAATGTGACTCTACATGAGATGGCCAATTGCATGATTCAATCTAGGTCCATGGCTCTAGCATTTTGAGTCGAAGTTGTCAATTGTGCCAATTATATTCAGAATTATATGCCTCACAAGGGAGTGTAGAATATGAATCCTAAGGAGAACTAGTCTCATCACAAGCCTAATGTATCCTTCTTCATAGTATTCGATAGTGAGGCTTGGGCATTCAATCTAGATGGTCAATGTAAATCAATAGAGAAGAAGATTCAACGATTCATTTTTGTTGGCTATTGTGAGGATGTGAAGCATACAAATTGTTTGATCTCAACACACAAGAGGTGAATTTTCATCATGATTTTTAGTTTTTTGAGTCCTTCATCCAGATGGATCCTCCTTCGACTTCTTCATCACAACCTACTCAGTCTTCTTCACTTGAGGATATTTAGCTTCTTGAGGAAGATTTTGATGATTGTCTTGATCCACATCCTCCTAATCCACCACTAGGCCACGATGGGATCGTGTTACTCTTGAGGAGGCTAGTACTCATGTTGGTGATCTTGTAGAAACTCATCACACTTATTCTCAAACTTTAGGAATTAGTCTTTTGATCCATGCCATTTTGGATGATCCTCAAAAAAATTCATATGCTTTAGGTATTCTTGAGTGTGATAGTGCTATGGTTGATGAGTATTTTTCTTTGATGAAGAGTCATACTTGGGATCTTGTACCTCTTCCTAAGGGAAGAAATTTGGTTCATTGCAAGTGGGTGTATTGTACGAAATATGCAGCTGATGGTTCCATTGACCATAAAAGGCTCATCTTGTTGTAAAGGTGTTTTCTTAGGTTGAAGGAATTCACCATTTTGAGACCTTTTCTCATGTTGCCAAGATGGATTCTATTTGTCTTGTCCTTGTTATAGCTACATCATAGGGATGGTCAATGCATTAGATGGATGTGAAGAGTTCCTTCTTGCATGGGTATATTCATGAGGAGATTTATATGGAGCAACCACCAGGGTTTGTTTAGGACTCTTCGCTTGTTTGCAGGCTTTGGCATTCAATGTATGGTCTCAAACAGGCCCCTTGGGCTTGGTATGAGAAGATGGATAAATAATTTTTCTTGCTTCCAGCTACACTCATTTCCATTATGATCCTATAGTTATACTTAGAGACATGGAGAGGATCTTCTCATTCTTGTGCTCTATGTGGATGATTTGATTCTCATAGGGAGTTCCACTTCCATGATTTAGAATACTTAATGATTATTGATGGAGAGATTTGATATGACCGACCTTGGTCTTTTGCATTACTTCATTGGTCTTTAGGTTCATCATAATTCTGAGGGGATCTTCATTTTCTAGCAAAATTATGCTCTTGATTTGCTTCAGAGATTTGGCATGGCTGATTACAAGCCTACCCACACTCCATTTCAGTCAGGTGTTGTATTGTACACCAATTGTACTATTCCTATAGTTGATCCTACCTTATATCAACAATTGGCTGGAAATATTTTGTACTTGACACACAATCATCTTGATATCTATTTTATGGTGTGCCTTATCTCTTGCTTCTCTCAAGAGCCTCATGAGAGTCATTGGAAGGCCACCAAAAGTATCTTGAGATACATTTAGGGCACCACACATTTTGGCATTCATTACACATCAGGAGCTTCTTAGATTGTGGACTTCACTAACTCATATTGGGTTGGTGATGTCAATGATTGAAAGTCTACTTTTGGCTTGGTTTTGGTCTAATTGCATGGTCATGCAAGAAGCAGACTGCTATTGCATTATCATCGACAAAGGTTGAGAATCAAGGTGCAATTCTTGCTAGTTAGGAGTTTTTGTGGCTTCGTTAGTTGATGACTAAGTTTGGATTCCCTTCCACTCATCCCACTACTCTTTGGTGTGACAACCAAAGTGCCATCCATATCTCTCGCAACCCATTGGAGCATTAGCTATCCAAAATGGTGTTTTCAGCTTGGAGTATTTGCCTATAGATCAATAGGTTGCATACATATTCACTAAAGCTTTGGCATTGATTTGTTATATTCAGTTGTGATTGATGCTTGGGGTGAAGGAAGTTGTCCTTGTGGGTTCTTCATGATTCTTCCTTCTTTTGTTTTCTTTGTAGATGCTTCTCTCTTTTGGAGAGGAGTTTTCTCCCACAAGGTTTTTCTCCTTTTCTCAGCTTGTGAGAGTTTGTTTTGTACATGGGTACCTCATCAAACCTTGTTGTCAGGACCCATATTTTGCATTGGTTTTTTCCTCCCTAAGTTACACTTAAGGGGGGTTTGGTGTGAATAAATTCTTGTACCTATTTAATTCTTTACTAGGGACTTAGGGGACTTAGTTCACATGTTAAGTTTACTTAGGATATAAGCTTTATTTTAGAAGTCTTAGTTATCTTATCTAGAATTTACATTATCCTAGGTAGTTATGAATTAGTTGTCTCATGTGCTAGGATTAAGACACTTGTCATGATATTTTCTAACCCTATGTTACACCTTGCCTTTATAAGCAAGGTATCTCTTGCATATTTTGTATCTTAAGCATATTGATCACATCTTGATCATATTGTAATTCTTGTTTGGTGGAATAACATCTTTCATTGTTGCTTCTCTCTATTACTTGTGGGGGTTATTTGGTGTTGTAGATCGAAGATATTGGTTACTCACTTCAACACGATTTAGTGGTATGTGATTTCCTTTACTAGTAGCATAACAATTCATATGAATATGGGATTAAAATTTGTTATTGTGTTATCATATTTATAGATTTTTTAATATAGTATTAGATGGCTAGGATAAAAAATAAACATGAAGGGTTCAAGTTGGTTGAGACCCTTAGAGATATGAGAGAAGGAAAAATTTCCTCACATGGTTGGGGATGAGGAAGAGACGAAGATTAAAGGGTAATCTATGGTGGAGGATTTCCTTAGGTATATTGGATGGAAAAGATGGAGAAGGGTGCTTGGGAGTAGTATGGGGGACGTGCAAGTCCTTTACCCATGTGAAATGGTATTGATTCCATGTCATATGTGTTGTTTTGTTTTTGACTTCCAATTTATTCTTGAAATTATCTAGAAAGATAATCCAATTCTTATACACAAATATTTCAAGAGGTTGACCAATGAACAAGAGATTATTTTTACAATTTTCTCCTATACACTTTAGGTTCTACAAGGCCTAGGAGTGTGATCCTTAACAATATCAAATGAATCTACACTTAATTCATACCAAGATATTTTTTCAATAGAAATGTTCTCATAAAATAAGCAAAGAATTACAAATAGAATTGACTTAATGGGCTAGATTCTTGAAGACTTTTGCAGTATTGGCCTTTTGAGAACATATGTAAAACTTAAAAAATAAACTAAAACATAAATTGAAATTGTTTTGAAAATAGATGACCATGGACAAGCAACTAGCATTAATACTTGAATTGGTGCCTTAAATCACTGGTAACAAAGTCAAAAGAAAAAGAAAATATCCACAAAACAACAGACTATCAACAAATTCAATGGAAACTTACATACCACTACCTTACAAAGATATTGTTTAAATTTAAACTTATATCCAATTATTCTTAACAATCCATAAACATATTGAAACTCTCTATATCTTAGATACAACAATTTAATCCATTATTTTAACATAATCTATATTAAAAAAATTCATTTGCACAATAAGTAAAAGATAATCATAAATGATCCTTGATCAATTGTATTCATAAGGGTAATAAGATGTACATTGGAGACAACTGGTTCTGAATTTTTCATAATGTATTCATATCTCCTGGAATTTTTATATTGATGTACATAAAATTTACAATTTCATTTTCATATTTTCCTTGGAAAACTTAGACCGGACTAGTACAAACCTAAGATAGAACCTTTCTACTTATAGAAAATCCAAGGTCCTTTGAAAATTGCTTGGAAATCCATTTTATATAAAAAGGGAGAAACAAGATTAAAGCCATGGATAGATGTCACATTTTCATTTGACAATCTTGTCCTAAGGATCAACCAAAACTAATACAAGTGCTTGCAAAATACAAAAAGATACATCACCAGAAGATAAAACAGTTGTAGAAGCTATTGAAGAAGATATTTCTTGATTTTCATGATGAAACAAAATAGGGAAGGAGCATGATCAATCTATGGCACTTCTTCAACAATGTTGTAGACATATCTTCTAGAAAACTGTTAGAGATGATAGTGACTGGACCATAAAAGATAAAAATGAGAAAAAGTTACAAAATATCCAAGGGATGGATAGATTATTCAAAATATCATGCCATTATCTAAGTTGGATGTTAAATTGGAAATTTTATGACATGATGGAATTGAAAATGTACATTATAACTTATTGTATTTCTCATCCCATTCTACACAGTATCTTTTTGATGTCCATTGAAATGAGAATGATTTTTCAACATGTGGACATGCTCAATGTACTTTGCATCTAGGAGTACCCTAACCTCCCTACAAAAGGTATCCAAAAACCACCTTTGAAGAAATCAATTTATCAATAATAGAGTTTAATAAATCTATATCTATATCATCATTAGCACAAATGAAGGTTTCAAGGGTGGGGACCAATGTACTAAAGCTTGCTTTCCATTGATCTAGAGACTTTGATTCTCCATTTCCATCCAAAATTCTAGGCATGAATTTCATTTCAATACATTCAAAAGATTTAAATTTAGTTTTAATTTGTTGGATTAATTTCAGCATGTATGCCTACACTTATCTTAATATTTTTTCCATTTCCTAAGCAGGAACAATGTTTTTTGGCATATTGGGTTCAAACCTTGTACCCTTGTATATCCCATGTATATTGACAATTCTATGTACCCATTTATTCATCATTAGCCCAAGATCCTCTTGATTCTTTATAATTCTTGCATGGGCATCTTTAAGATGATAATAGGCCAAATGTGAATCCTTTGGTCTCCCAAATATTTTTGATAATTTGTGCTTGATTATATCATCCACTATATCATTTGCTTTCTTTTTCTTGTCCTCCTAGGTAGTCTTTAGTTGTTCCTCCAATTTCTCTATCTTTGAAGCCATAGTTTCCTTTTCTTGCATAAAAATACTAGAGAGATGTAGAGGGGAAGCAACTACCAATGTAGTACTTGTTGGTGGTGATGATGTTGATGGCTCCTAAAATTTCAACTTATTATACTCTTCAGTAAGTTTGAGGTGATTTGTCAATAACTTATCATAATCCTCTTATAACTTTGTATCAATTACTTCACTAAACATAGCTATATGAATAGTGAGGTTAGATGATAGGTTTTGGTGTCGTATAATATTTTAACAATTAAACTTCCTTTCATTTCTTGCACATCCTCTACAACTTGGGGTTTATCTATATTTGGGGCTAGAGCCCAACTAACCAAGGTTTCCCACTTTGGATTAAATCCTAATCCAACATGTCTTTTCTCCTTGTTCATCAAAAGAGAAAGCCTCTTCATTATGTCTGCTAATAGTATCCTGGGCTATTGCTAATGTAATGTCCCACTCAGGTAATAGTATTCCACTCTCCCTTACTAGTCTTCTTCCCTCCTCTGGTATAATATTTTTGACATCAAAGTCAATTTCTTTTATTTGTTGTGTTACCTCCTCATATTTTTGACTTGGGTGGAATTCACCTTTAGCCTTATTCAACCTTTCATGGAGCTCCTCTTTCCTAATTCTTGTTACAAATTACTTAAACTCCTTGGACCTGACAAATTCATCATCAAATATGAATTGAGAGTAGGTTAGGGCCCTCATATCATCAACCTCATCTCTTCCACTTCCTACATTTATGCCCATCCAGACCTATGGCATGCCAACAATATTTACCCTTGGTAGATAGGGAATTTTCTAGTTTACTTCTTCTTTAGTGACCTTTGTTTCCTTTTCCTCATCAACACCCAAAGTATAATCAACCAAGGATGGTTGATCAAGATTTCTCTTCTTTTTTGGCTGCTCTTGGGAAGAAGTAGTAGTAATAGGATGATTTTGATGAAGGTTAATTATTCCAGATCATTTCCCTTGATGATAAGGCTCTTCCACTATTGGCCCCTTACTTCTCTTGACATAAGCATATATTGTTGGGTTTACATGTGGCTTATATGTGGGTCTTTCTTCTACCACTAGGGATTTTCCAGCCAGCTTGTCAGTATTATCCAATATTTTTGGATCCTAGCAATGATATATTTTAGTTATGTAAAGTCTCCAAGGTAGTTTATCATCTTCTTTAACCTTTGTTCCTCCCCCTTTCTGAAAAAACCCACTTTACGATTCTTTCATTTATATCCTTGTTAGTTAAGCAATTTTTGATCAAATCTTCACCAAAAAGTACCTGATGTATAAATAAATATCTTCTTATGCTTATTATTTCTTGACTAATGAAACCTTTAGGGTCAAAGGTTACTATGACTTCTTGGGCCATTATATATGTTTGGAGCATAGGGAATATTAATTCTAGGCCTTCCCTAGTTATTGTGAAGTCATAAAATATTGTTCTAAAAGGAAAGAAAGAGTCTTTTTTTATCTTTTTAAGTGGCCTTTGTTAGATTCGTTTAGTTGCCACATTATTTCTAGATATTATAATATCACAAGAACACACCTTGGAAAATATGAGGTTCTATAGGGCATCCATATACTATGATCACAATTGAATCTGAATGGAGATACTAATCTCCCTAATTATGTTGCACACCTAACTCAAGAACTATCTCCTTAGGCCTTAGGAAATCCAAGATTTCTTTATGTAATCTCCCCTCTTATGCACCTATGAATCCCAAAACCTTTTCAATAAAGTGGTCTTCAAATACCACATAGTTGGAGTTATCATAGTGCATATCTCATATGTTTGTCCAACATTGGATAGGAAGAGGCTTTCCACTATCATCTACCATCCTAACTTGCATGGATTTGTCCCATTTTGTTTTTCCCTCATAAAGAAACATGTGGCATAACAAAGAATACCACTTGAAATTAACCATTTTTTATTTTCCTTAATCTCTACTAGCTTCTTGTGGATTTTGTTGGCAATGTAGGTGGTAAAATCAAACTTGTTGTTCACCAATGGGTTTTGAATGTTTTCTTCCATACAAATTAATAGCATAGGGATCTTGATCTTTGTATCTCCTCTAAGGACTTAGCATAAAAATGGTATACCTTAACAAATTAATCCTCAAATAGGTCAATGTTAAAAGGCTCTACCTCATTTGATGGAATTCTAATAGATTTCATATCAAATCCCTTCAATTTGTGTCTAGGTAGCCAAATGACTCTATATTTGTGCTTATCCCATCGATATTTTTGTTTAAACAAGTCAAATTCCACAACTTTGTTTGTAGATAACTTCAAACCAAAGACTTCAAAGATGGATGCTTTATCAATTTGCACCAGAACTCCACCATTTGCAACCCTAATGACTCAAAAATTCTCATCATAATTATTAGCTACATATTTGATGAATTTTACATTCATGAAGACATTAGGAACTAACAACTTTCCTAAGTCATATACCCATACATTCAAAATAGGGACTTGGGAAGCTCTCTTGTTATACCAGTGCCTAAAAAGGCCCCACCTAGTGTGAAGGAGCTCCACATCCCTACATTCTCTTCCATTATCAACTAGACCACTTGAAGCACCAATCCCATGGGCATGTATAGATTTTTTTGGATGATCTGAGGAGTTGAAAAATTAAATCCTCATTGAAGGGATTTTTGATGAGGATGGTTGAACTTTTGATTGACCCATTTTTTAAAAATTTAGTTTGACCTAAAGTTTGTGTAGTAACTAGAGTTTGGTGATTTTGATATTCTCAAACAATTATCTTGATTTACAACCTTAAGTATAAACCCTTACCACTAAAAACTTAAGAATTTTTCAGCCAAAACTTTAAAAATATGAACTTGCTTATTTCTCTAAAAACCCTAATTTGTTGCAAAAGGTACAGAATGCCAAGAATTCACTCTCCAATTTAATGAAATGTATAATGATTTAGTTCATCAATCAAATTGTATTACTTAAGGAGAAACTCATTAAAAGATCATGTAGCAATCCATCACTTCTCACATTACTATTCATTCGCATGAGAGGCTCATTTATCTACTCGTTTCTCAAATTTGAATGTGAGCCATTTATTTTCAAGAAAATAAAACTAGATCAACAATTCAAAACTATCTTGACTAAGTTTGAATATATTGATGAGAGTTCAACATGCTTTGAAAATTTTGACAAATAGGAATGCTCCATGTCATCCTACCTTTCCACATCATCCATGTGGGTCCACTGAAAAAGAGCACCTTCAAAAAAGCAAGTGACATCAACCATGAGTGCACATGGCATTCTCCTGCAATTCAACAACTTGAAATGGGACGCACCTTAATAGACCCATGGACTCACATAATCCATAGAAAAACATACCATGTGTCACACTCCCACAATTTTGCAACCAAAAATTGGCCCCCCTTCAATGAGCTCGCAGACTCGTGGAAACAAGTAAAATGTTTCCATGTGTCATATTTTTTACAATTCTATAGGGGAAAAGGCCCAATTGTCGTCCATGATCGAATACCCGTTCACTTCTTGTTCACCTGACCCCCCAATAACTGTTTACATTTTAGTCATTACATTGTTTTAATTATGTCAATAAAAATTTACAAATTACACCAATATAAGTTCACTATTGTATGTGTAGTTGACAAAAAAATTTAAAACACATTGAAAACTATTGAAAACACCTTTTTAACTATTGAAAACACTTTAAATTTTTGTGGGTTTTTATTGTTTGTCTAATGAACGGGTACTGGCGAAGTGGTAAAGATGTATGGGGCGAAGGTTTTAAAACACCCTTTTTGAACACCTTTCGCTTTACAGGTTCTACAAGGTGTGTTTTAAATACCCAAGAGCCAAATTTTTCTTTTTAAGGTCCTAACTCGCTTATGAAGAAGCCCAATTTCCTTTTTTTTTGAAATCAGACCTATTTTGCACTCTGCATGAATCCGCGAAGTTATCCTTGACGGCTACTAGTACCTATCCCCTAGTTCTTATTTTCTTTTAGTAACATAGTGTTGTAGACTCATGAAAACTAATAGGAATAAGATAGATTTCACTCTTCCACTAATTTGCAAACTTCACTTTCTTCTATGATAAAGAGCATGTGAACTCATAGAAACTAATAAAAGCATGAAACATGGTGGAAAGTGGGCAAACAAAAAGATATAAGTGTGGAAACACTTAAGTTGTTTTAATTAGCATATGCAAAAAATGGAATGAGCGATTACTAGGAACAAAAAGGGCTGATAACTTAATAGTATAAAAGGCTTCAAGTGACAACTTAAAGTATAGAACCAGATCGACAAGTCAACAAAGAAATAGAGATGAAGTGCAAGGATCGGCTAGGGTTTAGGGTTTTTTCACAACTCTAATGCAATTTTGACAAGAATGATAATATTTTCTAATTTTTAGGCACAAAGAGGGTAGAGAGCCAAAGCCTTGAAAATACTCTATCAACATGTATAAAGGCCCATGCCTTGTTTACAAAGGTCCCATGACTTTGTACACATGTGGGTACATGTAAGATTTGAGGGAATTCAATCAAGGTTAGTATGTGCAAGTGGGGGTTAGAGAGTTAATTAATCTTAACTCATTAATGAAATGTGGATGAAAAATGGATTAAATAAATAGGCATATTTATTTAATTTTTGGAAAGGAGATAGGAGAATTAGGTAAGTAAATATTTAGATTTGTTTATCTAAGGTGGATATTAGAAGGATGATTAAGTGATTTGAGGTTAAAAATAGAATTGGTGAATAGTTACTTTAGTAATTAATAATAATTTATATTTAATTGATATAAGAATGGAAAAGAGATAAATAATTAAATAAGTAAAGATTTGTTCAATTAATTATAGAGGGAATGGTCACATAATTAACTAAAAGGGTAATATGTTTGTTTTAAGTATCTAAAAATGTTATATGCCAGTTGCACTCATAATTGAGGCTTGCTTCCATAGTATATATTCACCTAGATTTAGGGGCATTACCCATGCCAATATTATAATATTACTTTCATTCATACTAAAAAAATAGCTGTCATATATCTAAGTTTATCATGGGAGTACTTTGTTGACAAGGCTTTAGTGGTTTATCACTTCAATTTTTTAATCATAATAAAATATCACACCCCTTTAATAGATCCATGGGTTCATATGTATGGGACATGTTAGCACCAAACTCATAGTATAAAATATTACGAATGTGTTATTGGTAGAGAAAAATATCTAAATATATCCCCATGAATTCATCCAAAAGTGTGTCATATTTCAAAAGCATGACATTCTCAAACATGTACCTTCCCATAATTTTCATCATATACATGACCATGTCCATTCTCTACATGGGGACTTGACTTGGTAGGAAAAATACTCCACCTTGTCTAAAGGACATACATTCATCATTAAAATCATAGGTCACTACTTCATGAAATGGGTTGAAGCAATACCTTTAATGTCTACCATAATAGTTAATATCTACAATTTTTTAATGGGATATATCATTTCTAGATTTGGATTTCCATCAATTATTGTGATGGATAACAATACATATTTTAAGAATAAATATGCAAATAAATTATTAAAACAATTCTATACATAACAAAAAAAAATCACATTGTACTATCCACAAAGAAAATGAAAAGTTGAGGCTACTTACAAACTAATTTTATAAATATTAAGAGAAATAATTGATAAATCTTTAAAAAAATCATTGAGAAATGTATCACTAATTTGCGTGCACAACTTATTTTTGCATTATGGCATACCATACTGGCATACACAGTCCTATTTAATTCACACCTTATACTTTAGTTTATGGTACAAAAGTCATAATACCTCTTAAGATTGAGATTCATTGTTATGTGCTTCCCTTTGTGCCTTAATTAATGATTATACATACTGAGAATATCATTTAGAGGATATTGAGACCCTTGATAAGAGAAGGGTTAACACATTAGATAACCATCTATACCAAATAAAACGAAGGGAGACATGTAATTAAGATATTATCCATTGATACCTTAAACTTGGAGAATTATTTCTTCATGTGAACCCAAACCACCTTAATAGAAAAATGAACTAGTAGATATTTTCTTACATAATTGGATTGACCCATTTTTCATCACTTAATTTTTGGAATTGGCACATATGACCTTTCCACTCTTGATTAAAATTTGATGAAAAAGTTGGTTAGCATCATGCATCTTAAATGATACTATTGTTGACTATTGTATACGAAGGACATCCTTCATTGATCATTATCTTTTCTCACCTCATATCATTGTAAAATTCATTATGATACACCTATTTGAGAGAAAATTAGCTATATGTATGTGCCTTCATGGTCACATCCTCAAATATTTCCTATTTAAAATTTCATGCTTATCTATCTTTATGACTACTTATCATTAATCATCATATGAACCCTATTGGGCCAATCATGGCCATTTTTAATTAACCATCTAGATAATTTGACATTGATTATGCTCTTATATCTCTATATCACATTATCAAAGTTACCTTTACATTTAGGGTCATCATGCCTTCCCTACTATTCTTTTCTTTATCAATCCTTAAATTTAGAAGCATCATATCTCCCCCCTTATATATTATGCTTTCATTAATTCTTTACTTTCAAGGGAATTGTTCTTGATATTTTCATATCTTACATTGAGGGAATCATGAATTCACCATCATATTCCTTCTACCTGATAGAATTATCTCAATTATGTGGGGGAATTACATTGATATAACCTTTCATTTTTACATCTTACACTATTATGCTCATGTGATCCAATCATCTTAAAAATCTACTTTTACCATATTAGAGGCATTAAGAGTCATGACTTCTCTATCACACTATGTTCCCACATGACCTAATCATTTTTTAAGAGTTACACTAATGAAACTATGAGCCTTCCCCAAATTATTAATTATATGATATGTCATGTATCGATATCTCTATTACAACTAGGGTCATAGATCACCTTCCCTAGCCAATACATGCCCATGCTCTTAGATTTTACATTGGTTACCTATATGTTGGCCTAATATCTTTAATACATAAATTGTTATTCTTAGCCACTTAGAGCCACATCATTATTCATTGTTTGCCCATATTCAAGGTAATTTTCTAGATATCATCTCTATCCTATGAGCTTACCATGACTATCATTTGATGCACTTTACCTTTTTATTAAATGATTCATTAATTTATGATTAGTACTTTTCTTAGGTTATATTTACATGTCATGTACTATTTTCCCCTCCTACAATTTTTTGTATCTTATGGATGCAACCAATCATAGTGGGCATAATCTATTATTAACACTCTAATATTATAAACATGTGTAGATAGTTATATGTGCCTATTGATCTACTCATATTAACACGTGCAGCGTGCCAAGTGCCCCATGCACCTTATCACCCACTAAACACAAATTAAGGTTGTTCATTACCACTTTTTATACAACTAGAATATATTGAACCTTATTTCCACCTTTCTATCTCCTTTATGATTATTAATAGTAAGACTACATTTTTTCCCACTTGATTTATAAAAAACTACCTATAGAATATTTGCCTCTTTCGTTTATTCCCATGGAGACTACATGATAAAGGAAAAATCTAAATGATGAATTCTTACATGGTCCACTAATTTATATGGACCACACATTGTATCCTTTTATATCTAAATATTTGTAATTTACATGTTTGTTTGTGAGTTCTACATACTTTAAGATGCATGATATTTTAGGATTCACGTAAACCTTAGAGTGGGAGCAAAACATATTGGTAATTGGTAAATTTTGCATATCCAAATCATTTTCATTTTTTTTTCTATTTTGAGGGAAGGTCTTAATACATGTACAAGTTGATGAATATTATAATCTTGTGCAAGGTTAGACTCAAATTTCCCTAGCCTTCACTTATTCCTATACACACACTTATTTCTACATATTTCATCTAGCTACCTTATCCAAATAGACACATGTTCTAATATATTCATATTAGCTATGCATTTATTACACCTATCCCTATACATGTCCCAATATGATTATTATCCACTAGGATAGTTGATTGTTTACCTACCTAGGGCCATTTATTTATTTGTAGGTTTGATCACATAATTGGACACTACATTTTTAAGATTCAAATTTAAATTCTATTTGATTGGTGACCATTACTTTTATTTCCTTGAGTTGGCTTTAGTATACATTTGTGTATTTGGTGAGATATTTACTAATAATATTTAAAGGCATTTAATTGCATTCATTTCAAGCCTTATTCACATATCATTTCATATCAGGAAAAATTTCAATGGGTCCACTTAAATGAATTTATATCACATTCATCTTAGGAGCATATAGAGGGTTGACGAGTGTTGTCCTCGATCTTTTACCTAAGCTTTATGGGGGTTAGCCTAGGAGAATATGTCCCCTTATGACACAACAATAATCCTTTTAAGGTATTCTAAAATACCACTAGTCTTAGATAGTAAAAAAGACATACAAAGAAAAAGTAAATTAAGAAAAATAGAGAGAAAACTTATATAGATTACCAAATCAATTATGTAGACACGGGATATTTCCCAAGTGTAGATCCAACCCAAATATGTAAACTTGACCGTCCACTATATAGACAACAACTTTTGACCTCAAGATAAATTATAAACTATCATGATCTCTTTTTGATTCCAACACATTTAAATTTTAAAACCAAGATCAAAATTCATTCATTCTTTACTCACAAAGATAAATATATTTATTTTCTTATTTACTTATATACTTTTAACACTAAATTCAAAAGACATGACCCTTAACATTTGCATATTAAATCTAAATTGCTATATACTTATATATACATCTTATTAATATTAATTTAAAAGGCTTATTTTTCTTTACAACTCTATTATGCATACTTTTTGTTCATGTTTTTAAAAATAGAACATGTCTTACCCAAAAAAATTGCTTGAAAGATGATGAGATCGGATATTACCAAACACAACAAATATTCCTCTGCCCGTCACTTCATACAGCTGAAATGGGCATCACAATCTTCATACGTTGTTAGCCACGAATGCCATTATAAAGAAGATATACCTGTCAGAAAGGTCAATCTTAAAAGAAACTATAGTGTTAGTGTTAGATTCTGATATGGTCCATTAATGGCTGTGGAAGATTAAGTTAATTTAAAACTACTACTTTTAGATTCTATGAAGGCGGCGCACTCATGGACCACTGTAAATCATTTCTGTTAACAAGATCTGGGTTTACTGTATATTCTCTGTATTGTCTCTGAGCACAACCATGAAGTGCAACAGAAGAAGAATAACTGTAGATAATAATTTCTGGATTGACTACTTCTGAGCATGCCTGAGTGATTTCAGATTTAGCTGATGGATTTGAGATATTTTAATTGGATTTGTTTATATCTAATCATGAATTTAATGACTATATTCCATTAGTTCTTATTTCCTTATATGGTTTTTACAGACCTTATTGATTTTAATGTTAAGGGAAGAAGGATGGTGGCCATTAGAGAATCTTATATATAATTTGATTAATTATTTATTATTTTTTATAATAAAGTTATAAATTTATGATTTTTAATGTTATGGGAATTTGAATTTTTTTATGTCTAATAAAGTTAGGTTAGACTTTTTTTTTGTAGACTGCGGGAATCGGGTAGCACAATCCCCTATAAACTGCAGTGCACCTGGTAAACTTTTTAATGTGACCGACGGCATTGGCGCGACACGACCTCCAGTACCACGGGGGTGGGGGAGACTAGACCCCATGACCAACCTCCTGCAACTAAAAAGATTTAGCCAACTGAGCTAGGGCCCTCGCCCAAAGTTAGGTTAGAAATAAAAATTAATATCAAAGTTGTATATTTATTGTTATTTTCTTTTAATTTATTATAATGATATAATTTACATACTTATAGTAATTTATATTAGTTTTATGTTCATTTTGAGATCTTAATATAATTATATGTTGACAAATGGTGCAATCTTTTATAAAGTTGGGTTCATTCTCTAATTTGTCACTTGTATTCATTTAAACACACACCCACATATCTAACTATGCCTTATTCATTTATATGCACTTTCCTGTATACTTTACATATATAGCACCCTTCATTTCTAGACATTCATTCCCCACAATTTACATTATCCTCCCCTTATCTTGGATCAATTGCAAGGGCATTAATTTGATCTTGTACCCACATATTTATCCCTTGGAATTCAAAAATTTAAATTCAAATTTGATCGACTCGTGCCTATTTCATTCCTACCCTAAGATAGCATGGCAAGTGTTTTGCATAATTAATGCTATAATGGTATCTAAAGGCATTCATTTGGAAATTCACATCCATAAACTATTGAACAATCATTCACATATTCAAAGAATTCATTCTAGAGGAATACTTTAATTGGTGCACTAAAAGGAAAAATAGTTATTTTCTAATTGTCATCTAGGACATTTGCACATTTTCTATTTGTTGATCTTTAACATGTTTGTTAATCTAGTCTCTTTTGGGGATTGACCTAGGATAACTTTCCCCTAGCGGTTTGACAAAATCCTCGAGGTATTTTTAAATAACACTAGTCCTTGATAACTGATAGTTGAAGCAAAGAATATAGTGAGTTATAAGTGCCCAATCACCAGGATTAGATTCATGATCCATATGATAGATCTATACTTTAAAAATCAAACTACATTCATTGATTTGACAAAGAGATAGTTATCTAGTTTAACACAAAATCCCAAATATCGAGCACATCTAATTAGCCTATTTTTTGTATGAAGACAATTTAGATTTTCACATCATTTGGTTACATTCTTCCTTAAAGTTCCACAAACTAAGTACCCCAAAACCCTTGCATTTACTTTCCTTTCTTAGCATTTAATTTTGAAGTATATACTCACATAGCAATCAAATTACTAATCTAGGTTATTTTATGCTTATATGCATGTCGCATTTCATTTGATGAGCTTATATTAAGAATAGGGAAAGATTATTTTCCTTTTTATTTTAGTGAATCTTCCTTATCTTACAACACCCTAGGATTTTACTCTAGGGTTTATACCTTCATTATTTTGGGGTTTGATAGCCCTACTTTTTTATTACATTATCACTTTTCAACTTTGTTAGGGTTTGTGTTCTTTTCATTTCTACTTCATTAAAATGCACATTTTATTTTAGGGTTAACCTTCATTATTGGCTATCTCTTTTCCCACTGTACCCACCCTTGGATACCCCATTGATGTTCCATTTTTAGATCTACTATACCTAACTCACCCAAATGCATAAAAACTTGGGAAACCTATAATGACACCAAAAGAGGAAGAAGAGGCATGTAAACACATAATTCTTGGTTGAGAGATTATTAGGGATCCTAGGAATAAGGAATTTTGACACATATCAATATTATTTTAAAAAAAGGGGACATGAAAGTCTACCTCACTCAAAATTATTTTCCCTCAATCAAGTCCAAGTTAGGATGCTCCAAAATTTATGGTCCTTCCCATCGAGTGTTGAAGATGAGAAACAAGCATAGATGCAAGATCAAATCAACAAACAAAAACACCTTCCACCTACAAAAGAAGATTTACAATTTCCTCAAGTAAAAATGATTACAAAAACTGATAAAAAAAAAGAAAAAAATACCTTACTTTTTTTTCAAGGAAATGGATGAATAAATAAAGTTTTTTATAATGTTTATGGGCTAGTTTTTTATAATTTTTATGAGCTAGCTTTTAGTGTTTTATAATTTTTATAAGTACTAAAAGATAAAAATTTCCAACCCCCACAACAAGAAAAGTCGGGCCCTTGTACAACTTTGAGAACCAAAAATGCTAGAAATGAAAAAAAGTCACTTCAATTTGATCTTTGTTTACCTAGTAAAATTTCTATGAAAAAAATAATGTAGCTTTGTGTAGAGCACTGAATTATCTTTTCAATTCCTATTTGTTTGCAAAAATAAACTTCAGATTCACAAGTTATGACCTCAGAAGTGCAAACTACTAGATTTCGCTTCAATATCCTATAAAAATATCCAAAATTATAATATGGTAAAAATTACTACACCACTATAGTATTCTTTGAATTACCTTTTCAATGGTATATGGTTTGTAAAAATCAAACATAGGATGCTAAATTTATAACCGATTTTGTGAAACTAGTATGATTTTCCCTAGAAAAAGGAGTTTGGGGCTTAAAAAATTAAGCCCTTCATTGCCTAGGTGAAAATGAGAAATCAACACTTGAATACCCTTGATGTGATGATGATGTTAGCCTTTATAGGTTGTATGTCGATCGACAAAAAAAATACCTAAGAAAATTAAAAAAGGAAGCCACACAAAAATCTTGTCGTTGCTATTAATTCATACATCAGCCAAAAGAAAAAAAAATCCATGTTTGCATGTGCCTACATAGACTTGTAGTGAGAATTAATGGTAATAATATAGTATGAATCCATATAGGTATGGATCTATATTTTCATACACTATATCGAAACCTAACCACTAGATCTATTGACCCCAAAAAAATCACTCAATTTATTTTTTTAGATTTTGGCATTTTGATAGTGATTCTTAGGTTTTTGGGCCTTTTAAACACAGTAGTGAGGTTTTTTTGGTTCCAAAGTACACTATAAATTCATCTAAGTTCATATCTTACAAAAAAGGAGTCGTAGAGCCCAATTCTGAAGCTTTTATAATACTTGATGGAGAAAACCCTCAAAAATGGAGAAGGGGTTTGTTGAATCCATACTCTAATACCATGTTGAAGATGTGAAACAAGAACAAATACAAAATATAAACAAAAATAAGAACACATTCCACTTGCTGAAAAAGAATTACAGTTTCCTCAAGTAAAAATGATTACAAAATTGATGAAAAAAGTAAAAGGACATTGATTTATGTGCAAGGATATGGAAACCCTAAAAAATACCTAAGTGAGGTTAAGAAAATATAATAAAGTGTACTTAAATAATAATTACACCAACATGTGGCATCTTCAATACATTATTTTGATTAAACAAGGTAGTTAGTAATCAATCGGCCCCTCAACTTCCTTTTTCTTACATCAACTAATTCTAAAATCAAAATTAGTTTTCCTTCTTCATCCAATGGAGGAAAATTAGTTGATGGGGTAATTTATTTCCCAAGGGCTCATTTCAAACATAAAACATAGAAAAAATTGTGAATTCTACTCTCCTCAGATAGTTCCAACTTTTATGTGACTTCACTAATTTGCCTAAAAAAAAATTGGCCCCATAAAAATGAGTTCTAAGCTTCTCTACTCCACTTATATTCATGGATGACTACTTGTAGGGCTATAAATACAAAAACACCATGTCTCCCACCTTGAATTCTCTATACCATTGATATTTCTAATTTTTACAATTTGAAAGTGAACTATTGAGATTTAGTTTCCTATGTTTTATTGATAGCATGAGGTACTTATGATCCTTATCTTCCATTGAGTGATCATCTAAACACTAATATGGGAACCTAATCTAATGAAACTAAAATATATTTTAATGCTAATCTTGAGAATAATATGGAGAATTATAATTATGATACTCATGAAAACGTGATTTATGGATGAGCTTGCTATTTTGGCTAACACTAAGAATCCTACACAACCATATAATATGACTCACATTGTGTTCATCAATTAGACATATTCATTGGAGATTATGTAAGCTATTAGTGATACAATTTCTTTATCTATTTTTTTTAAAGGATCTACCTCCTCTTCCTCTTTTACCACTATCCCATCTTCTACATTAATCCTTCTACTACCTTTTTCCAACCCTATAGTAGTTCTCCCACCTACACTAGTATGCACCATATAGTGTTTATCCTTTCTCCAACTTCCCACCTGCTTCTATTTTACCTCTATTCCTATCTCACACATCAGTATCCAACCAATCGCAACTATTATTGATCATTCTATTCCTTCATCTAAAATTCTATCTCATATAATGTCTAGTCCTTGTTCTACCCCTCCATCCACCATGCATACACTTCATTATCCTTCCTCTTCTATGTCTCTTTTCCAACCTATTACCTCTTTCATCTCTCATATTTCGCACACCCATTTATATACACACCATAGTGGCCTTCAACCTCCTCTTGTCACCCTTCTATCCTCTACCCTAGATGTGCTAATTCATAATATGTATTAAATAGAGAAAAGAGTAGAAGAACCAATGGGAAAGGTAATGAGGAATTCAAAGATGCTCGATATACACCATGGATTATGATATTGTTGTACATCCACTACCTATAAACTTTGTGGTGCCTTGTTTCTTAATATATATGATGCCAAAGGTGATCTTACCACATATTTAAGATCATTGAGTATCACGAGAAGAATTTCTATATGAGGATAACCTCTACATTAATTATTACTAAGAAATATTAAGGGTTATGCTATAAAATGCTTCTTTTCATTTCCCTTGTTCGCACTCAAATTTATATTTTTTCTCTTGATTTTGTTCTTGTTGGTTCCCCAATATGTATTCAATATTTTCTAAAGAGTTTTTAAGATCTTATGCTTAAAATTTTTGAAGAGTTGGCCAATGAGCAAGAGGGATCATATGATTGATCTCTCTGACACTTTTTTTTTTCAAGATAAATGTGGATATACCTTTACAACACTAACTAAAAATATATTCAATTATTATAGGTTATATGGTTAAGATATGAATTTTCATACATCATGTCAAGGGTTTGTAAAGTTGTAAGCACAAATGATTTATTCCTTGTAACTCTGATGCTTGTATATGAAGAAATAAAATAATTATAAATCATTGTGGTTTTTCATTTTGAGGATATGGTTGGGTTGGGAAGGGCACTCAGAGACAGATCGGTGCCTATTTTTAGGGAACATAGAGCCATAAAATAGTAAATTATTTTTCTTTACTAATAAAATTACTAGAGGTCATAATTCCTTGACTAAATATGATTTCCTTATAATAATATAGCCTATAGTTGACTCATATAGATGATTCCTTACTTAATAATCCATTCATAATGCAAACATTCTAATCATTTTCCATGAAATAATTATATTATTCCTTGAATAAAGATTAACACAAACAAATAATTCAACACAAGAAGTGTGTGTGAAGAAAATTCATAATCCTTGATTATTCATTTCAGAGAAATATTACATCATATAAATGGAAATGAAAACACTATATTTCACGCAGTCATATAATCTCAACTAGAAACAAAATATTACAATAGATTTCTACATAGACTACAACAATGTATTTCTTACTATAGACTCAATACAACTCTAGTATCCCATGTTTTTCCATCATTTATTATAATTGAGGTACATCCATTTTATAGAAGTAACGTTCATGAAATAGACAAATGGGTGACATACCACTTTACAATCAACTTGATGAACTCTTGTACAATGAAACGAGTGCAACAACTTGTAGCTAGAGTGATGAGTTATTTAAAAGGACATCATACTTGATCCACCTAAGTTGAAGTGTGGCTTGCTACTTGTAATCATGGAAATGGGGAACAAATGTGTAGGATGCCCTTTCTTGATTGCTTTGACCTTCTTGACAAATATTGGATATTGGGATTCATCAAGTGCATCCATCCTAGACATCTTGGATATAGAGGTGGGAATGAGTGAAGTTGATATTATTATATTTTACCTATAGAATGTAATAACCAAGATAGACATTGCTCGATATTCCTTTGTTATTCCCATACCCCAATAGGTAGTTGTGACATGAAGATGAACACCCAAAAGATATAGCACCATCTTCCCCCACACCATAAAAATTGTCAATGAATGGTTTGGTATTAATAACCAGGGGTGGTTCATTGATATCCAACACATATCCCACATCCACCCAGTTGAATAAGAGAACATTGAAGGCTGCAAGAGATGAATTGAAATATATCATTTTCTATAAGAGGATTATGGAACTAATAGAGCCTCATATGGGAAAATATGGAGGTGTAAAACTCCCTCTTTCTAAGTGAAATCAACATGATCCATGATAATCCTATGTATTAGTCCAATCCTTTGTTCAAGAGTCAATTGGACCAAACCCTCCACATTCCATTTTTTTCGATTCTTAGAAGATTTCTTTCTTTTCTCCCTTTGAAATCACAAAGCTTGGGGAAGGAGAACATAAAATAGCCCTATAAATACCAATGCACCATTGTAACTAACTTCTAAGAATGTTTATAGAATACTAAACTTTCTCAATATAGAATAATTATCTAAGTATGAACTGCCATGAGCTTGTGGTCTATTTTTATTGTTGAAAATAAGGTTAATTATACCCTCAATTAAGTCCTTAATTTGGATTAGTTCATATTAATCATATCATATCCATGAGCAGGCCTTTTTTATCATCTGATGCATGTTGGAATTCTTGTACACACACTTTGAAGATTTCATAGAGCTCAAGTGGTGTGAAGAATCAACATCATACAAGATTTATAAATATTTCACCATCCACATAAAAAATTCTTCTTCTAATAACCATTTGTGCTCAAATATTTTTTCCATCTTATTCAATTGGGCCATTTATCTCACATCAATGAGTACTTTAGTTTTCTTTATGGAGTTGTCCAATCTAGACTCCAATTTCAGTAGATCAAGTCACTTTAGCATTGCATAGAATTAGATCCACTTTATCCTCCTGGGTGATGGATGTGATTAAATTTGGAGCAACACTATATGATTTAGCTTTCCAATCATCAAATTATTTCATCTTACTACCATCGTCAAGTACTAAAGGTAATAAACATTCTCTAAGGGACTTGAAAAATATTCAATTTGTCTTTAAGCACCAAATAAAATTAGCTTTGGAATAAAAATGTCATTTAAGAGCCCTATGCCCTCATAAGTACTTGATATCTTAGTGGAAGCATTGAAATTAAAATTTTGATTGCTATATATATTTACCATTATCAACATACATATAATCCATGTGATCAATATTTTCCTAAAGGTTTCTTCATTGTTGACATGGCTAACTTAAGATTCTCTCAAAATTTTATAACAAGCCCAACCATAATCTACATCACGCAGAATGAAAGACATCCTATGATTTAGAATATTATTGAATAAGTCAATATACATTTCCTTCATTTCCCTTTTACCTCAGCCTCTACATTTTGACTATGCTTTAGCTTCTCTGTCAAATCTACAATCCTTAGCATAAGCGTATCATTATCTTGTTGGAATATATTTAATGTAGTAAAAGGAGGTATCATAGGATCTAATGTAATACATCACTTAGGAGAAGTTACCATTGATTTGATCCTATTATATTCATATTGCAATAGCTTAATATGATCTTTCTATAATTTATCAAAATATGCTTGCAACTTTTTTGTTGCTACTTCATTGAATAGGGTTGTGTTGAATTCCAAGGATGCTACCTAAGGACTAGTAATATCACTTAATTTTATTATGATCAATTTATATGTGAGCTCATTTATATCCCTAGCCACTTGAGGCTTATTTTACTTATGATATATTTCCCATATAGCTAGGGTTCCATACTTTATGTTGAAACTTGACCCAAAGTAAAATTTATTTTCTTACTCCTAAGATGTCAAGATGTCTTAATCATTGTATTTTAATTTGATAGTATCCAAATCTATGGTGGAAGCTATGTCCCATCTTGGGAAGAATAAACACCCACTTTCTTGAACCAATTTTCTTCCTTATTCTAGAGTTATCTTTCTAACATCAAAATCAATATTTTTTAGGACACTTTGAGCTACATACTTATTATCATCCTCTTTATCTTGATTCCTTCATCTTCCATCCTTTGCAGAAGAACCTCAAAATTCTTCTTCAAAATTAGGGTTTTGACCTCAATGGATTGGATGAACTCATTATCAGACAAGAAATTCTCACGGGATAAATCTCTCACAACATACACCACTATTCCTCATTCCTCTAGATTTAACGATGTCCTTTCTATAGGAATATCAATCATATCAAGCCTCTCAAGTGAGTCAATACCTTGATAGAATCCTTGAACATCAACTTTATTTTCTCCAATTATCTTTGTGATTAGATAATCAACCAATGGTTGAACTCCCTCTTATTGCACTACCCCTACTTGAGGGGTATCATTTTTAATCTCTATATTAGGTGTCTCTAGAGGTTCGTAGAAAAATGTATCTACCTCTCGAATCTCTTGATTTTGAACCTCTATGATAGGATCATGAATTATTTGCCTTGTGATACTGTTTGCAGGAACAAACCCCAGACTACTTGCATTGTCTAACATTTTTTGCATCCTCAGGATAGGGTCCTTAATATCACTAAAGGAACCCTTGTATCTAGTATCAAGAACCTCTCTCTCTCTTTCTCCAAGGTGAATTTTAAACCATTTATGTCTCTCATTATCAATTTCTAATTTGGTCTTCAACTTCATTAAATTGATTTTCATATATATATTTCTCGACTCCTCTTTTGACCTTTTCAATGTAATTCTTTGGATTAAAATTTCTTTTCCTTTGTGTTCTCATTTTATACTCCATTAATTTAGAACCTAGGATATCTAATCCTTCCTTTGAAGTGATTTCAAAGTAGATTATAATTTTAAATTAGGTAAAAATAATACATTTTTATGTTTTCTTAAATTAGCCTTATCTGCCTCAATTAGCTAACACATAATTTCAAGAAAATCCACCCTATCAAGCACCCACATAGGAAAATCATGTGGATCAACTTTGACTCCATAGATCTTGATGATTATTTTATTTTAACTAAATAAATAATCACTCCAATTATGATCACATCTTGCACTAGGATGAAGATCCTTAGGTCTTAAAAACCTTGTGACATTATCGGAAAATTTCATCCTTTTTTGACCCAATATTATCAACATTCTCTACACAAGATACCTCTCAAGCATGACATAGTTTGAAATTTGGCAGTATGAATCCTAAATATAAGTCTATCCTTGGATAGGAATGGTATTTCCTTTTGGGGTATCATGTTTCAAATAGAGGGCATGATCCTAGATATCACCTCCATTATATAATAAAATATTGCATATCATGGAATATCATTTAAAAGATAGGATTCTATTATCAACTTTCATAGATTTCAATTTCTTATATAGCGTATCAATAATGAAGAATGAAAATCAAACCCTCTATTAAGATATCAGTGTTATATATCAATTGTTTTAATCATTAGGTGAATTAGTATTTACAACTTATAATCAATTCCCAAAACTTGATAGAGTGCAAAGTATGTCATTAAAAAATACTATTCAAATGTTTCCATGTTGAAAGGATCCATTTAATCATTTACAATTTGTCTCAACCTATCAAATACTTTTCACATATGGTTTGACAACCGTATGAATTTGTAACTATACTTTTTTTTTCATTATTCTTGGAATAATGCATCAAATTTAATTTTAACATCTACCCTAGGGTGAAGGTTGAAGGATTTCCTAATTGGCTCATTGTTCATTACAAGCATTGGACCTTGTGATTCAACATTTTTTTGGTGGCAACATTATACTTGCTACAAACAACTTATGTTAAATCAACACTCACAAATGCATTAGGGACAACCAATTTACCTAAGTCAAGTTTCAAAATGTTAGATTAGGGATATAATTTATGCTATGATAATAATAAGATTGAAATAATTCCTAGCCTTGGACAAAACTAAATGTATTCTAATTAACTTAACTTTATCAAGAATTCTATTAGAGAGGATTCCCATGCCTTGGGCATGCTTCAATTTTTGGGTTGAATTAGGAAGCTGGTTTAAAAGATATGACTCTAAGCTTCATTGCCCCACCACATTTTAGCCTATTTTACCCCTTTGTTTTAAAATAACCTTTTTAAAATTTGGTCATGTTGTTTTCAAAAAAATTATTCTTGTTTAGGAGTTTGAAAGAGATTAAGTGTTCTTAAATCCAAAGTTTATTAAGTTTTTTTTTAATATTCAAGGCATAAGTCATGTTTTCATATTTAGAAGGGAGTCCTGACATTAATTAAAGTTTTAAATATCTTAATATTTTCAAAATTATCCAAAAGGCCACATGCATGAAAATTGGAGGGAAACCTCATGTGAAGATTTTGTGTTTCTATAGGATAGTTCAACCTCCTTTAGGGTTTTGCAAATTTTAGGCATTGCTCACAAAGTATTGTAGACTATCATGGTGGCCAAGGATTTGAAAACCTAAAAGGAAAGATATAAGAGTGCCCATATTTATTTCAACATCCCCATGATCAACTTCAACAAAAAAAGTATGCATATAATATTTTCTTTTCACTATTTTCAATTTTAGATGTCATGGGATCTATGTTGTAGGATATTTTCATAGCATTGTAAATTGTCACCCTTGACAATTTCACACTAGGTTTTGCTCCATCCTATATTCTTGGACCTAATTATGCACCTAATTTCCTAAATTATGCATTTGATGGCCCATTTTATCATTTATCAGAAAATAAAATATGCAAAACCCAAGTAGGCATTTAATATTTTCCCTCGACACTTCAAATCTTGAAAATAGTGGATCTAGACTAGGGAACCCTTGGCACCCTTGGCACCCTTGTCCCCTCAAAATGGCCCTAAATCTAAATATGTTGGTGTTCATAATTTATTATTTAAAATTCAATCCTAATTGTTGGTCATCAAGATTTAATTTTCAAGAAATTAGATTAATTGGATATAAATACATAGTATTTTCATAATTTTAAGGGTGGAAGCAATTTCAAAGAAATATTTTGAGAATACAATTGAGAAAATCAATTGCCCTAAAGTAGTCAAGAGCAGAATTTATATAATTATTGTAGCATTTCATCATCCAAGCATCATATCAAGTTTAATGTCAGTTTGTTCATGTTTATGCATGCATTTGTTTGTGATTACTAATGCTTGTAGGTCTTCAAATCATATCAAGATAAGTTGCAATCAAAACTTGAAGGTGATGTGCATGACTTTAGTTCCTCAAGGATATCAGACCTGAGTGGTGAGTTGCAATGAGTTGTTGATTCATCATTCATTTATCATCTAGCCTCTATCCCTCAAAAGAATAATTTCTCTTTGTCATCCATTTTGCCATTGTGGAGGTAGAAATACCATCATAGGGTTTGACTGAGGCAAGAACCTATATGGCACAACCCTTCCTCTCCTTTTGAATGTGTGGGTACATATCTAAAGAGGATTGGAAGAATATTGAAGACAATTTACTTGTTTATGCATTCAAGCCCTACAACTTGACAAGATATAGAAACTCAATTATCTCAGCAACAAATGAAGATCTGACAACAATATCTAGAAGGAAGAAGCCATGCCCAAGGACCTAAGGCCAGTGAAATCAATTTTTGGTTTTAGATCCCCAGTCTAGGGCATCCTTGGTACCCTTGCCCACTCAAATCAAGCTCAAATTAATGTCACAAGTACATAGATCAATCAATAGATCTTTCATTTTTAACTTTCACATCTCAAAATTTATGCCTAAAAAAATTCTACCTCAGTCCTCCTAGATGTGCTTGTCATTTTTATTTCGTACAATAAAGATCAAAAGTTCTCCTTTTGTATAAGACCCCACTCAAATATGATTAGCTCAAAAAATCTCTACCTAACAACTAGAACCAAAGGTGATCAAGGCTCTCTAATACCACTTGTGAGGAAGAAAATTTTGTTTAAATAACTTCCCATACTGATCTTGAAGTGATTTTTATACAAATAAATTTCATTTTAATTTTTAAAAATTACATAAAAGAGAGACACATTCATAAATAGGTAAACTATTAAAACCATAACACAGTTACATGGGGAAAACCCTTTTGGGAGAAAAAACCCACACTATAAAAACTACACAATGTATTATCAATTCAAAAAGAAGATTAAAACACACTTGTAATGTAACTCTTTTTAGGATTATTTCACCAACATTCAAATATAGAGTAATTTCAACAACATTAATTCATCACCTATGTACCTATAAAATCACATATCAAACTACAACTTCAACACATAATTTATAAGCAATGCACAACCTAGAAACAATCAATATCTTACAAAAACAAGCTAAACCATCCTAGTGGTATTGTGCCTAAATAAGACTCCAATTTTAATGCCCACCTAGGAAGCTTCCATAATTTTCTAAAAACAACAAATCAATATCATCTCTTATAATTATCATAATACATCATAATGACACACCCAACATGGGCACCCAAGTTTTTAACTTCTACTACACAAAATAGAGTTTCACAAAATTATAAATAACCTCCCTCTTACAAGCTCTTGCATGTTTGGAGATCAAGTCATAGATTCCCTAAAAAGAAGGTGCTCCAAATATACTATGAATAGAAATCTTAATGACATCTTAAAAATCCCATTCCAAGGCACCACCACTTAAAAATAAAGCAATATAAAAATACCACACCCCATTTTCATGTGAGAATATTAAAATGATAATAAAATATGATAATTTCTAATTAATAATGAGAAAATTCCAAATAATAAATAAATATTATAAGAAGTTGTAAAGGTTGAGATACTTTAATTCCCAACAATAGTTACTACCATATATTTATCAAGGATAAAGGAAAGGTTATCAAGTTTATAGAACTGTGATGGTCTTTATATGGGGTATGCATTTACAAGTTCTAACTATTGGTCTACTAAAATTCATGAGTTTAATGCTCAAAACCTGATCCAAGGTTCTCAAAAGATACACAATAATTTTTCTCTCATTTTTAATATTCATATAATAAAAATAGTGCACCCTAAGTAAACATAAGATATAATCTTCATTTACAACCATAGTATAATGTATATATGATAATACATTTTGTTTCAAGGTGTCGCCCTTGGTCTCCTTAGCGTGGGCCAATGTGACGCTTGGGCTTCGTGACATGGTTTAACCGCCTCTTGTGGATCTTGGATCTTATATAAATCCAACGGTTGTATCAGGCATTAACAGGTCAATCTTTTGGTGCAACTATAGTATCCTTTAATCAGGTTGATAACTGGGAACATAAATTCCTCTACTTAGGGATTAGGCATCACAACTGGCAGTCATAATCTACTAAAGGACATCATTTGATTGTCAACCCACGGACGTTAGAATTGAAATGGGTCTGCAAAGTATATGCACTAACCACCTATTTCAGACATGCATTATCTACTGAAAATACTATGTTGGAATTGGAATTGCTGGAAACAAATTCTAACTCCCTAAATCTGCTCAGAATGAAAACTAAATCCAATTTTAAAGACAGGAACTACTCTATCCCTAGTGGTTGTAGGAACAGTCGACAACTCTGTAATTTTTTCAACTGTAGGAACAGTCACACTGAAGTTCTATGAAAGGGAGTGCAACTATTCTAATTGCAGAAATGAAGAGATAGACAACTCCCTAAGTGGGCCCCCTTAGGCAATGTCAAAGATACACAACATATTAGACTATAAATTCCATGAACACTTTTATTGAGATGAAACTAACGAGTACATGGCTCACAATTCTTGCAACTGTATTTCTAAAAAACTAAAGATTATTACAACAACAATCTTCTAGCCCTTTCTTTGAAGGAAAATGGGCTATTTATTCAAAACTAAACCTAACAACTAACTAACCTTTCCCTCATAAAATGGGAAGTCTCTATTACATCATGATCAACCTAATGAAGAAATGGATAAAAAAAGGAAGGACTGAGTCAAATCAGTTTGAATATTTAAAGCACCACTATCCTAGATTTATGTGCCATTAAGATGCCTCTACTGGATTCCTAGAATGCTTCCCTTTCATGGTGGATGACTTAAAGTTGTTTCCATATTCTTTGTTGCTAAATTGGTCCTCTTTGAATCAGTCTTTCAACAATCTAGTGGAGGCTAAATCTTCTCCTTGAGACTTGGTACCTGAAAATAAGTAACAGTTATACCTATGACAAAGGATCAACTCAACACATTTAACTCATCAAGATGATCCATCATTCCATTCATTCATTCATTAGGTATTATTTTGGAACAAACAATATTTTAGATATGGCTACAGGAAGGTTAACAGTAGTGGTTGCAGGAAAGGCATGTCATCACAAAAAGTCACAATGCACACATCTTTTGTCAAACTAATAAAACGTTTAAGCAATGACCATGGAAAGACTTATCATAATAAACTTGTTGTATTAAGCATAAAGTCTATGTATTACTCCCATAATTACTACTAAATTTCTTCTTAGCATAATAAAAGATATAGAATTTTTTAAAAACATAGTCTAAAATATGCCAAAAATTGGGCTCATCATTCCCCTCAACCGACTACTTGCTGGTCCCTTCAGCAAGTCTAGCATTTTTCCTTCGAGCATACTCTCTTAAATCAGCATTTTGTTGTTTTCCACATTCACCATGTTCAAAACTCCAAAAGTGAGCTTGCATAGACTCCAATCGTTGCCACCTGCTATCCTCTGAATTCTTGTTGTAGGTGTTGTTTTCTCCTTGCATGGCCAACAATGGCCATAAGAGAATGGGTGGATGCATGACTAATGGCAACCAATTCTCTTTCTTTGTTCTTGTGTTTCTCATGTATCTCTCTGCTCTTTGAGTAGCTGCATATAGGTTGTTTGGGGTATGTGGTTCTTCCCTTCTTAGCTGCAATGGCAAGTGTTCCCATCTTGTTTGGTTGTGTTATGTAGCAATATTGAGGTCATCATTTACAATTTTGGAGTATTGGGAAAACACTTCTTGTCTCAAGGGTTCAATCACCGGCCTATCCCTTTCATCTGCCCACAACTTCTTCCAGTCAAAGTAAATACCCATCCCCTTCTTAGACTCATTTCTCACTATCAGTGGCATGTTAACCTCATCATGTTTGTAACCATCAAATTGTTCTCCCCTGCTTATTTCATTCTTGATCCAAGAAATTAGAGAACTAATGTGTGTGTCCCCAACATAGCATAGAGGATTCCATTCTTTATCATGAGGCACAACCAAACTGTGTAAATAAAAATCACATAGAAGGTTTCTGACATGCTGTGGTGAGTCCCTGTATGCATTATAAAATTCCTTAGGAGTATTCAAGGAAGGGTTCTAACCTTGCCAAATCCTTATTAATTGAAAGTTCAAATCTTTTAATTACATTGCATAAATAGGCGAAGGAGATATATATTGCATAATTTGTGGGACAAGCTGAACTACCTAATTGAGTGTGTCTGTCAGAATAGCAATTTTTATATCCTTGTTCTGGATTACTCTCCTCAATCTCTCAATTTCCAATTCATAGGTAATCTATTGATTTTGAAGTTTTGTGTAACATGACATTCCTGCAACAAAATTTGTAACATGGAGAGGAGGCTTATGGTTATGATTCGTTGTAGGTGGCCTTTGAATTTCTTCAAGTGCATCAACATTTTCATGCTCTGTTGTCTCAATTATGTCTTTGGTAGATAATTGTCTGAGAATTTCTTATTCCATTTCATCATCTGGTTGCCAGTTCTCCTGTTGTTCCTGCAACATATAATGTTTCAGTGTATTTCTTGCAGTAGTCGATGATTCATCTATCCCTTCATTATCTTCACTTCTTTCTTCTGATTGAACTATAACTGATTTCCCTTCCTCTCCCATATACACTACCTCTTCCTATAGTTGTTCTGATAACCCTTCTTGCATTTGTTCTGCCACAACTGCCAGCTCATCAAGGCCAACCCCTTCTGAAACATGCCCAGTCTCACCAATAGATGGTTCCTCTTCCTCAAGTGCAAGACTAGAAGGGTATGAGGGTGATGGTGCAGACTGAGAGGTATTGAGTGAATGTTGAGCTGCCTGATTCTGAATCCTGGAGCTTCTTCATAAGGGAGTGGGGACTGCCTTATGTTTCTTTGGGTTCTTAGCTGCAGGATTAGGAGATTCTCCTGTTTGATTCCTCTTAACAGATTTAGGATCAGGTGTAGGGTTCTTTTTCTGGGGTGTTACCATTGGTGACTTTCCCTTTTTATTTTTAGAGGAAGTCCCCAAGTTAAAAACAAAGGTTTGCACTGGCCCTTTGGGAAATCTTTCAGAAAGAGGGACCTCCTCTTTTGAGTCAGATGTTTTAGGAATTGGAGATGCGACAATAGAGGCCTCAACTTTTGACTAAAAGGTTTGTTGTTTAAAGGTGAGAGGCTGACCCCTGGGTCCGATATTTTGAACCCTTGGATTAAAATTAACAACAAACTCCTCCCAGGTCATTGGTGACACATCCCTAACGGATTTTTCAACAAGCAATTTGATGAGGTAATGGTGGGAGATATAATTAATTCTTCCCTTTTTAAATTCAGCAGCACTATTGGAGAGCAAATTATGCAGGAAGTCTGGTATGTTCATTAATAACCCATGACACAAATGAGATAATAGCTTAAAATGATGAGAATGCAAAACAAAAAACCGACCTTCACATGTCAGGTATTTGATTATATAACCTGCTCATGGAATCCAGTCCTGCTGAAAACTCATACATTGGGTTCCTTATTTATCCACATGTAGAGGAGAATCGCCAAGCTGAGTAAACTCTTCCCTAGCACTCCATGCATCCCTTCCTCGAGGAAATAGTCCACCAGCTTGGGGTAACCCTGTTATCTCTGCAATTCTATTCACTAAGGAATCAATTTTTACTCCCCTGACCTTAGCCTTTCCATTATGAAATGTCCTTGTGAACTCCTCAGCAATGTCTTCATCAAACTTTTCAAGTTTGAGAAAATAGTTGACCCACCCGTACTATCTGAATGCCGAAAAATGCTGTACATCCTGCAACAAGACAATGTGGTATGTTGGCTCATGCCCAATGGGTTGATCTCCCATTTTACGCTTGTCTTTCCAACTTAACTCTTCAGGCGAAAATTCAGCCTGGTTATTTCAATTTCTTGCTCAAATTTAACTTCCTGCAAATCAAACCAACTTCTCTGTTGTCCCCTCAACCTAAACTTTTGAACTTCTTTCAAAAGAGGCAGAAAACTAAAGGAAGAATTTTGAACATCTTAACTCAAATTTTAGACATAAAAAGATTGACAGGGAGGAGCGAAAGACATGCCTGGTCATAATTGCAGGAAGTAATGAAGGTTTGCTTATTTATTGCAAATTTTCAAAAATCTGGAGCTTAAGCCGAAAGGACAGTAAAATGTGATGTGACAAGGCTTTGTGGCGGCAAAAAGTAACGACGTGGGTATTAGTTATGAATTGGAAAAAATGCACAAACGTGTGGAAATGACCGAAGGATATTGTAGCCATATAGGAAATCTGTTTGCCTTACTAAATACCTAATTAAACATAATAAATGAAATAACTAATCAATATTTGAGTTAAGTGGAGCTTACCTATAATGATGCGCCATAAGCATTTGATGTGACTCCAACTTCTTTATTGCAAAAGGTGATCTTTAGAAACGTGGATATGGTGATGTGTGACAAGTGGATGAGGTGGCAAAAGAAGAGATGATACAAATGGTGATATGGAATGATGGGATGGAATGGGGATCCACGAGGATGACCCCTTTATTATGATTTTTTTTATATGCAGTTTCATGCATGTCTTAGGGAATTGAGCCGAGACTCAACTCTTTCGGCTGCAGGATTAGTAGATTCCTGCTCTAGTTGAAATTGCTTCAGGAACTCTTCCTTATCAATGGGCTTTTGGTAAAGCTTTAGTTGATTCCCATTGACCAATAATTTGAACCTGACATCATCAATTGTGCTCAATTGTACTACACCATTATCAAATACCTTTGCTATTTCGTATGGCCCCAACTATCTAGTTTGCAGTTTCCCTTGACTATCCTTGTATCTTGAATCATAGAAAAGAGCCCAATCTCCTGCTTTGAATTTCTTCTCCTTGATGTACTTATCATTCCATTTGATTCTTTGATTATGTATTATTTCAGTATGTTGCAGGGCACTCTTCCTGAGCTCATCCAAGGCATTGAGCTGCATGATTCTTTCTCTCTGTGCAGTTGTTAACTCCATATTTAATTCCAAAGTTGTTCAGAGAGTTTTGTGTTCAAACTCTATTGGCATCACAAATTTCTTACCATATACCATTTCAAATGGTGTAAAACTTGTTGTAGTCTTCCATGTAGTTCTATAGGCCCATATAGCCTCTGGTAACCTTGCAGCCCAATCATTTCTATGTAGATCCACTATTTTTGTCAAAATGGCCTCTATATCCTTGTTACTAATTTCTACCTAGCCATAGCCTAAGGATGATAAGGAGTTGACTTCCTATGCCTTATGTTGTATTCATTTACTAAGGCAGTAATACGAGTAGAAGTAAATTGTGCTCCTTGGTCTGTCACTATTTCTCTAGGAACACCAAATCTAGTAAAGATTTCTTCATAGAGGAACTCTACTACTTTATTATCTCTAGCGTGCTTCATAGGTCTAGCTTCTACCCATTTTGTTACATAATATATGCATACAATAATGTAATACTTACCATTTGAAGGCAGATCAATTGGGCCTACAAAGTCCAGTCCCCATTTATCAAAATATGTAACAATAACTTGTGGAAACAAAGGCATTTCATTTGATCTTGTTGGCATCCCCATCCTTTGACATCTATCACACCTCCTGGTATACTTGGCTGCATCTCTATGTAATGTTGGCCAATAATATCTAGTATTTAAGATTTTCATGGTTGTTCCCTTAGCAGCAAAATGTCCACCGCAAGGCTCATCATGGCTTGCATGCAGTATGTCATGAGTGTCTTCCTCTCTCACACATCTCCTCATTACTTGATCAGGTCCTGTATAAAACATGCAATCTGCAATCCAAGAGAAATTAAATATTTTCTCTACTAACAATCTCTTTTCCTTAGGTGAGAGGTGAGGAGGAGTTCTTCCTGCAGCCAGATAATTTGCTATATCTGCCTACCATGGATGAATAAATTTGATGGCAAAAAAATATTCATCAGGGAAGGAATCCTCTATGAGTGTAGAATCATCTTGCCTTTGAATTCTAGATAGGAAATCAACAACCACATTGTCTTTACTTGGTTTGTCCATAATTGTAATATCAAATTCTTGCATCAACAACAACTACCTAGCCAGTCTCCCTATAATTGAGCTCTTGTTTATGAGATACCTTATTGTTGCATGATCAGTATGGACAAATATTTGATAGCCTATGATATAATTCCTAAACTTTTTGAGGGAATAGATTATTTCTAACATTTTTTTTTGTGTAACAGTGTAGTTGAGTTCAACTCCTTGCAAGTTCTTGCTAATATAATAAAGTGCATGCTCAGTTGAACCACCCTTTTGTCCTAGGACAACACCAATGGTATAATTTGAGGCATCTGTATGAATATGGAATGGAAGTGACCAATCATGTCCTTTCAAGACAAGTGCTTGTGTAAGGGAAATCTTTAGATCAAGGAATACTTTTTCACATTCTGTTGTCCAGGCAAAATTTGCATCCTTCTTTAGCAAACTGTATAGGGCCCCTACTATTTGACTAAAATATTTAATAAATCTTCTATAGTAGCCAACATGTCCAAGAAATCTTCTAAGTTCCTTTTTCTTGGTAGGGAAGGGTAGACTAGAGATGACTTCAATTTTAGAGGGATCTACTTGTATTCCTGCAGTAGAAATATAGTGACTGAGCACTGTTCCTTCTTGCATCATCATGAAGCACTTCTTATTATTGAGTGGAAAATTAGGATCTTCACACCTCTGTAGTACCTTTTTCAAATTGTCTTATGCTTCTTCAAATGTTTCACCATAAACAGGAAAGTCATCCATGTATATTTCCATACAATCATATGAAATATCTGAGAAAATACTAATCATAGCTCTTTGGAAAGTTGCAAGTGCATTACATAGACCAAAAGGCAAGACTGAATAGGAAAATGTTCCCCAGGGGCATGTGAAAGTAGTATTTTCCTGGTCCTCTGGAGCAATCTTTATCTGATTATATCCACTGAAACCATCAAGGAAGGAGAAATACTTTTTCCTTGATAAGTTATCTAGGAATTGGTCAATAAAAGGCAGAGGAAAATAATCTTTCTTAGTTGCCAAGTTGAGCTCCCTGTAATTCACACACACTCTCCATTTTCCTCCTTTTTTAGGGACAATAACCAATGGAGAAACCCACTGGCTATTTGAGATTGGGTAGATAAAGCCAGCATTCAACATCTTCTGCAATTCCTCCTTAAACATTTCTCTTAAGGCTGGATTAATTCTCCTTTGGGGTTGTCTAACAGGTTTGAACTCGTTGTTGATGAAAATTCAGTGTGTACATAGCTTTGGATCAAGTCCTTTCATGTCACCATAAGCCCAAGCAAAATTTGGTTTATGGGTAGTAAGCATTTGGACAATTGACTCTTGCTGCTCACGGTAAGTTTATTATTGATATTCAAGGTTTTTCCTACAGCTACTTCCACTTGGGAAGTTAATTCAAGCATAGATACTTCAAACAAAAAAGGCATTTCCACTTCATGGGCTAATAAGGTGTGCAAGCAATCAGTTGTTGCAGGATAATTAGCTGAAGTAGGTGGGGATAGAATTGCCTGCAATGAACATGGAAATTTTTCACATAGGGGGTACTCAATACCATAATTGTTCTGAAGGATATTAGACAATATTTATTCATCTTCTTGTTTCTCAATAAAAGGCTCTCTGCTAATCATCATCAGGTTTGCCACATAATCCATCTCTTTCACATCTCCTAAATCTAGCCAGATTGCTTGTCCCAACTCAAGTTGAGGCTGGGTTGGAGCATAAAGGGTGAGCTTCTTGGTGCTATATCCATCATAGATAGTCATGTTATAGACCTACATCCTATATAAGCATCTGCAGTGGCTAACCAAGGCCTTCCTAGAATTACAAGATATCCTCCTAGTGATGCTTTTGGAGATAAAACCATAAAATCAACAAGATATTCCCATGAATCTAGGGTGACTACTAGGTCTTCAACTACTCCATCAGGTTTGATAGTTGAACTATCTGTGAGCTGTAGGATAGTAGGTGTAGCCCTTAGGTCTAAAATACTTATATTTAATACAAGGTCCTTTTTCATGACATTGATAGCTGCTTCAAGATCTACTAAAGCATTTTTAATTTGAACCCCATTAATAATGATTTCCACAACAGGGCTGCCAGGGTTTGAATATTTTGGGATGGTTAGATTCCTTAGCATCAAATCAGAGAGTTGACCTAAGACATGAACAATTTGAGGGTCTTTCTTTTTCCTACCCGACTTCTTTAAACGTGCTTCTTTAATAGCCTTGCTATAAATAGGTACTTCCTTAATTGCTTGGAACAAGGGAATTTTAACACATATGTGCTTTAGTTGTTCAAGAATTTCAAAGTTAGTCTCTTCTTTCTTTTGAACAACTTCACCTTCCAACCTTTGTGAAAAAGGAGGTGAGGGTTTATTGGACACTTTAGGCAATGGTGGACTTTGCATGGGATCATTGGATGGAACTTGGTCATTAATATCTTCTTTCTCATTCTCCTCAGATGGAAATTTTGTAATTATGGGAGGAGAAGGTGTAGGTAACACTATTATTGACCGTAAGTTAATATTACTCAAGTTGAGAGCATAAGCAGGCTGTTGATTGGGGTCAGTGAAATAAACTTCTTGTTGTTGTTGAGGCTGGTTATTTGGATTAGGTGTTGCTTGAGCAGGTAATTGGGTTGGCTTAGGATTTTGGATTTGATTAGCTATAGGAGGTGGCATGATTGACTACTGTTGGGGTTGGTGCAGGAAACCAGCGGGTTGATTTCATCATTATTGGCCTCCCCTCCATTGGTTAGACTGCTGCCAATTTCCTTGTGGAGGCTGCCACTTATTTTGTTGTGGTGACTGCCAATTCCCTTATGGGGGCTACCACCGATTTCACTGAGCATTTGTCCAAGGATTATTCCACTAAGGTTGGGAATATGAGCCATAATTTGGAGGGTACTGGTTTTACCACTGAATATTATATGAATCAAAATTTTGCAAAGGGTCCTAAGGCATACCTTGTCTTGGGGCCCAAGGCCTGTGTTGAGCAACAAAGAACACTTCTTCATATCCTTCTATTGTTTTGAACTCGGTGGGAAGATGTTGCACCTCCAACTTATTCACCGCCTTGCATCTACAATCCTTCTTCCTTTGTCTACAGTGAGGGCAATATTCAACTAGCATTGTCTTTGCTTCATCTTTCTTCCTTCTAACTTGCATAGTGTCCAATTATGTAGCAACGTCATTGATGATATCTTGCTTGAAATCTAACAAGAGATTAGAAATCCCCCCCTTTGACACTCCTAAGCCATTTCATTTTGAAATAGAGTGTCTAAATTCTCTGCCTTTCTTCACAGTTTCTCTGGAGTAGTTGAGACAAATCTTCTTGATATCATCCCAATTGCTTTGGGCGATATCTCCTCCAGCCATGAGGTCTAGTGCCTCCATGTAATTATCATTAAATCCTCTTAGGAAGAGAATTTTTTTAGATTCCTCATTCAGCTGATGATGAGTGTTTTTCTGCACACTGAACAAAAACCTAGACACATAGTCTTCCAAGGGTTCATCCTCTTTATGTGACATCTTAAAGATGTCATCTCCTCTCATATCGCCCCCCTACAATATTCTTTATACTTTCCCAAGAACAAAGTCTTCATTTCATCCCAAGTGGTCGCTACATTGCCTCCTAATCCCATGAACCACCTCAAGGTTGACTCCTTAAGGGTAGAGGGAAACAACTTCAACTTGTGTGCACTAGTGGTGTAGTCATAACTTCTACAAAGGATGTCAAACACAAACAAGAAGGTATGAGGGTCTTCTGTAATAATTCCATAGAACTTTGGAAGTAATGAGGCAAGGATATTCTTGAGATTATTATTGTCATGTAGGTTAGGAATTGGAAATAGAAAAGTAGGCCTTGCCATCCTTGGTGGTGTTCTTGAGTTAGCTCCTGGCTGATAAACTACAAGGGCAAGTAGATTATTATGTGGGTCCTAGTTACTGGAAGTTTGCAGATTATTCAAATGCTAGGTGAGTGGATCAAGGTCGTCAAGCTCATCAAACAAGTTAAAACTTAACTTTGAGGAAGAAGATGAGGTAACTAAGTCCTTGCCAACATCCAAATATGGTTCTTCTTGGAAAATTTATGGTTCAATTTCTTGGGTATCTAATCTTCCAGGAAGGAATATTCTAAATTGGTCTCTTCTTCTAAGCATATAGCAAAAAGTAAGTCTAAACTATGGAAAAATGTTGGAATGCTGAATTCTAATCTAAATGCTAGGAATGGAATTCAAACTCTCTACTAGCATGTCTGCAATAGATTTTTAGTTTGACACCATCCTCGGAAGTGGCGCCAAAAATGTAGTATCCTTTAATCAGGTTGATAATTGGGAACATAAATTCCTCTACTCAGGGATTAGGCATCACAATTGGCAGTCATAATCTACTAAAGGACATCATTTGATTGTCAACCCGAGGACGTTAGACTTGAAATGGGTCTGCAAAGTATATGCACTAACCACCTATTTCTGACACGCATTATCTACTGAAAATACTATGCTGGAATTGGAATTGCTAGAAACAAATTCTAATTGACTAAATCTGCTAAACTGAAAACTAAATCCAGTGTTAAAGACAAGAACTACGTTGTACCTAGTGGCTGCAGGAATAGTTGACAGCTTTGTAATTTTGTCAACTACAAGAACAGTCACACTGAAGTTCTATGAAAGGGAGTGCAACTATTCTAATTGTAGAAATGAAGAGACAAAAAACTCCCTAAGTGGACCCCCTTAGGTAGTGTCAAAGATACACAACAGATTAGACTGTAAATTCCATGAACGCTTTTATTGAGTTGAAACTAATGAGTACATGGCTCACAATTCTTGCAACTGTATTTCTAAAAAACTAAAGCTTATTACAACAACAATCTTCCAGCCCTTTCTCTGAAGGAGAATGGGATATTTATTCAAAACTGAACCTGACAACTAACCTTTCCCTCATAAAATGGGAAGTCTTTATTACATCATGATCAACCTAATGAAGAAGTGGATAGAAAAAGGAAGGACTGAGTCAAATCAGTTTGAAGATTTAAATCACCACTATCCTAGATTTATGTGCCATCAAGACGCCTCTATTGGATTCCTGGAATGCTTCCCTTGCATGGTGGATGACTTGAATTTGTTTCCTTATTCTTTGTTGTTGAATCAGTCCTATTTGAATTAGTCTTTCAACAATCTAGTGGAGGCTAAATCTTCTCCTTGAGACTTGGTACCTACAAATAACTAACAACTATACCCGCGAAAAAGGATCAGCTCAACACATTTAACTCATTAAGACGATCCATCATTCCATTCATTCATTCATTAGGTATTAGTTTAGAACAAACAATATTTTAGATATGGTTGCAGGAAGGTTAACATTAGTGGTTGCAAGAAAGGCATGTCATCACAAAAAGTCACAAGGCACACATCTTCTATCAAACTAATAAAACATTTAAGAAATAACCATGGAAAGACTTATCATAATAAACTTGTTGTATTAAGCATAAAGTCTATGTATTACTCCCATAATTACTACTAAATGTCTTCTCAACATAATAAAAGATATAGAAATGTTTAAAAACATAGTCTAAAATATGCCAAAAATTGGGCTCATCAGCAACGATAGTCATCTTTGCAACAATTGGTATCAGAGCTGAGGTCACAGGTTTGAACCCCTCGCTTGCGCTAGGGGGGATTATTGCAAGGTATTTCCCTTGGTCTCCTCGGCGTGGGCCAACGTGACGCTCGAGCTTCGTGATATGGTTTAACCACCTCCTATGGATCTTGGATCTTGTCTAAATCCAACGGTTGTATCGGGATTTAACAGGTCGATCTTTTGGTGCAACGACAATCATCTTTGCAACACATTCATCTCTCCGATTAATTTTCAATCATCAAGATCAATAATGACATACTAACATTTCTCCATTTTATAAATTTAGCCATATCCTACAAGCCTTTAATATATTTTTAAATTTCTCTATTTACATTTCAAAAATCATAATCTTACACAAACTTGACCCTTCCCCAATAAATAAAAGGTCTATAGTAAAAATCTATAAAAGTATCACTCATAGCCATAGGAAAGGTCTATAGTAAAAATATCAAACATAAGTAAAATATAAAACTCAATGAATAAAACCCTCATACTAATCTAAAACCTAGTCAATCAAATCCAAATCATGCAAAATCTAAAATCCTAGGTAATTTCAACCAATTCCTATCCCCACATCCTAATCAAAATCCTAAACCTAACCATATCCTCATCCTAATCCAAAACCCTAGGTGATATTAATAAGTTATCTCATTTACACATCCTAATCCATCATTCAAAATCAAGTCAATCATCCACTTATTGTTAGGGTTAGAAGATAGATTTCAATCAGTTAAATGCATATTTGATCAATAAAACACACACAAATTCTGGATAGCAAAAGAAGAAAACAGATTAAATGTGGTTCACCTAGATCTAGGCTACATCTAGATTTGAAAAAACAAACAAAAAAGGCCACAAAGGCCCACCAGTCCAAAAGAAGCACAAAAAAATATGGATCCCAAAGTAAAATTTAATGCATTCAAGTCACACAACTCAATCTACTTCTCCAAATGCTAATCCCGTCGCTAAATCCACAAATCTTGATCTCCCATCCTAATTCCAAATCCCTATATATACATCTAATCATTCTTTTCCTAAAAATCCTAAATCCATTTAGGATTCCTACATCCAAATTTAGAAATTGTCATTCCCTCGTTTGAATCCCAATAACCAAAATCCCCTCTTAGTCCAACACTTCAACATCCATTATGATGTATGAAACTATTCCAGTTCTATTTATTCTTGGTCCCATCATATATTCTCATTTCTCAACCATACCATGCTTTTTTCTACCCATCTTTGAACTTGATATCCATCATCCACCATACATCCTATATCACACCCATTTAATTCAAGTTTTCAGTTAATCCTTACCATCCTTCATCATCCCTCCCTTCCATTTCCACTGGCATCCTTCTCCAACCTTGAAGTAATGATGGTCACATGTTTGTATTTTGGAGAAGCCAAATTAGCCATAAAGAAGGTTCTATCAATATCTATGAGTGGAAAAACAACCCATATGGTCAATATATAGGACTTATTCTATAAGGGATACTACTACTATGGAAACAAGCATTTTAGTCCTTCCTCTTAGTCTAATATAAGTCAACATATAATTTTCCAATATATAACTCCATCCATCCCATCCCACAATCAAACAACATGAAAATTAAAAAAAATAAGTAAAGAGAAAAAAGTGTCTAATTGTGAAAAATATTCTTACAACACCATGAATGAGTACCATGATGAAACTAGCAAACAAGCATCATGTGTACATCCACCATATCATAGCACCTTATAATTTGGGGTAAGCTTCTCCCTCTCCATCTCCTTCATCCAATGCACCTCAGCCTATCTACTAATCACATATTTATGTCCACCTATTAGATTGTATCCTATCTATCCTCCCTTCCTACTTGTGACCTTGATACAGATAGGGGAAAAAAAATCCTCTTGCAACACTCCATCTCATTCTCTCACCAACTCTTACTCATATTATAGGTTTGTGTCTCATTAAATTCCCATACCCCTCTCTTATATAGGTGCTAGAATACCTTGATGCTTATGCTTTCCTATCACGTCCTTCATTACATAGGTGTCATACTGTCTTGATACCTATGCCTACCTATACAATCCTACTCTATAGAAGCACCACATTTCCTTGGTACTTGTGCTTGCAAGCCAACTTTATCATGCATAGGTAACACACTTCCCCAACACTTTTTCCTATCTTTCAAATTCCCTATACAGGCACCACATTTCCCTAGTACCTATGCAATCCTAAACAATCCTTCCTAACATACATGTCACACATCCCAGGTGACACCACTTCCATTAATGCTAAATTAATAGCAGTTGATGTTGTTGGTGTAGGTTGGGTTGCTTGTTTAGCTTCATATAAAATAAATTACATTGATTGTGGTATAACACACGGGCTATGATGTCGATAATTGTGTATTATCTTTTTTAATTCTATGATTTATAACTTTTGTGTTTCTTTATTACTCCTGTACATTTTCTCTATTATCTTTACATGAACATTATTTAAATATTTTTTAACTCTA